>OZ022264.1:217325738-217653238 GCA_963978885.1 Nemotelus pantherinus
AGTTATACCAACCAGTGTTTACCCGTTTACAACAACAATTGCACGTGTTCGCTCGCCAAGTTGTAAACCATGTTCGTCGTCTGTAGAGGCTCTCAGCAACAGATGTTGAGACCTAGTTGCGATATTTTATCACCACTGTCGCCTCACCGATGCGATTTATGATCGATCTGTGCATTTTGATGACCACTGTCGCCTCAGAAACAGATGTTTTTATATGTAGTTAAGAAATAGTATTTAAGTCCATTGAAATGTTAGCATTAGTCTCAGTTCAAGGAATGCTGTCTCTGTGAAGACAAATAAATTGTGTTGTACAAAGTAAAGAGTTTGTTCGTCTTCTTTTAAGAAAAAGTCCTTTTCGTCAATTTCAGACGAAAAGGCTTGTGTGCAAAAAGCAAAAACTTTCATACACGTATCTGGTGCAGTCGTGCGGTTAACGCAAAAATCCAAGAAGTGTTTTGATTTCTGAGTGAACCAGTGAGTGAATCCTGGAAGAAAGAAACATTCCACAGCAGTGACGGCTCGTAACATAAAACCCTAATCAAAACAAAAGACCAATTCAAAAAGCATATTTTTTTTCTATTTTACTACTACCATCGTCTTATTACCCTACCAAACACTAGGCATTCTTCATACAATGCTATTTTACATCTCTTGAGAAACATAAAGCATCCTAACATTGACTTTAGCGTACTATAACGGAGCATGTACGATGCCTGTTGCTTTTAAGCAGAGCTGAAGCAGTTGGCGACTGGCCGCTGGCAATTTTTACCATTTTTGCTTTACCCGGTTTGTACATCAGTACGAAATTTGATACAAAACACCTAACTAAATAGCTAGTATTGAAATGAAGCATAGAATGGAGGCTGCCTGAGAAGCTTTGAGTTGCTTAGACTGTAGCCAGACTCGGCCAGTTTACTATGGGCCGTAATTTCGGCCGTGCCTTCGATTCTCGCTTGTACTTGCTGGATATGATACGACCGCCGTTTCGTTAGATGGTTGATGCATTGCAGTCGTATGTACATACATATGATTGAAGGCTTGAGTGTATGAATGTTGAGTGTAGATTTTCAGGACTGTTGACTGGCCGTCTTATGAAAGATGTATCTGCTGGATAAATTGTTCATTGCGCGTACACAAATCAAAATTGAAACAGCATTGAAATCGAAGCAGACGAAACGCAACGGGTTGTTTGCCCGTTTAGACTCGACTATTTCGATCTGTTTCCTATTTAAATCCGGGTTTGTAGACGTAGCTGATGACGAATTAAAGATTCTTCTGAGGTAGATATGGGTGAGAGAAATTAATGTGTAGTAGTTAACTACTTAATAGTAATTATTTATCTTTATTATTTTGGGGTGTCATTCGTCAATTATTTTGATACGGCCGGGCCGACCCTGCCGCCCCTGACGAGCCGTCACTGTTCCACAGTCTTTTTTTTTACAAGAAGGGATCGTGGTTTGAAACAAATATGGCTCAAGCAAACAATCATCTTGTTCAACCGCCTATGTGGAATGTGATTCCGGCTACATCGATGCTTGAACAGTTTAAACTGATTACGCACCTGATAGCACAAACTCCCTCATACAACGGTGATTTAGAGCAGCTATACCAATTTATATCCACAATGGATAAAATCGCACCGAGAATAGCTACATATGCAGCTGAATCAGATCGAGATTTGATGTACCAGAGCATCATTTATAAACTTTCTGGACCAGCAGCGCAACTTGTTCAAACACACGGGGTATCTACGTGGGATAAAATGAAGCCACTACTGATACGACACTTTGATACGCAGGAGACAATCGGACAGATAATGATGCAGCTGTGAAATGCAAGATTTACCAGCGTTACAAAATATTACGAATATATCCGTAAGTTATTATTTAAATTAATCATTAGAATTCGATATAGTGAAAATATGAATGTTATGCCATGGGAAATTGCTAAATGAGGGGTTAGAAAACATGCAGTTTTAGCGAGTATATATCACCTATATACTCGTTAAAAGTGACACTTTTATGAATTATTAGCGATAGTTTTAACGATTTCAAATATATAAGCTTTTGCGATTTGAAAATGAGTTAAAATTATTTAGGCATAGTAGAGTAAATTTGAAAGACTGGAGAATGAAGCAATATAGGCTGCTGAAATTGAACATAAAACATCGTAACATTAGAAACAAACTAGGGAAAATATCTAGGTAATGTCTAATCGTAAATCTTAAAACGCGTCTAGAACTCAACTGTGAGTTTCGTAATTTGAGGTACGACAAACGTTTGTCGGCCTCAAAATATACATTATTATTCCTCTAGTTCGCTGAGTATGAAAGCTGTAGCTTCAGAGATGTTGCAGATCGGCTCGATATCAGCATATCGAGCGTGCACAGGATAATCAAACGTGTATCGTTATTTTTAAGCGGCATGTCTGAAGAAGTTATTGTCTGGCCGAATGATAAAGGCAAAATTAAATCGGCTTCATACTTCCAAAATAAGAACAAGTTTCCTAGAATAATAGGTAAGTGACAGAAAAAATTACAAAATGTTGCAAGTATAGTTTTGATATAATTTTTTTCCTACAACATTTGCTATTGACGGCTCGCGTATCGTAAGCAATCCGTCTGCGAGAGAGGCAGACGATTACATCGACCGGACTAATATTTGCTTACAGGAAATAAGTAATGAGGATAAAAAATTTATCGACATATTCGTCAGATATCCGGGGTATATGCATAACAGCAGAGTTTTCCAAACCTCATTTATATATTCGAGACTGGAAAATGCTGTCAAAGGTGAATGCAAAATTAAAAAGCAATGCTCATAGTGATTTCAATTATTTTTAGATTAGAGAGAGGAGACTCTGCTTAACCATTAAGGAATAATTTGTTGACCCCTTTCAAGGACAATGGGCATCTTCCTGCAGCCCAAAAAAAAATTTAACAAACAGTTGAGCTCGTGTAGGGTCATCGTGGAGCACTCTTTTGGAATACAAAAGCAAAAGGTTTAGACAGCTCTACTACTGTAAATTAAAAGGCTTAGGCAACATATGGCACTTCACGAGAGCATGTTGTGCGCTCCACAATCTTGCCAGTGAGGATGATTTTGATTTACCACAAGGAGATGTTGAAGGAGAGAGCACAGCATTCTTTGCTTTAACTCTTTTTTCATATACCTATATATTCCATTTTGAAATCTCTTTAAGTTCAGTTGATCTTGAGCGTTCATACTGATGTTCAATAGAGCACTCGTTTGAATTAAACCGGCGTTTTCTTTCTTAATTTGTAACCTGCGCAACAGGTTATGGTGTAGCATTTGCCATTTGGAATTATTCCTTAATTCCCGGCAAATGACTTTTGATTAAAAGTGCAAAATTGGCATCTTGTTTTCGAGAAATCGAAACACAAGCAATGTCGCGTTCAAAATTCAATTTCACAAACGAATTTACCGTATTAACGGTAAATTGTTTGTGCGAAATTGCGACGCTGCGGCTGGGCTGTGAGCATGCAGCGCTTGGCTCGAGACATTCGGTTGGACTGGTCTGGAGAACCGTAGGCCTCCTAGCAATTCGCTGAGTTAGCGCGCCTCGGTTGAGGATAAAGTTTATAATATAACGAAGACCTGCAAACGGGAAACCATCGCGTATTTCGCCTATTCTGATGGAGCACAGACTTCTGAACGCGACAACGATTCTCAAAACAGGAGACTCGAAGTGATGTTGTGTAAGGGGGCGCGCGCGGAACGAAATGGTTGGTGATAGTGAACCGATCGTGCGGGCGCATTAGCTCTGTAATAACCACCATCCATACATTAATTACGGGAACGCGACTACCGTATGTTTTGCACATACTTGAGGAGACTGTCGTCGCGGAGTACCGAACGTCGTCGTTGTCACTGTGTGGCTAAGGCCTAATGATGTCTCGGTATTCGGCTCAAAAATCTACATACAACTGTATTCTGACTGCACTCTGCAGCTAAATCGTTTATAACGAAATTAAAGCAAAACTGTAACGCGCACCAGAAACCAAAAGATCTAATTCCCCCCCCCCCCCCCCTTTTTGCGCAAGTGGTACACGTGATCGACTTCCAAAAGTGCAAAATTGGTCGAATTGTGGAATATCAGTGCTGAAAAAGAAGATCTTCACTTGAATAAGAGAGTCGTTGGATTGTCGTGGTAGCGACGTGTCGTTTGGCGTGGCGGGCGGCCGAAAATAAAGGCAGAAAGAACCGAGAGAGAAAATGGTGGCGGCTACAACGACGTGCTTCGCGAAAATTAGATTATTTTGATTTGTGCTCCGTGTTTTGTCACGAGCACTGGGTCTGCTTAGTCAGCCCATGTTGCAGAGCCTGGGTGGTTTCCTTTACGGAACTATGCCCCCTTTTGTCCCTGGGTATATTATATACCCGTTTGCGGCTACGAATTCATGACGGATGAATAGTACGTAGCATCCCGTTTCTTTTGAGAGCCAACCATCCCCATTTTGTTTAAAGAACCCACCCCAGCCGCAGCGAGCTAGCAAAGCGGCACCCCAGCATCCGTCGGGGTTGGTTAAAGGGTGCTCCGCTAATGCGGACGAGGGGCCTTCACGGCCATTTCTAGGGCACCCTGCTCTCGGGGCAATTCTTTTTTTTTGTTTTGCCTCTTGAATGGCAGCAGCCATTCCCACTTGTGCTAGACCTTGGCCATCTTGGTTCCGGACTTCGGTCTGGTTCTGAGTTGTGCTAAGTCTAGCACTCCTCCATCCATAATGATCGCTACAATGGGCCCAGTGTCGCGAAATCAAATAGAATTCGAAACACGATTGAGGAGATCAGGAATAAAATAAAATTTCCGGATCTAAAGTTACGGTTTTTTTCTCTCTAGTTGTTTGTTTCGTTTGAGCCATGATGTCATCTGACGATCTACGAGTACCGTTGTTGTTAAAGGTAAATTACCAGCGCTGGAAATTTGTAGTTATGGCCTGCCTACGAAGTGTTGGAGTTTACGGACAAATCACAGTCGAAGATCTTTGTCCAGGGACGACAGAAGGAGGTACGAAGGTGAAGGAATGGTATATGCGGGGCGCGAAAGCCATGCGAATCTTATCAGGGGGACTCAACGATGACGATCATGCCAGTATAAGAGATTGTGAAACATTAGCAGACATATGGTCGAAAGTAAAATCACTTTACGAACCTAAGTCAGAAGCGAATAAGTATTTGCTTAACAGTTGCAAGATCTTTCAGACAGATCATATAGCATTATTTTCAAATGTTATCATAAATACATTCCTGCATTAACGTGCACAATTCACCTGAATTGTGCAACGCTGAATTGTGCAACGAAGATCAAGTTGCACACGCGCATCCGCTAGAAACAATTTGTCTACATTTAATTTATCTAAATTCCAAAGGTCTGCATTGGAGTATTTTGCTCCAATTACAAATTCATGTCGCGACGGTTGCAATTCCCACGGCAAACCGAAGTTTCATTTGCAATCAGCAACAAACTTGTAGTTAGTTCTAAGTTAGACTTAAGTAAGTCAACTCGACTGAATCATTACCGGGGAATAAAGATTATTTATTAGATTATATATTATAATAAACCCGTGTTTTAATCGTAACAATATTTTTTTTAAGAAATATTAAAACGCGAATCTTAAGTCTTAACCAAGCGCTGCATGCTATTAAATTGGATGAGAGTCATTCGATTTCAAACTATTGTGCTGAGCTCTCAGTGATCGTGCAAAGGCTGAAGGCAATCAGTGATGAAGTTAGTTATGCGTGTTTGGTGGCAAAGCTCATCAACGATTTGTCACCAAGATTCAACTCATTCAAGGAAACCTACTACATTCAGGCAGCCAAAGGCGAAGCATTGACATTCGACAAACTACGTGAACAATTAATTTTGATCGAAACGCAACGTGCCTCAACAGTGACGCGTTAATTGTGAAATCGAAAACAAACGGTCAAAGCATGAATTGCGTTGCTATTATTGCAAAAAATGTGGTCATTTCAAACGGGACTGTACCAAACTAAAATCTGATGAAAGCCGCAACCAAACGAAAAATTCTACCGCATACGTATGGTAGTTGTTTCCTTCTAGCCAATGATGGTAAATGCTTATCAGCATAATGCAGTTCTTACTCTTGGATTGCTGATAGCGGTGCGACACATCACATGATTTTCGACCGTCCAAGTTTCATGGCAATCGAGCATATTGACGAAGGGAATATGCCAGTGACAGTGGGAAAGAATGAAATTATTTATGCTCATGGTCGTGGAAATGTTGAAGTTATCTCACAGTTAGGTGGACCAGTTACATCAACGACTTAGAAGATATTTGGACAGGCAGTTATAGTGTACGCGTAAGAAAGTGCGCTGGGACCAATTTACTCGTCTCTACACTCCCTCTCTCACTGAGCAACAAACCACGCTGCTGATCAATCCGTCAGTTTGACTTTTCTCGCGCCGGGAGTAGTTGAGCAGTGATGTAAACAATTCGTAGATTTAATCAATTACCGCTAACATAAAGTGATTTTTACAAATTAAAGTGCATTTCGCATGTGATTAGGAACATTCGAAGGTTTTGAACCGAAAAAGTGTTAGTGGCAGTAATTGGAATATACAAAAACGGTGAAAATGAAGTGCTCAGTGCCACATTGCCCAAACACAGTGCGTTCTCGTCTGGTCGGCGTGTCTTTCTACAAGTATTATATATATAAATGCTTTCTGTGGTGTTAGAATCAAATTACTGTAGTTTATTTCACAAAAAAAGTGGCAAGGTATTGCTTAAAACCATGCAATTATCTTGGTCCACCATGACGGTCGACTTACCACGTACTGTTGTTGAGTGAGTTTGACGCTTTGACCAGCATCATGAACCAAATACTAGAGATCACGACAATGCGAGTTCAAAACTCGTCATGTTCTGCGCATATCCCGCCTGGCGCAATTTACGTCACGTAGCAGAGAGCGGTGGACCAAGAAAAATGTGGTGAAAAGAAAAAATACATGCATCCGAAGATGATGGTATGGCAAATTTCAAACTCGTCTTGCTCTGCGAATGATTTAATTTAGCGTCGTTCAAGTTGTAATATATGATGTAGCATATAGTGGCGAAAAGGGAGAAATATTGTGAAAAATACCCAGCAAACCATATGTATCATAATTAATTCATAAAAGAGTCATATTTTACGAATGTTTTTGTCGTTAACGAGCTCGCAAATGAATCGAAACCGATTCATTGGTCCTACTAAAATGGCCATCCGAGAAGAATCATTTTTAACGATTCGTAAATGAGTTAGAAAAAATGTGGTTTTGGCGAGTATATATCGACCAGCAAACTAGGGGAAGAATCTATGTAAAATCTGCTACTGAGCCGCATAGGCCATAGGGCACATACACATGGCTTGCATTATTTATTGCGTCGGTCATCCTAAGCATTACTGCGTATCGTTTTACGAACAGGCTCGGTTTCGTATGAGGGATATGTCTGTTGACTGTCGAGAAACTATCGTTTTTAGTGAACGCTCACTAAATTGTTTGCTGGGTAGGGTTTGTTCAAAATGTAGTATGTATGGTAATTTTAATGATGCTTTGAAAAATGTGAGTGTTGTATTTCCTTACAGTAATACGTGAATGAAAAATCTATCGATATTTTGCAGTCATAAATAATCCGTTAATGAATTATGAAATAAAGACGATTATATTTTCAAGTCTTTAGCCGAATGTAGCCAACCACAAAACAATACCCTGATTCACCTACAAAACAGGTCATTTCGGAACGGTTTGTGGGCGTGCTGGCGCAGTTTACGTCACAAAAAGGGTGTTGACATGCGCATGTCGTGATCTTGTCTTCTTGGTTCATGGACCAGCATCGGTTATTGAAGCAAATCACGGGGTGAAGGGGAAACATCGGCGTAGTTAAAATGATATGTCGCTTGGGGGCTTTCTTGTACCTTGTGCGAAATTAATTCAATCTTTTACCGGAGTCTTTTTTGTTTTGTCGTGTTTTGAAGTTCAAATCGTTAAAAATAATAAATTTAAATATATTTTTACCGCTTGTTTAGTGTGAATATTTATAAATAAAAAAATAAATAAATATATATGTATAATATATATATATATATATATATATATATATATATATATATATATATATATATATTTATATATATATATATATATATATATATATATATATATATATATATATATATATATATATATGTATATATATATATATATATATATATATATATATATATATATATATATATATATATGTATGCGTCTAAAATATGTTTAAAAATTTATATGCTTACAAATAAAAATCTTTAATGAAATGCATGTATATTTACATGCAACCAAGTTTATTTACAGTAAATATTTAATTGAATGTGTGCTTAATAATATAATGTTGCAGGTTTCCCAAAGAAATTTATAAGAAAAATTTGTAGATGAGATCCATTGGGATTGATCAACAAAATTTACTCGACAGGAGCATGGAAAAGGATATTATCCGGCTGCCCAGAAGTAGCCACTTAACCGATAATGCTCTTCCAATTTTGAATGTAGCCATTTCAAGTGCAATAACGGTAATTATTATCAAATTATTATTTTGATTTGTTTAGTCGCTTAAAAGAAACTTTTTTAAAGGCTGATAGTGAAATCTTAATGAAAAGAATCGAAAGTATTCAAATACTAAGTACAATAACGGTAATTGTTTTAAAATTATTATTTTTATTGTTTTAGTACCTTCTAACTAATATTTTTTTTAAAGGCTGACAATGAGAATTTGATGCAAGGGGTGGAAGGCGTAATTGTGGAGATTCAGTGGAGATTATTTACCTTCATTTGAAGAAACTGTGAGTAAAAACCATACTTGTTTCGTAACATAATCTCGTATTTTAAGTTGCAATGGTAATACACTTATAATTATTTGAGCCTTGATAAACACATTTTTAACTATGAAAATAAAATAATATATATATATATATATATATATATATATATATATATATATATTTTAACTATGAAAATAAAATAATATATATATATATATATATATATATATATATATATATATATATATATGTATATCAGCAAAATGTTTAAGGGAGATAATCTCTGGAGTGGCCGATCTGATTGAGCTGACATTTTTGGAGGACACAGACGTATATAACAGGTAGGTCCATGACTTGCTAGAATTCAGATATCTTAAACCTTTTGGCAGCGGCGGGCATTTTAGTGAATTTTCAGGTACTCCTATATTTCCAAGCAGTGTAATTTTTTAAAAAAAAAAGTATTGGACGGTTAGTAAATGATTAATTCTCAGCTACTATATGATGGTGTGGTTGAAGCGGGCAGACTGAGGAGATGGCAAGTGCTCCCCGAATCAAATCAGACTCCTACTAAACAAGACACTATTGAAAACGAAGATACTACTGAAATTCAAGACTTTACTAACACCCAAAATAGTATCGAAGACTCTGCTGAAATATACAAAGACGCTGGCGATGAATATCAGAACGAAGAGTGGTTAGACGAAGAGGAATGGGACCCAGAATATCTCGAAGCAACCGACAACCTAGCTGAAGATTTCTACGTCACCAAATCAGGAAATCCTTCGATCGAGAGTCAGGTTGGCCGAGCTGTAAAACATCACCAGAATCCACCACTGCTGAAGACGCCGCTGTAGCTAAATATTGAAGCGGATCAAACAGGTAAATTGGGCTAACAACCTACACGGATACATGTGAATCAATCTTGATAGATCAGCTGAAGAAGACACAAGCGTGTCTGTAATGTATATTGTCAAACAGTGACCGAACATAGCATAATAACTTAATAAAGTGTTTTATCTTAATATGCAAGTGCATTTTGAAGTATCTTAGATAAGTACGTGTTTGATTCACCTGGAACTAACTACAATAGAAGAGAAACACGTTCGCGTTTATATTGTAAAAAATGTTGGGCGCCTTATCATCAATTCTAGAAAACGTGCTGACTTAGAAAGGAAAACAGTGAGTACAAATTCGAAAACGGGCAACAAAACAGGTTCTTCCACGTTTGTTACGAGCCTGATAGTAAAAATAGACTTTGTCTCAGCTGACTTTTGGATTTCGGACTCCGGTACGAATCATTACATGTCAGCACCTAAACAAAATTTTGTTCCGTACGAAAAGTTTCCGATTCCGCAACGAATTCAGACAGCTGGCAACGAGTTTATTTTTGCATATAGAACAGGCAGAATAAATGTCAGCGTCAAATTAAATGGCAAATTGTCATCCGCTTATCAGAATGACATTCGGTAAGTGCCTGAAGTTCATCATATACTGTTTTCTGTGCGACAGACAGTTCACCGTGAGCACAACGTTACTTTTGATCGCAAGGGTGCGGAAATTCGACACGGCAATAGAATGGTCGGGACAGGTAAGCTTACTGATTATGTATATATATGTAACTTACGAAACAACTCGACACGTGTCTGGAAACAATGAACCGGAGACAATATTGTCTCGCTGCAGCGGAATTCCTCAGCCTGGTCACGTGTAGCCGACATCAGAATCCGAGGTAACTTTAGATTTAAGCTCACACTTTCTAGTTAGCTACTAAGTAAGCTCCAAGCTGAATTAATAACGAATATTTTTTTTTGGAAAATAGCAAGAGTTTTCTTAACTGGCGCCCAAGCAGGGACCTGAGACGGGTTGAATAAATCGGCGTACGAAAACGGAATACGTGATATCGGTCGAAAGTTTTCGCGAGAAAATAAGCATTTGATTACAGCGTAAAGTACCGGAAGTCTACTGACCATAGTCGGCGCACAAAACAGAATACGCGAATTCAATCGAAACATCCCGCGAGGAACGAAAAATCGATATCTGCGTACGGAACCGCAAGTCTACCGACCAACACCGTGCTCTGATCATAGGATATTATTTTCAAACACAGGTACTTAATGACAACTTTAATTTCGTTTTTCTCCATTTTGCTGTTCTTTCTTCGACTGTTCGTATTCAAATGAATGTACTTCTCTGGAATCGTGGCCTATTTATATGTTTTTTATGCTGACTTAGTGAGCATATGTAGTAGTAAAAAAAATTTTTTCCCAATTTTATGCAAACTGGAAATAACCGATAATCATTACTTATTGATCAACCCCCGTATAGACAACAACGCTCTTGTATTCCAAACATTAGAAAAAGCCAATATCAAAATCCAGCTTGATAAATGTGAATTTCTTAGAAAATCCGTAGAATTTTTGAGCTTTGTTATCTCTGAAGACCGAATAAGAACTAATCCGAATAAAGTCGAAGCTATTGCAAAACTACTCCCTCCTGTAACACAAAAGGAGTTAAGATCTGTTTTGGGCATGGCGGATTATTACCGGAGATTCATCCGTGATTTCGCCAAATTAGCTAATTTATTAACATCTGTAGCATTCAGAAATTTCAATTGAAATTTCTGGACGCTAAATTTTCGGTGGCACTGTAAGGGCCATCGAAAACCAGAAGTATCGTAAGGTTTTATATTTTCGAGAACTAAAAACTAGCGGTACACTGGGCAGTCTCGGTGAAGTCGTGGCCTGAAGCGGAGGCCGAAGTCGGTGGCGGTCGTCTAGACAGGAGGTCGTGAAGGAAAGGAATTGGCTGGATCACGTGGTGCCGTCATTTCAAGTAAATAAAACTTAGATTAAGCGAAACACGTTGTAAAGTTTAGGATAAAAGATTTTATTCTATATTTCGAAATTTAAGTACAGTTTAATTGAAATGGTTCGATCAAGATATCGACGAAAACTGCCCAGCTTAATCTAACAAAGAAATTTTATTACATTCAAAAATGCTTAAGGGGTTACGCCACCCTGAAATAAAAAAAAAATCGTTTTTTTTTTGTTAGATTTTTTTGAAGTCTGAAGTGTCAGGAACATTTTACGATTAGTCCGATAGAAATATTTCAAATATTGAGAATGTTATGCGCGTTGCAGTGGGAGCGCGATCTAAGCGTTTTCGGACGCAGGTAGCTGACGCCCGGCCTCGTGGCGCCCGTGCGAGTTTGAACAAGTTTTATGATCTATTGTCGTGAAATACCCGTCTAAAATATATATCTATGTGTTTTGAAATACATGTCTATGTATTATAACATCTTCTATGCGTGTTTGGGCCGGTAAATTCATGCAGGTAGTCAGTCTTTCGTTCGTGAAGTGATAGTTCTGTAAAATTCGTTAAAATGCCGAAGCCTAGTTATCTTGATAGAAAAGGTGCAAAAAGAACAAAACGTTCTTATTCAAGTACAAAGAAGAAACATTTTCCATTAAACCGTTATTCAATGGAACAAGAGGAAGCCAGCACAAGCACATCTGCGAAAAAAATAAAAGGTGCCGTTGCTGCAGAAATCGAAACTGACGCTTCCTTCGGTTATCGAATTATAAATTTTCTGTCAGTTTTTTCAATTATTAGTGAAGCTGTGAAATGTAAGAAATGTGACGGTAAAATTGAATTCACCGAAGTGTCACAACGTGGACTTGGATTTAAATTAAAATTATCGTGTACCTCTTGTGAACCGATTTTTGCATATTCGTCTCCTCTTATCAATAATAAAGCATATGACATCAATAGACGGCTCGTATTAGCATTTCGAATACTTGGAATTGGGTTAGGAGGAATTGAAAAATTTTGTGGAATAATGGATATGCCAAAACCCATATTTCACTCATTTTATGACAAAATCGTGAACAATATCCATGTCGCTGCGAAGAATATTTGTGAATTATCCATGAGAAACGCAGTTAAAAGAGAAAGAGAAGAACAGGTGAAGAAAGGAAATGAAGAAAATGTCGATGGACTTACCGTTTCAGGGGATGGATCTTGGCGAAAACGAGGGTTTTCATCACTTTTTGGTATTTCTACAATCATCGGATATTATACAGGAAAAGTTTTAGATGTGGTAATTAAAAGCAGTTACTGTAAAGTGTGTGAATTTTGGAGTAAATTTGAAGGTACTGCAGAATACGAAGAATGGGTAAAAAACCACGAAGGAAAGTGTTCTGCTAATCACGAAGGATCGGCCGGAAAAATGGAACCTGATGCTATATGCGAAATGTTCAAAAGATCCGAAGAATTGTATGGTGAGAAGTACACAAATTACATAGGAGATGGAGATAGTAAAACTTTTAAAAGCGTGTTAAACTCAAAACCTTACGAAAATATCAACATAAAAAAAAAGGAATGTATTGGACATGTACAAAAACGAATGGGCACACATCTGCGTAAGGTAAAAAAGGATAATAAGGGTCTTGGAGGTAAGGGCAAGCTTACTGCCAAACTGATTGACGAACTGACAGTTTATTATGGACTTGCTATTAGAAGACATTGTGATTCGATAAAAAACATGACAGATGCTATATGGGCAACATTTTATCACAAAATTTCAAGCAATAAGAAACCTCAGCATCATCTGTGTCCTTCCGGAGAAAACTCCTGGTGTACCTGGCAGAAGGCAAAGGTTTCGGGAACTTTGAAGAATTACGACCATGCATCTCCTCTTCCAATTGAAGTTCAAAATGCTATCAAACCCATATACGTAACATTAAGTAACGATGATTTATTGGAGCGTTGTTTAGGAGGATTCACTCAAAACAACAATGAGAGTGTAAATTCCGTAATTTGGTCAATGGCACCAAAAGCGACCTCGAGTGGTGCAAAAATTGTCGAAATTGCAACGTATATTGCATGCAGCATATTCAACGACGGATATGAAAATATATTATTAATAATGCAATTGCTGAATTTAAAAATTGGACCGAACGCGCAACGAATGTGCGAAGACCAAAATAAGCACCGAATAACTGTAGCCGAGTTGCGAGCTCAAGAAGCGACAAAGGAATCAAGGAAATTAAAGAGAGCTGCCCAAAAAGAACACGAAGACATCGCTGCTGCCACTGAAGGAGTCTTATATGGGCCTGGAATTGCAGATTGAAAGGTAAAGAAAAAAAAAATGTATAAGGTTTTAAACACAATTTTATCTTCTTTTGCGTTTTTCTCGAAACTATGTTTTTCGAACTGGCCCCCCGGATATTTCGAAAACTATACAACCGATTTATTTGAAATTTATAACATATCTTCTTTATTATATTATCTATGGTGTAGCATAGGGGTTTTTTGATTTATTAAGTTTTACAATTTTTATGATTTGTTAAGTAACAAATTTAAGTGTTAGAACGAACACCCAACAAATTTTCAAAATGCTCCCATTTATCGAAAAAAAATTTTTTTCTAAAACGGCTATGCTACACCATGCGTATTGTACTGAAGTTTAAGAAAAAATTTTGTTTTATCGTTTCAGGTGAAAAATGTCGTGTCTGCACTGGGGGCCGTCAGCTCACTCGTCAAAATTCGATCCGCACTCAAATCACCATATCTCCGTCATTTTTAAATATTTTTAAATGAATTTTTATGTCAAAACTTCTGAATATGTGTAGATTTAAGCAATAAAAAAGAAAAAAAAATAATGTACAGTATTAGCGCAAAAAAAATTATTGAAATTTGATGCATTTTATACGCTTTCAGGGTGGCGTAACCCCTTAATCAAGCATCATAGGTGGCCACAAGACCAAGAGAAAATGCAACTCGAGATTAAGTGCTTGAATATCAGATTTCAGATTAACCGAATGAAAACAATCATATGAGAGATGCAACATTGTATTTAAGTGTATTATGTGAATAGGAAGAATGAAAACAATTTACGAAAGCAATGTGCATATGCAACATTGTATTTAAGTGTGTAAAGTGAATTTGAATTTGATTATTTTAGATGGAAAATATTGCTGACGTAACTTACACTGATCGAGAAAATCCTTGAAAATCTCAGGGATCGCGAGTCGCGCGACTCGCTACGGATTTCGTTTTGACTTTGGGTCTTATTGAGATTGTGGCCGAAGCCAGATAGTGATGTGTGGAATGGCGGCGGTTGTGATCAACGTCTTATGGTCGCGAACGTGTTGTGCCACAAAAAGGAGAATTTAGATGGTTTTTTTTTGTGCTTCAAGTGAGGTTACGCGCGGAATGAAAGACCGAAAATTATTGAAAGAAGTGATGGTGCGATGAGGAATGGCGTAGCTCGTAGGTTGAAGTATTAATGTGTCTACGAAAAGTGAAATGATTCTGATATGGTGCACCTCTGTCGGTAATTTGAGATTATATGTTACATTCCATTCACTAAACCCATCTCTATTAGAACTTAAATAACGCGTTTTAAATTTCATTTTTCTTTGCATTCTCGAGCTATTTCCCACAGACAGAATTCTTACGAATTCTGCATGTAATCACATAACTTTAAACATCGGCATTTCCGCCACGCGCGTTCTACATTATGGAAAACTGAGTGCATTGCTCAGGTGTCATATGTTCACCTTTCGAGTCTACTGTTGCGACAATTAACGTGTGAACTAATTGTCGCAACAGATCAGCATAAATTTACTATTTAAGAGATGCTCACATCTAACTCGGGTTGTTGTTACTTTTTGATCACTGATTCGCGAAGCACGGGCAAGCCTACTTTCCCTGTAACCCAGTGTGAGGTTGCATTGGGGTGCTTACGGTTTATGTGAAACAAATTCAAAGCTGTACGTATACAAACTTCAATAAAATTTTCAATCGCGAAACAAGTGTTTTTTTGGCAATATGGTCAACGGGCGATATTATTGTTAATCTCTTTGCACTTTTTATGTCAAAACATTGACTGAAACACTATAGAGCAGCAACCGAGACATTACGATGGACACTGGTTCACCTCTGTTCCTTTAACTAAAGATTTACAGAACGAACCTTACAAACTAACTATTTTGGGAAAAATCAGAAAAAAATAGGAGAGAAATTCGACCAGAGTTGCTCGAAATCAAGAAAAGACAAATACTTTTCTCCATGTTTTACAATGACCAACAATACACGTTGGTTTCCTACAATCCTAAGAGAAAAAAAATGTTTTATTGGTTTCCCATGCATGCTTATGAATCTAGGGTTAATAAAATTTGCACGGTATATCTCGATGACATTTTAATATTTGCAACCTCCTTGCAGGAAATGGAGGACAATACAAAAAATATATTCAGACAATTGAGAAAATATAAATTAAAAGTACAGATTGACAAATGTAAATTCTTTTCCATGGAAATCGACTACTTAGGTCATGTATTATGTTCAGAAGGTATAACACCTAACCCCGACAATATCTTAAAATACCAGACACTACAAAAAAAAATTGAATCATTTCTTGGTATAACCGGTTACTATCGGAAATTTATAAATAATTATGCCAAAATAGCTTTACCTCTCATCGACGCCCTGAAAAAACAAATAAAGTCATCAACACAGAAGATCCTAAATTTATTGCAGCTTTTGAAAAACTAAAAGAACTCATAACTAATTATCCAGTTTTACACTATCCTGTATTGAAACAAAAATTTACTCTCACAACATACGCTTCTGATAAAGCAATGAGCGCTGTTTTATCTCAGAATGGACATCTTATATCATTTGCCAGTAAAACATTAAACGGCACAGAGAAAAATTATGCAAGTGAAAAACACATTTCGTGTTTTTGTGTGAATCGTTTGAGATCGTACGGTAAATTGCCGCAGAAGGAATTTGTACGATTCAAGAGAGTATTCGGGAACGAAATCGAATCGCGGTGCATGAAAAGTACGGTAGATCGATTTTGAGTGAACTGAGACGGTGAAGTCAGGATTTTTTCGTGATAATTCTTGTTTTTACGGGAAATGTTGTTGTTGCAATGCGACATAAGAGGGAACAGTTTTCGTTGGTATTTCGTCATCGTATGAAAGAGGACTATTGGTTCTTTATGACATAGTAAATTCGGGCGGACATAAATTGACATTTTTATTTGTCGATTTTGAATTTCATTCGGTGAAATTTGGTGTGCAACAACAAAAGCGATCGAGTGAACAGTGAAAAATTGAAGGTGGTAACAATTGGCTGACATGGAAATTTCAGATGCGCCAAGTGCTTGAGGCCAGTGAATTGTTCGACGTGGTGGATGGAACACTTTACAAGTCAAAATTATGCACGCCAATTGCGAGTCAAAATTATGGAACGGAAATTGTTGGATGGAAAAGGAGCGATGTCAAGGCAAGACGTGCAAATTCGACGGCGTGTAAAAAGCAGCCAAAGCTGCAAATTAACGGCGAATCAAATGTGGGAGATGCTCAAGAGCACATATGAGCAAGCATCGAAGCCAAATATTTTGTTTTTCCAACAAATATATTACAGTTTCACAAAAGAGCCGGGCGATGATATTGCAACGTGTATGTCAAAGCTAACGAAAATCGTGCAGCAGCTAGAAGACCAAAATGAAAATATTTCACAATAACAAAGACACAATAACAAAGACAAGGAAAAGGGCGGCAATAGTCACAAGGGCAAATGTCACCAGTGCGGCGAAGCTGGTTTTTGGAAACGCGAGTGTACACAGAAGAAAAAGAACAATTCGAACAAGAAATCGGACAGTGCATATCTCGATGCATTTGGATGTCAGGGCTCGGTATCAATTGGAGCCAAAAACGTTTGGGTTTTGGACTCGGAAGCCACTGACTATATGTATCATCGACGTGAATGGTTCGAAAACATTGTGCAAGTATCGTCACACATTACAATTGGAAATGGCGAAAAGATCATGGCTCGAGGAAAAGGCGACATAATTATTCATGCCTTTGATGGCGATCAATGGATTCGCAGACGCAAGGTGAATGCACTGTATGTGGTGGAAATTCATCTGATTTTATTTTCGTCGGGAAGGACCATGGATCGTGACTATCATTTTAAATCGGATAGCAAGCGTTGCGAACTGCTGAAGGATGGAAACATTTTCGCAGTGGAAATTCGACGCGAAAGCCTGTTTCAAAGCTGAGGGACCATCGCAGCTCAATGAAACCAGTGCAAATGTAGCGACCAACAACATTTTACATCGGTCATGGCATGAACGACTCATGCGCATGGTCATGGCATGAACGACTTTGCGTGCAGAGCGTGCATCTAAGGCAAACATTATCGTGGCAGTTACAAGCTTCATGAAGAAAAGCCAACAAAATGTGGCTAAATTATACATGCAGACGTTCGCTATGCAATCAATTTCGATTGACGGTTCGAGGTACTTTCACATTATCGTTTTGTGTACTTTCTGACGCGAAAATCGGAGGTTGCAGTCAAGGTAAATGCGGCAGAAAACTGGGCATTATGTGAAAAAGACAATCGAGCAGGCAATTGAATCGAGTGATTACAAGCAGTGAGAGCAAGCAATGAATGAAGAGTACGATTCATTCATCGAAAATCGTACGTGGACTTACGTACAATCCACCGAATGGCCAAAAGGTAATAGATAATCGTTGTATTTTTAAATTGAAGCACAATTCAGACGGGAGCATCGATCGGCACAAGGCGCAATTGGTGGTGCGCGGCTTCCCGCAAGAGTACAGCATTGATTATCAAGAGACGTTCAGACCCGTGGTCAAGTTCACATCAATTTGAGCAATATTGGCGCTTGCGGCATCAAAGCGAATGAAACTACAACAGCTCGACGTTCAAACGGCATTTTTGAAAGGCAATTTGAAAGAGAACGTCTGCATTAATCAACCGATCGGATACGACGATGGTAGCGGGCGACTATGCAAGTTATTCAAGAGCTTGTAAGGCTTGAAACAGGCGTCGCGTTGCTGGAACAAGAAATTCATTGGCCAATTCAATTTTCTGGCCAGTGAGTCAGATCCATGCGTTTTCGTGAGCAATGGAGAAAATGGTATGATGCTGCTTGCAATCTATGAGCCAGTTTAGACGAGCGATGTTGTGCTTTGCCAGCACAGAGTTTGTGCTTTGCCAGAAGTTGAATCTGTATGGCTGCAGTGACGCAGATTATGCAGGAGACATTTTGACCAGGCGATCAACGTCCGGATATATATTCATGTTCGGCAGCCGCAGTAGTATTGGGGCTCAGAGCGTCAAAGGTCAGTGACGCTGTCAACAACGGAGTCTGAGTACATGGCAGCTGGGCATGCGATAAAAGAATTGGTGCAGTTGCACCGATTATTGTCCGAGACTATGCCATCAACTGATCTGGACAAACCAACATTCCTTATGGACAACCAAAACGCAATTCGACTCATCAAGAATCTAGAATTCCAAAGGAGGACCAAATATATCGACGTACGATATCATTTCATCCGGGAAAAATATGAGGATGGAATTTTCAATTTGGATTATGTGGCAACAGATGAACAGGCGGCCGACGTAATGACCAAAGCATTGCCAAAGAGCAAGCATCAATATTTTTGCAAATTGATGGGTCTTATGCGAAAGAATTAACGTAACTTTGAAGATTTAAATTTTGATTTTAAATAAGGTTTTTTTTGGCATATTGAATTAACGTAACTTGTTAGTAAAAGTATGTTTTACTTCGAGTTTGACAGCTCTACAATTTTGTTCATGCACACTATATGTACATACTTATATTACGATGTTCTATTGGGAATAAAAGTTTGAATAATATATTAAGACGCTTCAAGTCAATGACCAAGTATTAACACTTTACTTTAAGAAAAGTAAAGAAAGAGAAACGAAAATTCCCAATAAATCTACTAAAATCATAAAGGACATGCAAAATAACAAGTGTGAAGAACTTGTTGAAAAAGTTTCTGCTAATGCAAAGAAAAATATTTTCGAAAAAAGGGAAATAGTGGCACTATTGAAATAGTGGCATTTTTCGACAAAGGAATCCATCAAAAAATATGCGTAGTGCAATTCGTACGAATTATCTTAACTCAGAAGAAAAACAAAAACTATTACTTCTTATAAAAAAAATATTGGGAAACATTTTATCAAGAAGGCCAGGTATTAACATTTACCAATGTTATAAAGCATCAAACCAAAACTAGAAATAATGAGTCTATTTATCGATATCTGGAAATACCTATCGATATCCAGAAATTTATAAAAATTAAGTGGAGAGCCATATTTAAGATTTGTTGAAACAGGAAATTATTCCCTTATTTGTTCCAAGAAAATCTCGGCTCATTGTTGATTATAGATAATTAAATGAAATCACAATTGACGACTAATTTCCTATTCCCAACAATGACGATATATTGGAAAAATTGTACTTCACGACTTTAGATTTGGCGAAGGGCGTGTAACATCTTACACGTTTCTCAACTGGGAAATGCACTTGCTACTTTTGGCCTGAGGCATGTCACGTCTCAAGGACAAAAGGTACAAGCGATGTCGAATTCAAAACTTGTTTCTTGTTTTGAAATCTGAAAACACGCCACGGAGATTGGCTGCGGCAATGCAAGCTATAGCTCGGTAGTTGAGAGCAAGTCGTCACCGAGGGCGGATGGCCGCAAGATCGTCGGAGCGGTTGATAACGCCAGCTAGATAATTGCAAAGTTATTGATTGAATCGAATTAATAAGTTACCTTAAAAAAATGAAATAGGAGTCGGACGAAGCGAATGGCGAATTCCGCGTTTCAAGTTTCGCAAATGCAAAGTAGTGAAAATTCCCGAAAATTGATAGATGCCGTAATTTAAGCTTGTGTTAAGTTGTTAAGAGTTATCTTAAATGACAGATCAGGGGCAAATGGTAAAATGGTACTAAGTGTGGTACAATAATGATACCAAAGTACTGGATGTGGATTGTATTGGAATGGAAAGGTATGAATTTCCAAATCAGACAGAGTATTTGAGTTCAAATACCCACAACGGTCCGTGAAAAGCCGCTTTAGCGGGAATAGAAAATTTGTGCATGAAAAATGGATTCTGACCGATGAGGAAGACAAACGTGTTGAGTGAAATCAGGCGATAACCAAACTTTGTATTTTTCATGACCGAACTCACGAGTGAAGCAGAACTAGTAGTCTACATCAGCGATTGTGGCGAGTCAAGGATAGTTGCGAAAACTAAGTTCTGGAGTATTAGAAAGATTCCAAATTGGCGGTCGAGATCGAAGAAGTGCGTTTGTAATATCAGGGAATTGGCAGATAGTACAACGTCGAGTAAGGAGTGTGCGTAACAACGTTTGAATCGAATCCGAACGGGCCCCAACGAGGCAGTAGACATCTTTGCCAGCAGCAGCAGAAAAAAATTAGACCAGGTTAGATAGATTTAAGACAGAAAAGTGTATAATTTGAATACCAAAAGAGTGTGCGTAGGCTAAGTTGATACTACCCGACCATGGAAGAGCAAAATTGCGAAGCTTGTGGTTAGAAATTAGCTTTCAATAAAATCGTAATTATTGTTGTTAAAAAAATAAAGGTGAAAAAATCTTCCGCGTGAGAGGCGACAATGGTGTGAGACGCAAAATCAGAAAGAATCAGTGGGGCAATTAATTTTCGTTTGGCGGGCCCTAGAAATCGGTGTTTACGTCGTCAAATTCTCGCTTCAGGGCGACGGACGTGCGGTCAATTCCGGCAACGAAGCGCGTGGCGCCTACCCACCCCGTTCCTCGTGAGCGATAGCCGCCCGGAACGACCACCCCTGCTCGCATTAGAGGATAGGGGAGTGTTACCTACGTTTTTTCAGGGTATTGCGGTAACAAGCGGTTTGAAGCGGTATTCTTGAGTGTTCATTCTTAAGGCTCCCATTTATCTTATCCAGCTACTGCGAAACTGATTAAAAAGTTCAAGACATTCGTAGAGAAGTGGGTCTAGCGTTATAAAGAGACAAAAAGCGTCCATGACCTACCCGGCCGGGGCAAAAAGCGTACAAAAGGAATATTGTGCAATAAGAAGTAATATACTGCACCTGACAGGCCGACAGCTGTCTGTACAGATTCTGCCAGAGGAATTCAGAAGGCGCTGAAGACTGTAGAAAGATCGTAAAGGTCATCGCGGGCGAATAGGAAAAAGTGTTGCGACTCTACAGCGACACCAGAACATTTGTTGGAGAGCACTGGCGATTATTATAAGTGAAGTCGGCGGAAAAATGTGTTTTACGCACTCAATCGGCAGCCACTATTGCGAACAAATGGCATCTTGTTTATCCTCGATTTATTTAAGTACTATTGTATATTTTAACAAAATAGCATAAGCGCAATTCACGTTTTTTCATGTATAAAGAAACTATGAGATTCTAACAGTGGTGACCCCGACGTGATCGCGCGCTAAAGAACGTGAACGAAAAAACAATTACGCCTAAGTGACAAGTTACGCCATTTTCAGTTTAATAAGAAAACAGTCCAGTAACCAAAAAATAACTTGTTTTTGCCTACGGAAACACTCAAGCGAGTGGAAGAAAGTGCCGCGAGTTCCGAAATTTATATGCACTCCATGAACAAAGTGGCGATTTCCTTTTTCATTAAAGAAATTTCCCACAGGGTGTCGAATTTGAAATTTTCCACGTGCAGAAATATGTGATTGTGAATTTAGACTCTTCCGTGTTGCAAGCCATTTCGGATATCGCGATTAATCCGCCGGAGATCGAAAAATACGCCGCGATAAAAAAAACGGATTTTAGACACATTTGCAGAGTCAAGTGAGGCGAAATTGCGTCGTGTGTTGCGCGGTGTAGACATAGGAGAAGAAAAGCCACCACTATTCTTGCAAAAGCTTAGAAATTTGGCCGGCGACCAAATTAGTGATGCTGTGTTACGGACAAGTTTCCTGGAGCAAATGCCAGAATACGTGTGCGGAATTCTGGTAAGCAGTGAGGTGACAGACATAGCAAAACTAGCGGTTCAAGCCGACCAAATAATGAAAATTTCGCATCCGTCGATGGCGGTGGCATCAACGTCTGCAGCAAACAACCAGACAGGAATGCAAATGGCATCTTTGCAGAAGGAGGTCGAGAAGCTGTCTCGATAAATCGAACGATTGCGATGAGGTCGCTTTCAGTCGATGTCACGAAACACGTTTTCATCACGAAATAGGAACGGCGAAAAAACAGGTATGTGCTTTTACCATGCTAGAATTTGGTGAGCGTGTAAGAAACTGCCGCGAATCTTGCACCAAATCTGAACAGCGAAAAAACCAACCGTCTTTAAATTTACGGTAGGAGGTCCGGGTATAAATTTCTGGTAGATACGTGAGCGGAAATATATGTTCTACCCAGATCTGCACGCAATAAACGGCATTCCTCCGAATTAAAGCTTTACGCCGCGAACGGCTCAGCCATCAACCCGTATGGATTAAAAACCAGCAGCAAAACGGCAGTGGAACTGGGATTACGGCGCGAATTCACATGGGTTTTTGCGGTGGCAGACGTCACACAAGCAATTTTCGGAGCCGATTTCTTCGTCGACTTGAAAGCTAGAAAACTAATCGACCAAACTACTCAGCTGGGCGCTATAGCACCAGTAGTTCCAGTGAAAATGCCGTCAATCCACACATAATATGTAACTTTCATATACCATCAGCTTTTAACACAATATGGCGAAATAACGCGATTCGATGTGAGAAAAGCGGCGCCGCAATCAATTCAGCATCATATTTTGACTTAAGGTGCACCAATTGCAGAATGCGCACGCAGACTATCTGGTGAGAAACTGAAAGCAGCGAAAGAAGGGTTTAAGTTCATGATGGAAAAAGATATCTCTTAACCATCAGATAGTGAATGGGCCTCGCCATTGCACCCAGTGCAAAAGAAAACAAGCGAATGGCGACCTTGCGGAGATCATCGTCGTCTGAATACCATCGCCATTCCAGACCGATACCTTATTCCCCATTTAAACGATTTTACGACCTCGTTAGCTGGCTGCATAATTTTTTCAACGCTGGATCTTAATAGGGCCTATCATCAGATCTCTATAGCACCTGAAGATCGTCAAAAGACCGCCGTCAACACACCATTCGGGCTATTCGAATTCAAAGTGATAGCTTTCGGTCTATGCAATGCGGCGCAGACATTTCAGCGCCTTATGGATACCGTTCTACGTGGTCTGAATTTTCACCACTGCTATATCGACGATATTCTCGTCGAATCAAAGGATCCACAGCAACATCGCGAAAATCTAGAAGCCGTTTTTCAGCGACTCCAGGGATACGGTTTGAATATTAATGTTGCGAAATGCGTTTTTGGGCAACAAGAACTACGATATTTTGGATTCATCGTTAACGCACAAACCTCCACGGGATCGAATTGAAGCCATAGCAAAATTTGAGCAGCCAAAAACTATTGCAGAGCTTGGTCGCTTCATCGGTACTATCAACTTCTACCGAAGCAATTTTCCGCATACCGCTCATGTGCAGGCGCCTCTCCTGGACCTCATCAAAGGGGCGCGTAAAAGAGACAAACGGCCAGTGCAATGGACCCTGGATGCAAAACAATCATTCGAGAAATGTAAAGAGCTGGTAAGGAAAGCCGTTTTGTTAGCACATCCCATAGAAATCTACGCTGTGATGCATCTGAAGTGGCAGTTGGAGCTGTTCTAGAACAAGAAGTCAACGGGAAATCGATGCCACTAGGTTTCTTTTCGCGGAAATTCGAAAAAACGCAGAAACGATACAGCGCATACGACCGTGAACTTCTTGCGGTGTTTAAAGCCGCGAAATCTTTGCGCCATTTAGTCGAAATTCGAAATTTAACGATTTTTACTGATCATAAGCTGCGTACGTACGCTTTTCTACAAAAATCCGACAAAGTTTCACCTCGTCAGTTGGATTTCATCGGGCAATTTTCCACAAGGTTGATGCACATTAATGGCAAGGATAACGTTGTGGTCGATACTTTATCGCGCATCGAAAAAATTGCAATGCCATCGTCCATCAATTTCCAAGATCTCATAGATCAGCAAGCTACCGATGAAGAACTGTAACATCTTCTGAAAGAGCCATCGTCATCACGTTTAACGTCATTGTGAGTCGGTAATTTTCAAACACCTGTATATTGTGACATGTGCACAGGCACCACTCGCATTTATATTCCAAAACCGATGAGAAGAAAAATTTTCGATTTGTACCATTCAATGTCACATCCCAGTGGAAGGGCCTAAAACGTACTATAAGCGCGAAATACGTGTAGCCTAGGATAAATGACATTCTAAAAAATGAATAAGGACATTCTAAAATTGGCAAAAACTTTCCTTTCAAGTCAAAAGAGCAAATTTAGTCGTCATACAAAAAACGTTCCTAAATCAATTCCTATTCCGTCAGACTGATTTCGACACGTGCATCAAGACATAATTGTGATGACGGTATCCAAAGGCTACAAGTATTGCCTAACGGCAACACCGATCGCCGATTTCATTGCCGATACCGTAGCGACTGCGTTTTTAAACCAATGGGTTTCAAAATTCGGAACATCGGAAACGATAATAACCAATCGAGGCGCATAGCATGAATTTAAGCTTTTTGATTCGTTTACAAAACTAATTGAATGTTCCAGAATCAGAACTACCGCATACCACCCAGCATTTAATGGATTTTTCGAGCGACGGCACCGATTCTTGAAAGATTCCATCATGTGTCATCAAAATAAAGAGTGGACTGAGATTCTTCCACTTGCCCTATTAGGATTACGGACAAGCTTCGAATCCGATATTCATTCAACGGCAGCCGAGCTAACTTATGGGACCTGGAGACATTTTCGTCGACGATTTGGACGCGCCGCCTTACGATATTTGCAATAAAATTTAGATTACAAATGAAGCAAATTAAACCGACTCCTACAATACATCATAGCCGTCCGAAAGAGTTTGCGTTCAAGGATTTGGAGACCTGCACTCACGTTTTCGTCCGAGTTAATTCCACAAAGACGCCATGTCAGAAACCATACGATGGGCCTTTCGAAGTTCAAGAAAGATTGTCAGACCGTGTTTTCCGAATTGAAATCAATGGTAGCTCGGAAACAATTCCTACTGAACGAATTAAAGCAGCTTACATCGAGACTCATGCAACTGAGCCCGAAACCTCCAAATCAAGAACGTTCGCGCCAGCAGAATCACAATCTACGAACATGCTCAAGCCAACTCGAACATATCCAGGCGCCAAGAACGTCAAATACGCAACTCAATCAAATTTTTTTAGACTTTTATTCTTGATACAGTCCTATAACCGGTTTTCTGGGCAAGAGGCAGAAGAATCGAGGGGAAATCTCTACAAAAAGTGATGCACTTGGAGAGAATTTTTCCTCACGTTTGAAACTGATTGAAACTGATGCAAATCACTAGCACAACTATAAACATAGTGATAATATTTTGGTACAAAAATTGAAAATAAAAAGCCACTGGTGTTGAAAACGCAAATACGCTGGCTTATTTTTCTTTAGAAAATCACGAAAATTTAATTGCACAGAAGTACTATATACCTTTTATTTGTTTATTTTCCAGAATGAAGAAGTGTACGATGCTGTGGAAATCGCAAACGAAGCAGTTGCAAATGAGTCTGTTGTAAACATAAACCACAATGAAATGGAATATTTATTAATGGTTAATATTTATTCCAGTTTGTATATGTTTTGGTGTCAATAATATCTTAATACACTTATTTTCGTTGTGCGTAAATTTTCTGTTTTTCAAATTATTGCCGCTGATGCGTTCAGACGATTATCTTAATTATTTTTGAACTTCAGTGTTTCAATAAGGGTTTTCAACTCCTTACAGAAAAAGACGAAAAAAATCTGCGACGAGATGCAAGCACGAGCTGTGGAAGCAATCGATTTGGCGAAATCACTTTTCCACCAGAAGGATCGCGAGGTGGCCGGCAAAGAAGAGAAATTTTGTGATTATTTATGTTCGGAACTTAAACAAATCCGGTTGGAGGAAACGTTCCATGACGTTAAATTGGAAATTTTGCAATTGGTCAACGGAAAAATTACAGAAGAGAGAGCTTTGCTGCTGTCGGGCGAAGCTTGCTACGGTGCGAGGAGCATACCATGTTCGTCTAAAAAAGCCAATGAACATCGAAAAATTGCAAATAGTTCCAAATTACAACAATATAATTCAGAGCAAATGTGGAATTTCAGCGATACTTCTCTAGCTTCTACGCCGGTCTACAATTGTCGTGTGAGCAGCGATACCGAGATATTGTCGTCAACGTCGCTATCATCCAGCAGCGTGAATTCGCTAAACGCAGTTCAAAATTTGACGATGAGCGATACTGGTCTGCAAATTCTTGATGTGACTGTTGTGAAGCCTGCGCATGCGTTAGCTAACGAGCAGCAATGTTCATCCGATGGAAAAAAAACACATTACAATTGGCAATGGAGGGTGTTTTTGACGATTATGATAATGTAGAATAACCTAATAAAAGTTTGTTCGTGTAAATGTCTTGGCTTTTTGTTTACCCTTTAATAAGCTGCCTTGATAATTGTGTCAGTCGCTTGGGACTACTTTGGCTGTTGCAGACAATTAGTTTTTTATGAGATTGCAATTTATGCAGAACAATTTAGATCCAAAGACTAACAAAGGTTATTGCTAATATGCCAATCGGTCGTTCGTAACTTTTAATCTGGTGGAGCTTATTTTTGGAGAATGGTGCTTGGTTGCGTTGTTAGGTAATTTAACTGTTTGAAGTAAATTGCAACGATATGAACTCATTGAATCATTCTTCCTTTTCAGTGGGTAACTAAAAAATAAAAACAAGAAAACGGAAATATTTGAACCAAAACGCATATCCAAAAAATAGTTCTTTCAATATTTACCTTTGAAAATTCAGCCTTTATAAATAAATGGAATCGCACGTCTGTAAATGGAATCGCACACTTCCATCACTGCCTGTGCTATGAATGATTTGGACAGTTTAGAATTGTAGTCCAATTCAGTGAAACTTTCACCAGTAGCAAGGTACCTTAAAGTTATTGCTAACTTTTCCTGTACCGGAATAGATTCCCTAAGAATGGTGTCCTTTTTTTTTATATCATCCTTGATGGCTGACAAAATTATGTCAAAGCAAGCTTGGTCCATTCTTAGGAAATTTTTCGCATCCACTGTGCCCCACTTCAACTCCCTCAGTAAATTTTGCGTGTTTCCACACCTTTTTCGATTTTTACGATACTCTTTCGTCCAGCAAGTACGACGTCGATGTTTACTCGCTTCCTTGTTTGCCCCAACTGCAGCTGCCGTCAAAAAGCAAGCTGTAGATGACACGAGTAATGTCACAGCGGTATGAACTTTTTCGTCCATCATTATATGTTCAGCTATTAAATCAAAATTATATCTATTAAAATTATTTTCACATCCAACAATTAATGGACAAACAGAAATACCCACCAGTTTTATTCCAAACCGATTTCATTCGCACAAATCACTATAATTTACAAAACACTCTTTACACGGCTATCAGTTGCTTTCACAACGATCGCTCAACTAGAAATGAAAATTATTACCACGCACACATTCATATGCATAATCGGTATATGAACGGTTCCGTTCCTGAAGAATACAAGTGTGGAAATGTTGATTGTTGTAAAACCAGTTTAACGAGTGCATCAAGAATACAAGTGAAAAAAGGCCCATTGACTGTTGTAAAACGTCAAAATAGAATTGATATCGTGGCGAGTCTACAACGACAGCAGCACATCTGTTGGAGTCCGAGAAGGAATTAAGTTTGTTGGCCTATAACGTGATTCCCCTTTTTGATATAAATTTAATATTAAGTAGCATCACGAATCAGATTTTAAAGTTGGTTTTTTTGCTCTTCTTGATTTCTGGGTTGAATAAATCATGTTCTGTTAAATTAGAAAAAAAAAAAAAATATTTAAATAAAAACAGCATGTATGCTTTAGAGTAGAATCTCAAAATTTTCTTTTTCTTGATGTGAGAGTGGTGTTGCGGACTCCTTTTACGTCTCGTATAGGAGTGGTAGGTTGGTGTGCAGGCGGGCCAAGGCAAGTCATGGCAGCTAATTAAATATGTTTTTCTTAGTGGTTGTGTTTCAGGTGACGACTCCTCGACAATAGCGCAGGTTTCTTCTTCTCCGGTTTTCGCGAATCGTTTTCGCGTCCGTATTCATGACCCACTCATTCATGTTCGTAGCGTTGCGCGTACTTCGTGTTTTTTTTTTTCTTACCTTTCGACTCCGGCCACCAATCCACGATCCCTCGCGCGTGTACCTAACAGGGCCGCGTGTATTTGCTTCGTAGGAAGCTTAACGACCTTTATTGGTGGCCTTAAATTTTTTCTTTGTTCGCCCCTGGTCAGGGTCTGCCTGCACGGCTCTTACTGGACTTGAATGCCCAGTATACGATCGCGGATGTTTTCCGGTATTTTGTCCGCCCCTCAGGCACATGAACTAAATGTGATGATTGATGGGACACGTGACAGGGAAAAGAACCCCCCCACTTCTCCCGAACAGAGCTAGAGGCAGCCAGCATGTGCCGACCTCCTTGTCACGTGAGAGTCGTAGCTACTCCGAGTAGCTCAGTCCTGCACGGACAAATGACTCGTTTTCCTTTGATGGTCATTCGAGACCTTCACAACACTTTTATCGCAAGAGAATCATTACAGACACCTGGCGGTTTGAGAAGATAACGGTGGCGCAGTTGTTCTAGTTGAGGACAATTGGATGGTTTTGAAAAGTAAAAAGGAGAGCGAGTTTTTAGTTGGAGTTTGTAAAGGCGACTACTAGTGAAGGTTAAATTGTAAGAAACACATCTTAGTGAGTTTTATTTACAATAGAAGTGATAGCGTTAATGAAATGAAAAGTAGTTAAAAGTATAGTGGGATATAGAGTTAAGAAAAGTATTATCTTCTACATATATAGTTGTTAGTCCTTGAAACCGGATTAGAAAAGATAGATGATTTTGGCATATTGACATTACATTCAAGCGACATACATAGAAAATACTCAGGTTACGTGCGGATATAAAATAAAGTGTAAATTCTTGAATAACTAATGTTGAATTAGCGAGTAAACACAAGATCTTGCTTGGTATCGAAAATCGTGGGCTACAAAGGATTTTCTATAGAAATGTAAACTACTTAAATTGTTGAATTTGGTCCGTTAGCATTGAAATAATTGAAATCCGCTAACATTGGAAAATATACATATATTGACGGTATTGTTGCAAACGCTGATAGCGTGGTATTCCGTTATTATTATTGAATGCATGAATATGCAGATTTATTTTACAAATTACAAACGGTCTTAGTCATATATTGGAACAGCATAAATATAAATGTATGTATACATAATGTATTGCATGAATATTTAATATTAAATTCAAGTGCTTGGACGAAACAAGGAAATATACTTGTTATCTATCGTGTGATTTAATGCATCGCTTTAAACTGGGATCTCTGGCGACAAGTACAATTTCTGCTATCGTAATATTTGCCAAGTAAATGCACGAAAGGTGCCTTTCCAAGGTCATTGTTATTTGTGGTGAAGTTTTACAACACCCAGTGAGCTTAAGTGGCATATTAAATACAACACACGTTGCTTCCGTATCGGTGAGAATAATGTCGCCGACAATAAATGCTTTACGTGCAGCACTAAGGGTTGCATTTTGAGAATCTTGTGAGGTCAGCCGTGAAAAAAAACTAATTTTGCAAAATTCGTGAGCCATCGCGATCAGATAGTGGTCATGTTCAAGGGTGAGTCTACTAAAGATGACATTGATTATTTCAAATTAAGTATGTATATTGACTACGAGGAACGGTATTTTGACTTAAAATCAGATATCGAAGAGCTATTACTTGAAACGAACAAACGGTCTAATGAAAACATTGTAAAGGAACAAGCGCATCCGGTGGGTTCGGAGGGTTTAAATGATATAAAATTGCCTAGAATATCAATGCCAACATTAATTAGCGTTTCAAGAGTAACACGATCAAAAACCCTTTTCTCCCCGACTGAGTTCTACTTCGACCCATTCCCTGTTATTCCGTTTCTATCGTGTCAGCAGACCAGTTGTTCCACCCGTTGTTTGACAACCCAAACTGTCATCGCAACTCGTGACAAGTCCAAATGTTTAGTGCGTCTATAGTAAGTTAATCAACATCGATTACTTATGTGATTTTCGTAGATAGTTTCAGTGATCGTGAATCATGTGTCGCTTGCTGTGTCGTGTTTTCATCTTTGTGTCGTGAGTTTGACCCGGTGTGCTGCTGGAAGATTGTGGTTTTGTTTACGTCGTGATTGTTGTTGATGTTGGTGTTTAATGCTCGACATGTTTCTTGTTGTGTTAATTTCTATTGTGTTACTTTTACGTTGGTGGGGGGGCAGCCGCCGTGTGTTTATGTACTAAACCTAGTTACTAATATTTACTAACTAAATATTTAATTAACTGCTTAGTAACTATATACATAGTGTAAGATTATGACGGCTGTTTTGTTTACCTATTACTATCTCTATGCTGTAGCTAACCTAGATTAATCCAGACAGCGGATCTATCGAATCAATAATTTGGTTCGTAAATCTCCATCGCTCTTCTTTTAGGATGGCGATGGAGCTGATTATTTTTCCAAAAGAAATACGCGTAATTCACAACGCCGTGACACATTTAGTGGGCGTTATGAAGAGTGGACGTCTAGGGACTTATTTAGTTCGTTGATACTTAGCAAAACTTCTTCGTCTTGTGTTCAGAAGCTTCATTATTTAAAAGCTAGTCTGGCAGGCAAAGTTGAGTTTCTATTGGGACCGTACACCATTACGGAGGACGATTACGAGACAGCATGAAAGATTTTGGAAGAACGGTACTCAAACAAACGGGCTCTTCTGCATGCCCATTTCAAACGTCTTTTCTTCCAACCTTCAATCACGTCAGAGTCGTCTTTTGCTGTTAGTAAATTAATAGATACATCCTTCAAAAGTCTTAAAACAATCGAAAATTTGAAGGTGGATGATTTATGTGTTTACTGCTGCCATATTTTTTAATACAACGAATACTGTGGAGACAGGATTCGACAAAGACAATTGAAGAATATTGTTTGTATACAGTGACTTTCGGAATGACGTGTGCACCATTTCTAGCCATTCGAACATTTCGTCAATTAGCGAAGCATGGTGGACATAGTTTCCCACATGCAAGACATTCAGTATATATCGAGATATTGTTCGAAAAATCCTATTACTCACTGTATGTGCTGAGAATGCATACCTACCTACTTGAGATATTGTGTTCAAATCCGATTCATTCTTATCTACCCTTTGTGTCATAAAAAGGACTAAATGCACATTTATGTATGTTTACACAGCTGCATGTTGTGCGATGCACAGATAGTTTTATAGTTTCTGGTGTTAGTTGAAGATGGAACTTGTACTGCTATAGATGCCTGTTCGTGATTTTAATAAAAGGTAAAATAAAGAGTTTAAGTGATATAATTTTTGTTTTATTGAAAAGTACAACGAGTTAAACCAATAGGTTATGTGCCCAGTATACGTTGTTCTGTGATTATAATAACAATGGAAAACTTAAAAATGAAAAGAAATATTAAACCTTTTGATGGTGAATGATACAGTGTGTGGAAGTTTAGGCTGCGTGCTCTCTTAAGTGAACTTGATGTGCTACAAGTGATCTACAAAACAATGCCTGCACCAATGACCCAAGAATGGGAAAACAACGAGAAAATAGCCAAAAATGTCATCGTAGAGTATTTGTCAGACTCATTTTTCGGTTTCGTAAAACCTGGATGCAGTGCAAAAGAAGTACACTCTACGAGCGGAAAAGCATAGCTACGCAGCTAGCTCTTCGAAAGAAATTATTAGGGCTTAAATTACAAGGCGATATTTCGTCGCAAACACATTTTACAATGTTTGATGACTTGTTAACAGAATTATTAGCCGCAGGTGCAAGATTATAAGAGACTGATAAGGTTGCGCATCTATTGCTGACGCTCCCTACATCTTATGACGGGGTGATAACGGCTATTGAAACATTATCTGAAGATAATTTAACGCTAGCATTCGCAAAAACAAGACTTCTAGATTATGAAGTGAAGTTGAATTACTACAAGTAAATCGTGACAATATGTTGCCCAATTCAAAGCAACGCAATTTTCAAACCAAGAGAAAGAAGCCAAGTAAAACAATTCCGAAAGATGTTAAATATCATCATTGTGGCCGACGTGGGCACTACATTAAAAATTGTTATTATTATAAAAAGAATAAGGAGTACTGTTGCGATTCGACCTAAAAAGAGATAAAAGAGTTTGAATTTAATAAATATTGAATTTAATAATAACCGATACTTATCAATAACTGTCACTCACATATTGTCAACAGCATCAGCTGTACCAGAGTTGGTATGAATTCCAATCGGCTAACCGTTAGAATGTTAATGCTGTATTCCAAAGTAAATTCTTGATGTTGGATTTGTAATGTAAATTTGTAATAGTTCTGGAAGTAGAATATAATGTTATTTATAAATTGTCAATTCTACCGCAATTTTCTCTGTGATAAATAAGGTGGAACATATGGTTCTTTGTGCAGTTTTTTTTTGACGTGTCTCACCAAATAGAATTTAGAAGCAAGTTGAATTGATCGAATTTGAATAAAGTCCATTGTTAAAGACAAGTTCCTTGGGTATTAATTTGAAAAGAGTTGAAGTAACTATTGTACGCGAACAAATTTCGGTCCTTCGAACCGGATCGATTAAATTATCGGTTAATAGTTACAAAATAGATCGCGTGTGCAATAGTGTGGTGATTTGAAAATCTACGAAGAGAATTATAGCAGACAATTTCGTCAGTTGGATAAGTTCTAAACATTTATTTCCTTTGCATGTCTATTCTTTTTGTCACGCTCCTTTTTGCAACTTACTATAAAATCTAATACATTTATCCAATAATATAAACTGAACTCAATTTATAATCTGTCTGTAATCTATCTCTACAATCTCTCTAAAATCTATCTCTATAATTGGACTATATAATCTATAATCTATCTTGTACATTTTAACTATAATCTATTTGGAACTACATGTTACGAACAAGTGATTTCAATTCGCGCATTCGTTGTTAGTGGTGAGCGACACTCGATAGTAGTGAATTGTCTTGAAATTAAGCTGTATACATATTGAGCATTATAACTTTAATTGTAAAGGTAATATAGTGTAATGACTGATTTCGGATGAAGTGAGCAAGTAACTGCGTTCATAATCGCGAGCTGTACGACGTTATAAATTTTGTATGATAGGTGGTGCGAATACGCGTTGGGAAAAAGTGCACTCGCTAAGTGTATTGGATATAGACGTAATTAGACATTGGGTCAGTTCGCGTACCGGAATCTATTATAATATATTAAAATAGATTCGCAGCAAGTCGCTTTGTACTCTAGCTGCAAGCCAAATTTTGCCACAAAAAGAAGCCAGCTGCAAAAAGCTATTGCTGCTGCAGTACGCGAACAAACCTACTAAATCACGCAAAGGTTGTGAACACCACAATAAGCCGCAAGAGTGGTTAAGTTGGTGAGCGTCACCGGGAAATTAGATTATTTCGTCGGACATCGGTCCAAAAAGAACTTTGAACATTTTTTGAAAATCAAAGAAATTTGAACTTTTGAGTTCACAACATGAATATGAATGACAGCGCCAATTTGTTAGCCCGCCAGAAATTTACGTTAGAGCAAATAAATAAGCTTCAAACCAATTATAAATAAGAACCAAAAACGCATAAGACCTATATTTATTACCGGAATGTAATCGACAAGGTTAAATCGCTTCACGCCCAACATTTCGAAACGCATGAGCGCATTCTGGAGTTATTAGATGATAATCTAAGAAACTAATCACCTTTTTTTTTCGACGAGTACGAGCGTTTTGAGTCCATTCGAATAAATCTTTTGTCCGAATTAGAAGAATTACTTCAAGTATCACAACCTGCTGAAGAACCGAAAGATAACACAACACCAAGAGAAGTAAAAGGTGACGAAGAGTTGAAGCTACCAAGAATCGGTTTGCCAAAATTCGTCGGCAACTATGAAGAGTGGATACCATTCCGAAATATCTTCACGTCAAGCATACACAATCGTCCCAACTTGTCGAAAGTGGAAAAATTTCACTATCTTAAGTGCAGCTTAACAGGAGAAGCCAAGAATTTGTTACGACACTTAGCAGTTACTGAAAAAGATTATGTTACTGCATGGAAATTATTAAATGGACGATATGATAATAAACGCGTGTTATTGCATTCGCAATATAAACGACTTTTTGGCCTTAACAACGCAGCGGAAAAATCCGCGTCTATAAAAAATTTAATAGATCGCACTGTGGAAAGTGTTTAGACCTTAGAGAATTTTAAGCTAGATTATTTGTGGCAATCTATGATAGTCTATATGACCACAGAGCGTTTACCAGCAGAAATCAGGCAACTGGGAACAAGAACAAGCAGCAAGGGTTGATTTGCCTACTTTCGATGAATTGAAAACTTTCTTGAACCATCGATTCCGAGCCATAGAAGCAAGCGGGTCAGAACGGGGGAAACTGGTCACAGTGAGCCTGGCTTATGTAATGTGCATTCATTGCAAGCAGAACCTAACACAACGCAGTCTTTGTGCATTCATTGTAGAGGTACACATCGTCTCACACATTGTGCACAATACCGACAACTTTCACATGCACAGAAATTTGAGGTCGTTAAGAGAAATGGGCTGTGTTTGAACTGTTTGAACAAAGGGCATTTAGTAGCTAACTGTCCTAGCAAATTTCGATATTTGAAATGCAAGAAATCGCATCACACATTTCTGTATAAGAATGATCAAAGTGTTAGACTGCTCGACTTTTGAAAGAGACTCATCCATAAGCAACGCCGTAAACGTGTCCGCGGTTAACACGAACAATCACGCGAGAGATTTTATTAGCCACGGCACTTGTAACAATGGCAACAAGTCACGGAAATATTACGCTACGAGCTCTTTTAGACCAAGGATCGCAAGCCACTTTGATTACAGAATCAGCCGTCCAGCAGTTAGGACAATCAAGGAAAGCCACGAATATTAGTGTCACTGGAATCGGAACTGCATCAGCTATAGATGTAAAAGGCATGGTAGAGGCAAGCCTTCGCACCCGGTCGAACAAAATAGTAACTTTCAATGCATTAATCATGAGTAAATTGACAAGCATTCTGCCATCACGCACTATATGTAGTGACTACTGGTTGGAAGCAATTCATCACATCACACACAGGTACGACTCATCTCAGGACCACGGCATACCACCCCTCGGCTAACACAGCGAGTACTTATTAAGCCAATACCATATGGTGTCTTCATAAATGAATTATTGTGAAAACAAATCATGAAACAATTCGATAATTTAACCTTATACAAATTAGTAGTCATGTTGTTAAGCCATTCCATTTAAAAACAATTCGATAATTTAACTTTATACAAATTAGTAGTTGTAGCATCCAGTAATTTTTATATATTTCATTTAAAAATTACTGGTCACATATCTCCGACCCACACTGTATGGATCGGAGACGCTACAAAATTTTGCAATTGAAAATACGTTTCAATCGCACAAAAATAAAATCCCGCAATTCCCCCGGGTGACCTTATTGTTGTTTTCGCACAGCCAAGAGAAAATCCCGTTAGGAATCTCGTGGCTGTGCAAGTGGCTTGCGAGCTGGGACGCTCAATATCTTGACAGTCGGTTTTAAATAGCTGCGGGAGGCAGTCGGATTGAGCTGGTGGCCGTGGCCAGAGACTTTGACGGGCAAAGAGCCCAACGTGGTGCTATCATTTTGTTTAAGTTGATACACGAGTCGAGAAAATCCTTGAAAATCTCAGGGATCGCGAGGTGGAAAATCGATTTGAAGAAAAAACCAAATTGAAATGGATGTGTTCTCCGCGACTCGTTACGGATTTCGTTTCGACTTGGGTCTTCTTTGGTCAAAAAAACCGATTTCGCGAATCTTTTCTTAATTTCTGCATGTGAAGTCCCTTTGAATGTGTCAAATTGTTACCTTACGGCTGCAATAACCAAAAATATAGTGTTTACTATCAAGAAAAAGTATATGCAATGTGAATACAGCATGGGTGAGCGATTTACAGTGTGGGGTATGATCAGTGTCGCTTCAGTTCCTTATAATTCGATTTCTCTATTTTGAATATGGATAGCTTATTCAAAATCGCAATAAACGTGCGCACACAATAGATCTTGAAAGAACAAGATAAAACGGAAGACGTTACATATCAACAATATATCTTCCCAGTGTCAAAACAATTCGAAATTTCCTGGGGTTTAAGTGACAAGTTTCGAAGCGAAAAATTTTGATAGACACAGTGAATTTAGTTTGTGCATATTTACAGCACCAGTGTCAACAAAATGAAGTGAGCTCAAGAGCTCAAGGGTATGTGAAATCATTAAATCTACATTTCAGTATATCCAATGCAGGAGCATAGGCGCACACAAACGGAAAAAAAGAAAACGTAACAAGGTACTAGCAATCTAATCAGGGCTGACAATTTTAATATGGTGAAGTTAACGAATGAGAAACGTATGGATATCATTAGAAATTACTAGCGAAATGCAGTCGGCGATCGCAGCTTTAAAGGAGAGTGTACCTATGAGTCCATGTGTCCAAGTCAGTTTTTTTTAGAAGGGTCTAATATGTAATTTCAGAAGAGAAAGGAAATCCATATGTTTCATAAATTAGTTATGTAATGGCGTCGAAAATAAGCAATCTATATTTTTTTAAGAAGAATTGTAAGCCGGCCTTGCTCTAGGTTAAGAGATACTAACAATGATTTGTAAAGAAATCTTGGTATTCGCTTCATGAAAGTAAACTAGTTTGCTACAAAGGCTGTACCTGAACTGCATAAGGACAGCGTTAATATTCATTCAAAGATTGGATGCGATGCACTATGCACACACTGTACAACCATTAACGAATATTTAGATTTTCATACGTCTGTTGATAGAAGACAACTTAATTTTTTTTTCGATATACGGTATTACCTTTGAGCAAACCACTTGACTTTATGAATACTGAAAGAAAGAACAACAAAAAGAAAAACAAAAATATGTCAACAAACTTGTGGATATTCTTTCTGTTTTTTTTTTCTCAATGTAACTTTCACATGTGAGGTGCGCAGCACACACGATACTTTTTTTTGACTTCTAAGTCAATTCCCGAATCATGCGTTCAAACAGGTTGTAAACTCTAAAATTTATTGGCATTTAAATTGTTTTGACATGTATTTTCAATTGGTTTCAATAATCATGAATTGTTAAGCTTAAACATTTGGTCTTCTTATTGGGCGGAAGCCCGAGAAGTTCTCTTCTTTTTCAGGGTCTGCGCTTGGCCTGGCTGGCCTATAATGAAATAGTTTTTTTGTGAATTTTTCCGTATTTTCAACTTATAAGGGAGGGATACTGGCCAAACATTATTAGTTTCTGTATTTTTGATTAGATTTTTGGAATTTTGAATTTTGATATATGGCCAGTATCAGAGGGTGGAGGACCCCAGACCATCGGGGTCCGGGCTCCACTACCATCGGGGGCCCGGGGCTGTCTGCCTCACCCGGGTTCCTCAGAAAAGAGAGGTAGCGCTTTATCCTATTTTCCCGTTTTAGATTTTCAATTTTTGGCTCCGTGTTTTGTCACGAGCACTGGGTCTGCTTAGTCAGCCCATGTTGCAGAGCCTGGGTGGTTTCCTTTACGGAACTATGCCCCCTTTTTGGTCCCTGGGTATTTTACATACCAGTTTGCGGCTACGAAATTCATGACGGATGAATACTACGTAGCATCCCGTTTTCTTGAGAGCCAACCATCCCCATTTGTTTAAAGAACCCACCCCAGCCGCAGCGAGCTAGCAAAGCGGCACCCCAGCATCCGTCGGGGTTGGTTAAAGGGTGCTCCGCTAATGCGGACGAGGGGCCTTCACGGCCATTTTTAGGGCACCCTGCTCTCGGGGCAATTCTTTTTTTGTTTTGCCTCTTGAATGGCAGCAGCCATTCCACTTTTTGACCTTAGCACTCTTGGTTCTGGACTTCGGTCTGGTTCTAAGTTGTGCTAAGGCTACTCCCATCATCATCATTAATCGCTACATAGTCATGTTGTTAAGCCATTGCATTTAAAACAATTCGACAATTTAACTTTATACAAATTAGTAGTCATGTTGTTAAGCCATTGCATTTAAAACAAATTATTCATGATTTGGTTGATTTATGTGCAATCTGAGTAGAAATCAACGCTAAAATCGGAAAACAGTAGATCGGAAAACAGTAGAAAAGTATAGTGTTGGGGGGAAAATTAATGAGATTTGACGCTGAAGTGTTAGAAAGATGTATTGGAAGCTGGCGCAGTGGCTAAATTAGCGTTCTATAATGACAGTCAAGAAATTGTCAGCAGGACCAATAGCCCAACTAACGCAATTGGCTTGGGTGATTTCTGGGCAACTTAATTCAAACGCCATAGATTCGAATAATCACATTCAAAGTTTCAAAGTAGAAATCAACGCGAATGAGGAATTGAATGATCAACTGAAGAAATGTTGGGAAATCGAAGAAGTCCAATCTCGAAGTCTTTCCACGGATGAAGAAGTCACGTGTGAAACTCACTTTCTCGAAACTTGCACCCGAGACTCCACAGGTCGATTTGTAGTTCGATTGCCATTTAAAACGGAGAATGGCAAATAGGCACTGGATAGCTCTCGGGCGATGGCATTGTCAAGTTTTTTAGCATTGGAAAAGCGTCTGAATTTGGACAGAGACTGTAACATCCAGCAGAAATCCCTGCAGAAATTTCTGCCGACATTTCTACGCGCACTGTAGTGCCCTTGGAAACATAATTATTTTTCAGTCGGACTAGCTGTACCTTGTTGTCCGAATTGAAAAATAATAAGGTACAGTTAGTCCTATTTGACCTTGTTTATTTCAATTTCGAGGCGAGCGAAAATCCAACGGGATCTTTTGCACTCGTCTCAAAACGCATATTGAAACTCGGGACAGTCGGATGACGATCGTGGCCTAAGCCGGACGCGTGGAGTCGGTGGTAAAAGTTTGCCGTTGCTGCTGACAGCAATAAGAGTATTTTTCAATGACGCCTCGTCGGAATTAATTTGAATCATATTATATTGAAAAGCGTTCACAGATTCGAAAAATGCGCGTGATTTGATTCCTTAAATTATTGGTGGTACGCAAACAAGACCTGTTGATGTATGGCGTTTGTGCTTTCCGCGTGACATGTCATGTTGTAAGAGATTGCAAACCCTACGCTTCTATTACACACACCCTATCATTTACTCACACCACACACATTATTTCACAATGTACAATCTTTTAGTCTTAAGCATTTATTCCTTTCTTTATTAAAGTGTTTCTCAGAGTGGTCGAACGTATTTCATATTTTCGCTGCTAACCCTAACAGGTTATGGGCCCAGGTCACGCAGTTGTGTCATAGTGAAAAGTGAAACTTGTGAGTTTAAATAGTGTAGTGCAAAAATAAGCCGAAGACATGGCGAATGGGTAAGTGCAACACGTTTGGAAACGCTCTCTAAAGAAAATTATGACACGTGGAAAATACAAGCTGAAGCACTCATGATCAAGAATGATACATGGGCGTACGTCAGCGGTGAAATACGCGACCAACCGTAAAAGGAGAAAGTGAGGAACAAATTGCCACCAAAGAGGCGCTCCAAGATTGGATCGCGCATGATAGAAAAGCAAAAGTGGACCTAATCCTCGCGATCTCACCAAGCGAATTAATACAAGTTCGCAACTGTACTACATCGAAGGAAGTATAGGACAAGCTTGATTCAATTTACGCTTTAAAAGGTCCTGCTCGCAAAGCGACACTATTGAAACAATTAACGCAACATAAAATGTCCCGATGTTGTCGACGAATTACAGCAATGAACATCGATTTGACAGTGACCTGCTTGCCATAATGTTGCTTCACAGTCTTCCGAACAGTTTTTAAAATTTCCGGTGCGCGATTGAGTCCCGAGAAGACTTACCCAGTGTGGAATCTCTAAAGATAAAAATAATCGAAGAAACTAATGCTAAAAGAGCCAACCACAACGGTGTAGACGTCATGTATGTGAAATACAGTTACAGCACACAAACAAAAAGGGACATTGGATCGCGACCACCACCAGTTCGTGAAACGAAACATACCTCCACGCGCTACAAATACAAATGCAGCTTTTGTAAGAAGCCAGGCCACAAAAGTGCTGATTGCTGGAGCAAAAACAAAGAAAAAGCTGGGTATATTGATGGAGCATACATGACTATAACGAATGACAGGCCTCATACACAAAGAAAAAGACAATGGTGTCTAGACAGCGGCTGCACAGCACATGTATGTAGCGAACAATCGTCGTTCACGCAACTAACGAAGACAACAAGCGATTTAAAGATGGCGAAAAACTCTATCGTCCCGGTGAAGGCACGTGGAAAAGTGAAGCTCGTGGCCTCGACAGATGATGCCAGAAAAACGATAGAGCTAGGCGAAACGCTTTAAGTACCGAACATAGCAACAAATCTAATGTCCGTGTCAAGAATTGTAGATAAAGGACACGAGGTTGTATTCCAAAAGGATCGAGTGATCGTTCGCAGTCCCGACGGAAAAGTGAATCTCATTGCCGATCGTAGAGAAAACCTTTTCTACCTGCGAACCGCACAAGAAGAAGCACTTGGTGCCGTGCATGGAAAATGCGATGCGATGACTTGGCATGAAAGGTTAGGCCATTTGAATTTTAAAGATCTCATACTCATGCCGAAAGTCGTCGATGGCTTTGAATTAAAGAATGTACCAGATCGAGATTGCGGAATTTGTGCGGAAGGGAAAATCACTGGAAGGCCATTCTCCAAACGAACTCATCGATCACTCGAAATCCTGGAAATCGTACACATGGACATTTGTGGCCCGATGCGCACACATTCAAAGAGCAGTGCTCGATACTTCATGACTATAATTGACGAACACAGCCGTTGGTGTGTGGTATATTTCCTTCGGAATAAAGGCGAAGCTGTATCAAAATTCAGCGAATACAAGAACGAAGTAGAAAATCAAACCGGTCGAAGAATAAAAGCAATACAATCTGACAATGGCGTAGAATTTTGTAACGCATCGATGGACAGCATCTTAAAAGAAGCAGGCATTCGAAGGCGGTTGACGGTAGCGCACACTCCACAACAAAACGGAATTGCAGAGCGTAAAAATCGTACGCTTGTAGAATCAGCAAGATGTATGCTACTACAAGCTGCGCTACCGCCGTCATTTTGGGCAGAAGCCGTTGCCACCGCAAATTATATAAGAAATCGCTGCATAACAAAAAGTCTCGCCAACCGTAGCCCCTATGAAGCATGGACTGGAAGAAAACCAAATATAAGCCATTTCCAAACTTTTGGATGCAAAGCCTACATCCTCGACAAGACGCAAAAGAAGAAATTTGAGGCGAAAGGTCTGGAAGGTGTTTTTGTGGGCTATTCCGATATTTCAAAAGCCTATCGAACTTGGATGTCACTCGAAAAGAAAATCCGAATCGCCAGAGATGTAAAATTTTTCAATGTCAACAACATTGATAATGAATGCGAGGAAATCGTGACCGAAGATAAATTAAATAATATTTCCCATACACGTGCACAAGGCGAAAAATCGATCAAAGCACAACGGGAAAATTTTTGGAAGACACCATCTACAGCTCAGGATAATTGCATTGAGCACATTCTCGTCCAAGACACGTCATCTTCAGAGACGCATACAAACATAAATTTTCCTCAAAACGACGGACCACATGAGCACTCTACGGTAATTTCGAGTTCTCTTCGCACCGACGCAGAGCAACTCGACTTGGAAAAGGAAACGATCGAATGCCCGAAGAAGACAAACAGTGATCGACACGTAAATTCCGACGCAGGCGATGAATTGCATCAGCACGCGATTGTCATGCTCGCTTGTGAGATATCTTTTAAACAAGCGATAACAGGACCAGACGCAGAAGAATAGAAGAATGCCATCCTCAGCGAGACGAAGTGTCTTTTGTTAGACGACACTTTCGAAATCGTTAGCAGACCCGATAGCAAAAATGTAATAGGATGCAGAACTATACTTCGAAATAAATGCAACGCCAACGGTTCTCTCGAGCGAAGAAAAACCCGCGTCGTTGCAAGAGGTTTTTCTCAACGTCCCGGTGTCGATTTTCACGATACATTTGCGCCTGTTGCAAGATTGAGTTCTCTTCGACTGATCATCGCTCTCGCTGCCGAGCTGGACATGAATATTTCCCAACTTGACATCACCACAGCCTATTCAAACGGTGATGTGGATGCTGAAATATACATGGAATTACCTGAGCTTCTTGAAGAAATGCTCGAAAAGATCATCAAGGAAAATGAAAATCAGGAGCTCGCTGAAAAAGCTCATCATATGCTGAGTCAAATTTATGACGGAAATAAAGTTTGCAAATTAAAAAAATTCTCTACGGTTTGCGACAATCGGGACGCCAGTGGTATACAAAACTGGACAAGGTCCTTCGACAACTTGATCTTACCGCGACCAATGCTAATCCATGCGTACATGTCGACAAAGAACAAAACATTTTTATATTAATACATGTGGATGATATATTAATCGCCTACAAAGACAAGATGAAGGCTGATCAAATAAAGAATGGCATTCGTCACCATTTTTCCATCAAAGATCTCGGCGAGGCAAAATACTGTCTCGGAATAGAGATAACTCGAAGAAAAAGTGAAATCAACTTATCCCAATCCGGGTACATTCGAAATGTACTAGAACGGTTTAACATGTCTGAATACTTATCTACTTATCGGAAATCAACTATCCGAAACAACAAAGAGCAACGATAATCTGGAACCAGTCCCTTTCCGTGAACTCATCGGAGCTCTCATGTATCGTGCCGTTGGTACACGCCCAGATATAGCATACTCTGTCAGTGTGTTGAGTCACTTTACAAATTCTTACACCAACATACATTGGGTTGCAGTCAAACGCATTCTGAGATATTTGGCGGGAACCATCAATTACAGTCTCAGTTTCAAGAAAACTGGTTGAGGACTTTTTGCTATATCGATGCCCACTGGGGCAGCTGTAAAAAGGACAGACGTTCTTACACAGGCTCTGCCTTTATTCTAGCTGGCGCTTCCATCTCTTGGGAATCAAGAAAACAACGAACTGTGGCGCTCTCGTCCACTGAGGCCAAGTATATGCATTACCGATGCAATTAAAGAAGCCGTTCACTTAATTCAATTTTTGGAGTGGAAAATTTCGCTGAAGAGGTTATTGTATTCTGCGATAATTAAAAAGCAGGAAAACTTTTATCCAATCCTGTACATCATGCTAGATCTAAACATATAGACATCAAGCATCACTTCATCCGGCAGATTCTTCAAGAACGACCCATCAAAGTTGAGTTTCTTCCATCGGCTGACATGACGGCAGATATCATTACAAAACCACTATCAGTCTTGAAACATGTAAAAAATTTTAAGGATCTTGGCATCGATTCCATTGTTAAACGAAGCTCGTTTTAAGGGGGAGTGTCAGAGATTGCAAACCCTACGCTTCTATTACACACATACTCTCATTTACTCACACCACATAAATTATTCTACTAATCTTTCACAATGTACAGTCTTTTAGTCTTAAGCATTTATTCCATTCATTAATAAAGTGTTTCTCTAAGTGGTCGGACGTCTTTTATTATTCCCTGCAAACCCTAACATTTTAAGGCTTCCACAAGCGGCATTGTTTCAAGCTGAGAAGCAATGATATCCGAAAATTTTTGAAACATGTTTTTCTGCGGCGTAATCGTTGCCTACACGTTTTTTTTTTAATGGCATCGTTGTATTTATTAGGCGCCTCACTCTTTCTCTTGCGCCTCGAAGCATCAGAAGCTGTGAAACTATCTTCACGAGGCACCGTCTCGATTTCGTCCGCACGATCTTCGGGGAATCACGACATTGCTGTGTCTTCCTCCACTGCCGGCTCGTCAGTTATTGTAGGATTCATTCGATGATGCCAGTGCTGTTAATGGTGTTATTTTTGTGAATGCATTCAATCGCGTAGTCGTAGGCCGTCGTAGATTTAGCGCAATTTTCCGCAACCTAAAATAATATGCAACTTAATTTCCGGTGACACTTTGTTTTCATTAGAATACTCACCTGACAAATTCCGCCTTGTAATGGTTTTTCTCATTCAATGCCATTTTGAAAATGAAAACTGTGAAAATATTGCCAGGCAGATGGCCAAGCAAATGGCATACCATATTGCCTATCATTTATGGCAGACCATAAAACATGGCATACCATAGGTAGCCTCCACTAGCAATTTCAAATGTTATGCCATGGGAAATTGCTAGTGGATGCGGCCTGTCAATACTCGCATTGGCGAGTACAGCAATATTCGGCATCGTTTCGCATCGGCATCGGCGAGTATAATCGTATTTGGCATCGTTCCGCATCGGCATCGGCGAGTATAATCGTATTTGACATCGTTCCACATAATCATTGTCGAGATTTCGCTTACGCTTAAAGAATGTATAACGTTGTATGAGAAGGTGAGAAATGGAACATTAGACAAGTAAAAAACAGAAAGTTCACTTTATTGCATAAAAACAACAACATAACGACCTATCGAGTAAAGCTGACGGATATTCACGATGCCTACTCGCCGATGCACGATGCTATGATGCAGTTCTGGCGAGTATTACTCGTAATCATGAAGCAAATATAATCGGCGATGCATTGGCGAAACGATGCCGTGTATGTACTCGCAACGTTCAGTCGTATGCTCGCCGATTATTTATCCGATTACTTTTTACTTACTCGTGTAGTGCTCTACAACGCAAGCCTTTATAGCTGCTCTCCGCCGTTTCACTGGAAGACGAGGGCTCTGCAGTCATATCTATAGTGACTGTGGAACTGACTATGTCGGAACTGCCACTGAATTTCAAAGAATAAAATCCACCTTGTCGAACGTTGCTGAGAAGATCGCTTTTGACGGTATAACTTGGCATTTCAACCTCCCGTCATCACCGCATTTTGGAGGTATTTGGCAAGCGGGGGTGAAATCACTGAATCAACATTAATGTAGAGTCTTATCAGGTCCTCCTCTTACCTACGAAGAATTTACGACAGTACTCATAAAAATAGAAGCTTGTTTGAACTCTAGACCGTTATGACCCTTAAGCGACAGTCCCACTGATAGAACAGCATTAGCACCCGCATATTTTTTAGTCGGAGACACACTGTTGACCCCTCCCGAAATGAATGTTATGGACGTTAACCCAAATCGTTTAGATCGCTGGCAATTGACTGAGCGATTGACTCAGACCTTTTAGAGAAGATGGCGTACAGAATACTTATCTAGATTATAATCAAGACCGAAATGGTTACGTCAGCAGCCAAATCCAAATCTTGGAGATCTTTGCATCATTAAAGACGAGAGATACCTTTTGTATAAGTGGGCACTAGCAAGAATTGCCAGAGTATATCCAGGCAAAGATGAAATTGTTCGAGTCGTGTCCATTAGGAGTAACGAAAGTAAATACAAACGACCTGTTAACAAAATAGCACTGCTACAAGTAAATACTGTACCAAACGTTGTTGCGAATGCTTAGCTTGGCCGAGCCGTCGTCAGTGCAGCATGATTTGAGTATAAGGAATCATCCGAATGTTTGCCCAGCGTGTCTTACCCAGCCGACTAGCTCAGTTGGTCGTGGGTGATTGGGCGGATGACTCCTTCATGCTACGGCACGCTTAAACATAAGATCACAATACAGAAACAAGGGGAAAAGGACTTCATGATTCCATGCAGCAATCATTATTTCAAAAAAACTTATTTACTCATTTAATTACATAATTCAAATTCAAATTCATAATTGGAGTTACAAGGAATAATATTACCTCTAATTCAAAAGAACAAAAGAACAATATTACTTCTAGTTCAAACCCAAATTAGTGGTGTGGGAATTTATTTCTCCCAAACCTGGCCGGGATTGGTTTACATCAATCATACACAAATAAATACTGCATCAACGACTATGTTGAAGTCCAGAAATCAGACAATGGATTTATAAAATAGATTAAATTAACTAAGAAATAGTGTCTGCACACACGAAATATCACAATTTAGTACAAATATATCATGTGTATCTTTATATTACTGTATCAAATTACAAAATTGCGTTTCTCTGTAAACAAAGTATTTTATTAGTTATTTAATCAAATACAAATAATTTTAATATCTAACTTAATATTAATTATACAAATCTTACCTGTAAACAAAGAAACAACATTTACTGTTATTTGTCCACAGTGTATTTTCTAACGCACAATAATTTTTTCTTATATGTCTTTCTCAATTGAGTTCTGATTTGCAACTGACACCTCCTGTCGTTTTATGACGTTTTATGACCAAACGAAACCGAAAAATTAAAATGATAGAAATACATACATCCACACTACAATATGTAATAATATTATAATATTATAATATTAATAATATTATTAGTTAATTATAAGGAATTAAATACTATAAAGTTTCATGTTTCCATTAAATGAATTGTAATTCGTAAAAAAAAAATTTATTCATACGCTAAAGATAATTCAGTTGCTTTTCTGTTTTTTCCCTTTTTATCTGTTTTAATTTTTGATCTTAAGTAATATTCATCAAATGACTATACATGCCAAATATGTTAATTCAAATGGTTGATGAAATGATATGTTGGAGCGGAATCAATAATATAAACTAGCACTTATCGGTACTGTCCTTTTTTCGTCCGAAAATACAAACTGGGCTCAATCTCATCGATTCCTAGTTATCCTGTACACACAAACCCCAGCGATTTTAAATCAAAATTTTGATGCCTTCTTTCATCAATTGGTTTCATGCTCCAACTTTTCAGTCCGAATTCATTTTGCCGCCGTTGTTACCACAATGCACTTTACTTTTTATACTTTTTTCTTCTGGAATTCACGTCCTAGTTAACTTTTCGTTCCACTTCACTTTTACTAACTTTCCGTCTTCCTCGAAGAACAAAAAAAAGCCAACCCTACAAAGAATCACCTTTTCCTTTTTTCAAAAATCTTCTCTCCATCCTTTTTTCTCGTTCGAAAAATTATTCTAGAAGCGCAAAAGTGGCTCTCTTCCAAATTTCCCGTATAATTCTCCTTTTTACACCATTAGGGCATTACCAAGTCTATTTGTAGAGTCCTGGGTCGCAACTATCAACTAATAAGACATTTGTTCCGACCTATTGCGGAACAGGCGATACTGAAACATCTCGGCTGTCAGTTGTTTGTCAAATGCCGAGACGTCAGTTTGGTATGTTTTAATTTATTTCAATTCTTATTTGATTCACGTGTTTGCTCTTGCGGTGGAAGGATGTAGCCGGAGAACTCCGGAGTGTTTTGCTTTTCTCCGAAAGGTTTTTTTTTTTTGAATTGACAAAAAGTGAATCATCGTGTCTGAAACTGCGTGTTCACGTCGTCGCGTTGTTTGAGATGCTTTTGTGTTTGTGACTGTCTTGTGTAAAAGTGTATATTGAAAAAAATAATCGAGTAAACGTTGACTGATGCCTGCTAGTCAGGAAGCCAGGACTTTTCTTTTTATTGTATGTTTTCAGCATCGCAGCAACGTACCAACATAAACAAATTAATTGAAGTATTGAATTGAATTATTGACCGAAACGTACCACAAGCACATTCCGCAATCTAATATCACAAATATACCGCCAGCACATTCCGCACCTAATCGAAAACCGATCATAGACTTACGACAGACAAACTAAGCACTATGAAGCTTAACATGACAAATCACCTACTAAACAGCCACTGGTTCGTGAACAAAACGAAATGTATACTTGCTTGCAAAATCTCGAATAATTGCTCATTAAAACTTGTATGTGCTTGATTTTAAAGTGCGTTAAAACATCAAGTTAGAAAGCAACACGAACAACGTTATTCAACATGTTAAAAACGAACCGATCAATTTGCATTTCATTCGTTTTCTTCTGCCTAGACATACGAATATAATTTTTGGTCGAATAGGTGACTCTCATCTTCACTCACACCTAACTGTTAAATTTCTCTAGTTAAATTTCTCTAGACTTTAGTGAAGTAGATTATCATATAACAAAAAAAAAAGGAATTTGTAACATAGCCGAACGACATCGCAGATGTTTTTTACCAAAGAAGCTTTTACCTTACAAGCTTACACCCCAACAAGCTTTCACCCAACAAGCTTTCATCGATGAGCCTTTCATCTCCACGAAAGCTCATTTTGATTTTATATATAAGAGCAGGATAGCTCGTCACATACGGTCGTGCACCTTATGATCTGACCATCAGCTATCAAATTCTAATCCTAATATAATCAATAATAAAGACACTTTTATATTTTTACACAGTGTTTATTAAATTATTGGTTATAGAATTATAATAATCTAAATACAGGAGAAATTAAATTGTTCATTTTGCAAGTCGAGGCATAACAAGCAAGTGGTCTAATCGCTGATTACTTTTGTTTATTTTTCAATACATTGAAAGTAGATATATTGAAAGCTTATATATATATATATATATATATGTATATATATATATATATATATATATATATATATATATATATATATATATATATATATATATATATATATATATATATATATATATATATAGATTGAAAGCATAATACTCCCCACTTTTACGCTTGCCTAGGCAGCATAAGTGTTTGAATATTGATCCTCTTCCGCCTTCATTGCGCACTTTTAAAAATGCGTTTCATCTTATAAAATAAACTTATTTGCTGAATTTTTGATTTCATATCTGTGTTGAATTATGATTAGATTTCACCGCCTATTTATACTTTGTTTAGTTTTGATTTATAGTCTCTTTTCTTTTTATATGTAGGATTATTCCTTTAGTCTTTAATTGGATTTGTATCCGTTGATTTAGACCATAAATAATAATAATAAGTCTGTAGAATTATATATTCAATATATAGCCCGTCAAAGCGAAATAAACTTCGTAACTTAAATCAGGTTTAATAATGTCCTGGTATACTTTCAATCGAATGAATAGTACACTTATGGTGTTATCTACCTAAATATTTTCGTTTCAACTTCGATAGAATTAGGAGCAACGAAGCATATAATTGACAAAGCTTAACAACTCGTAATTGATTTAAGTTTTTGGTCCCAGAGAGAGAAAGAAGTGTTTGTTTAACCATTTTCCTTGTACATATAATGATTACTCGTAGAGAGTTTTAGAAAGTAATTTCTAAAACTCGAAAGTAAATCTAACACCAGCGGGTGCACCCGTAAGAAATGAAAATTGATAGAAGATAGATGAATAGTAAACAAACAAGCGAAGAATTAATGAAGAATGTAAGTAGAGACACCTCTGTATACTCTTGTTGTGCATACGTATTGAACAGGTACATAGGCTGCTGGAAACTCGGTTTAAATCTAGAATTGGTGAGTGAATCATTTAATACTCAGGAATGTAATGATATGGCGCACTATACCGATGAAATTTAAAGTGCGAAATTTGCGATGAGAACATAAACACATATATCACCCGTTTAGTAATTACTTACTGAAGTGGCCTTTGCCGAGCAGGTGACTGTTGAGATCCTTTCACGTATATTGTATTATTATTAAGTTAGTTCTTATTGATATTATTAGAAAAAAAGGAATGAATTGGTAATAACCAATCGTCGGCCTTCTTATTGGGCAACAGCCCGTAAGGACATTTCTCTTTCAGGATTCGCGACCTTCAACATAAAAGGTCTGAGGCTGTCTGCCTCATTCCCGGGCCAGTTTTGCCCCCATTTTAGTTTTTTTTTAACATTTTCAGCTCTCCTTTTTTAACAGATAGCTAGCAACGTGCTTTGCCACGTCTTGGCTGGGCCTGGCTTACAGCCCCAATTTAGGAGGCACCGAATTACGAACGATACCGCGAAATTCGATAAAGTAATTGGTGAAATGGACCCGAATATCCTCGCCCAGGTGGCGGCTATTGTCGAGTCACCGCCTGACGAGGGTAAATATTAGAAACTGAAGCACCGCTTAATGAGCGCCTTTGCAATATCGGAGGATGCAGAGATGCGGGAGCTGCTGGCGGGTTTAGAGTTAGAAGATCAGCATCCGTCACAGCTCCTGCGTGTCATGCGTCTGAAGGGTGCACCAGGAGTAACTGAGCCGTTCCTGAAGACGCTGTGGCTTAAACGGCTCCCAGCAAATGTGCAGGCGATCCTGAGTGTGTCAGATGCTAAGGACCTCACTTCGCCTGGGCAAGATCGCCGGCAAGGTCATCGAGGCAGACGAATCTGCGGATGTGTCAGTTGTCGACCACAGCAGCCCGGGGTCGCAGCTGGATGCGATTCACAGCGAGCTGGCCGCTTTGCGATCGGAGTTCAGGAGGGCCAGTGACGACCAGGTTTCTCGACCTAGGGTGCGCTATCCCCTGACGGACCCTGTTTTTACCACGCGAGGCTCACCGCTGAAGCTCACTGCGACGTCGTCTACCGCAGCTTAGCGCAGTCAAGCGCAGCTCAAGTCGAAATGGATTCAACTTTTGTCGTAGCGAAGAGTTGCAATCAGCTGTAATTGCTTGGGAAACGCGCGCGATTTGAAATGTATGCGAAAATGTACAGTTGAGTAAATAGTATAAATTTTTTTCCAGTTTTCAAAAAAAAAATATGTTTAATAGTATAGATCAAATCAAAAGATGGTAAATAGTAACTTTAAAAGAAAGTTAAAAGCCAGTAATTTAATTATGGTTTAAAGACCAGTTTTTTCCCCTACAAGCCAGGTATATTTAAATGTATTTTAAACCACGTATATTTAAATCTAATTGTAGCCAGGTGTTTCGATTACTAGCGCTTTAGCTAGCACTTTACTGAACATCTATTCGAATTCAAACAATTTCACAAATTCAATTCGAAGTACTTTATTGAACATCTATTCGAATTCAAACAATTTAGCAAATCAAATTCAAAGCAAATTTTATACGACATCCGATCACAATTCCAATTCGAAAACTAAAGAACTAACAAAGGACTAGAAAAATTCTGTATGAAAATTTCGGTAAATCTACCGCTTTTACTGTTATAACATGTCATTTCCAATACAATTATTTCTTCTAAATCAACGATTCAATTTAGCATACAGCATTAACTTTCCAATGATCAGCCGGTTGGAATACAAATTGAAGTGATTACAGCTGATATTGTTTGTCATCTGTCAGTGACAGGTTAAGGTAAGTTTTGATGTACATTATTTTCCAAATTTTAGGCTAAATCCGAACACCAGGTATATTTAATATATTTTGAGGGCTATTTGGCCTCCTCCTCAGAGTCCATAATTTAAATGTTAATATACAGTCCCTTGCCATATTATTAGACTCATGCTGCAAATCTACTTTTACTTGATATTTCTTGTTGTTAATATGAACTTTTTGTAGATATGTTGGTAGAACTTGGGTTTTTGAATATCGCGGGCACTTTTATCGTTTTAGCAACACTGATCATGTTGGTAATCGATGACTCACATCGATTATCGCGAAAATGACATGTAACCTAAAAAACAGAGTTTCAGTTTGATAGTGCAATTCAACAATTTAACGTGTTTCAATAGCGTTTTCTCTTGTAAGACTCTTTTCCATTTCATAAGGTGAGTTTATTGTTGACAAAACAACATGTCAAAGTATATATTTACACGTTTTGAGGCCATATTATGATAAAAAAACAATTTCAGAATGGGAAAAGTGTCTGATTTGTCGCCAATAAAAGTTGGTCGAATTTCCGGCATGCTGGAAGCACGAAACATGTCGCAATACCAAATAGCGCGAATTGTTGGAGTTTCTCAAAGTTCTGTCAAACGAATAAAACAAAAAATAGACCTCGGTGAAGATCTGAGAGCCAAACGTAAAGGTGCGTGCGGTCGTCGGAGAATCACGACAGTGAGAAGTGACCGAAAAATTCGCAATATTTGTGTTGAAAATCGAAAACTGCCGATAAAAATTCTTGCAAAAAAAGTTGTTGAAGCCGGCATTGAAGTTTCGCAAAGAACAGTGCAGCGGAGGTTAGCAGAAGAGGGTCTTATTGGACGTAGACCAGCACGCAAACCAAGACTTACACCTGCTATGATATCAAAGCGATACCAATGGGCACGAAAATACAAGGATTTCACGACTGATGACTGGAGGAAGGTAAATAAATGCTACATAACTATATTCAAGTTGTTCTTGTACTGTAGATATTGTTAAATCTAAATTCTATGACATTTTTCAGGTATGTTTTTCGGATGAGTCGATTTTCCAAGTATTGGTCGACAAATCGCAGTTTGTACGGCGAAGGTCAAATGAGAAATATAAGCCAGACTGCATTGTGCCGACCATTAAACATCCTCCGTCGGTAATGGTATGGTCAGTTATCAGTTATAAGGGGCCAGGGGCCTTATACGTTGTCGAAGGTACAATGAATGCCGAAAAATACCAGAAAGTTTTGGAAACTCAGCTGCTTCCTCAAGTGAAAAAATGGTTCAAGAAACGAGAAAAGCCAATTTTTATGCATGATGGTGCGCCTTGCCATCGTGCACACAAAATTACAAAATTTTTAGCTGAAAAAAAAGTAGATATTCTCGACTGGCCAGGAAATTCGCCTGACATAAACCCCATCGAGAACGTCTGGGAGTTTTTGAAATCTGAGGTTAGGATGAAAGCCCCTACAACCAAGCAAGAGTTGATCAATATACTTAATGACACTTGGAAACATAACCCAGAGATCAAAATAAAAATTCAAAGCTGTATAAGCAGTATGCCACGTCGCGTTGAAGCTGTGTTGGCTGCGAAAGGTGGTCATACAAAATACTGATTTTTGCAAAAAAATGTATTTTCATCTAAAAAGATTTCATTTCGATGTAAATTTCTAATTTTCTATTCGACATTTATTGTATTTATAATAAATTTTGACGTTTCATCATGAAATAGCGTTGTTAATGTCTACTGACGTGTTATAAGCCACAAAAACTTCATTTTTAAGCATGAGTCTAATAATATGGCAAGGGACTGTATAGCTAATAGTATGATAGATGGATGTTTAACTTAATTTAAATAACATTGCAAAGTGTTGAAGAGGTAATTATGAAATCAAAGGTGATTATCTTAAAAGGCAAGTAGTAAAAGACCCTTGTAAAGCATTGGACATAAATATCAGGTTGAGATCACGTTTGGGTTAAACTGATTTACAGTTGAGACAAATCACCACCCTCCGATAAACCGAATTATACAAAACATTATTTCAAAATGGAGCCAATGAAAGATGCGGTATTGGACGACGAAGTGACAATTGAGAGGCTGATCGCTCTAGTGAAGGAGCACCCGATTTTGTATGAGAAGGCAGAGGCAGATACAAAAATGTCGTTGCTGGAGATATCCATGTACGAAGCTGAAACGAGCGCAGTGGACGAAACTTTAACGACCGTTGGATCGTTTGACGATGGACAAGTGAGTGTGGACACAATGCCACACAATGTTTCCGAAAGGCGTAAACCTCGAGAAAGTTTACTCGAAAGTACAATTACGACTACGATGAAGTCTTTTGCGGAGTATATCCAAAGTCGCAACCGTACTTTAGGCAGAGAAAACACATTTCAAAGTAGCGATGAGCAATTCATGCGTGGAGTACTGACGATGATGTTCACTCTAAAGCCACACAATAGGCTTAGAGGTCGACAGAACATTCTACAGATGATTGCAGAGTTGCAACAGGCCGAGGTGGATGAAGCGCTGATAGAAGGTAAGTGAGCGTATGTAACAAATGTGTTTGCTTAGGACTAAATTTCGTAGAATGCAATTATTGTACATATTAAGACCACCAGTGGCGCAAAGGGCTCGATGTCTGACACCCGAGAGGTTGGCTGCGGCAAAGGCGGAATTTGATTATCTGTTGAAGATGGGATTTTGCCATTCGTCTGATAGCCCGTGGGCGAGTCCCTTACACTTGGTGCCGAAGAAGGATGGACCGTGGTGACCGTGTGGCAATTTTCGCCATTTTCGTCAGCGCCGACCGATACCCCATGAGGCATATTGAAGACGTTTTCGCTGGACTTGCTGGTTTTAGCATTCGCCTACCCCCTCGGCGACATGTGCTCGGCATGTGCATGGTCACGTGGAAAGGTACCCTTAGGCACCTATGCAAATACAATATGCATACCTACCCCGATTCGCATATGCATCTCAGCATGCATATGTACCCTTTTCCACATATGCATATCCAATATGCATATATACTGTGATTCGCATATGCATCTCAGCATGCATATGTACCCTTTTCCTCATATGCAAATCCCTTATGCATATATACTTTAATTCACATATGCATCTCAAAATGCATATGTACCCATATCCTAATATGCAAATCCAACATACATAGATACCCTAATTCGCATATGCATCTCAACATGCATACGCCTCTTTAACCGCCAATATTCCATTTTCACCATAATTAATACCAAAACGCAATTTCTGCTTGAGGATTCTTCCAAATCCAATAACAACAATGCTTTGGTATTTCCGGAGCTCATTCCCAGCTAATATTAATTACTGGCAATGAGCTCAGAGCCCCGAAATTGTTGTTGGTGAATTTGGAGGAAATTTCGAGCCGCCGCGACTCAAAATGTTCGCAACGACGACTTTTTTGTTGACCGGCATGAAAATGCACCAACAACAACTATAGATCCAATGCTCGTACCCCAACCAAAGAATGTCGCTAATGCTGAACGTGGGAAAACGTTCATGCGACCGAGCATTGCATGATCAAGCAATACGTTTCCGAGCAAATTCTTGGAACCTGGACGAAATGAAATCGCCAGAAAATTGCTTGGCTGGGCAGAGGTGGGAGTTGTGTTTGAAGAGTCGAGGCGAGCGCTCGATCGAGCGAGTCGTTGATCATTTTGCTTGTTTAAAGATGGGATGGAGATTTCGGTTTTTTTTTTGTAGGAGGATCGTGAACAACGCGAATTGATTAAAAAGGATTTTCTGCGTGCGACGGTGATTTGTCCGGGAGTAATTGAAGTTGTGCTGGTTCGTGGTAATGGACTGTGTTCGAATCGTTTAATTAAAGGGATTGAGAATGCGATTGTGAATGAGAAAAGCGTCACGGAGTAGTGATTAATTCATGGACTAGTGAAGTTCCAGAAAAATTCGTTGAAAAATTAGGGTTAGGTGAAATATGAAACGACGGTAAAATGTTCGCACAAAGGACTTGTGATTGTTTCAAGTTCGAGAAGTGATTGTCGACAAGAGTCGAATACGGGCGTCCTTTCGGGATGATGAAGTGAACGGTATTAATAAATGCAATTCATAATTATATGTAAATCTAATTTTCAAAAATCGAAATAATAAACAGTCAAAGTGAAGGTGGATTGCTTTATCTGCGGCAAAGTTAATTTAACTATTTCATGAACGTGACTCGGTTTTATTGCATTTCCCAAGTGGGCTGTTTTTGTTGGCAGCGCTAAACGTCCGATAGTTAGTTCATCGACTTACTACGTCCTGGGCTTGGTGATGTCGCAGTGGCACACGTCATATCTGATTTATGATTCTGGACGAGTTGGCGAATTCTTTTTGGATGTCCACAGGCTTGGCGGCTTTTGATGCAATCGATCCTATCGATGTCATTGAGCAATGGGTGCGTCTGAAGCTGCTTGGGTTTTTTTTATTGAACTTGGATACTGGTAAGGTATTTGAACCTCTAACAATAAATTTGCGAAATTTTTGAAGTAATAGGGGAAAAATATTGGATTGTATATCAAAGCTGTACGATGCTGTACACAGCAATTGTTCTTGACTTTAAAGTTTCTCAAAAGACGGTATGCTGCACGCTGACATCAAAACCGACAATATATTAATGACTGAAACTCAGTTGATATTGAAGCTATGTGATTGCATCTCCAAAAGTTAGCTTGTAAAAAGACCTTTAGGATAAATATAAGAAAAAAAAACAAACAAAAATATGATAAACAACAATTTTTTTATTGAAAAATAAAACCAATATGTGTTAATCAATTAACCTTTTGGATTTGTTATTGGGTCTCGGCCCATGAGAACTGTGCGGCGACAGGTACGTGAGAGCCAGACTGGCTTAAGTTTTTATAGGAGTGGTATTTCGACGAATTTTAATGTCGAATTCGGTGGGTGACGTTACCCCACCTATATCGGGGGTAAAGGCCCCAATTATATCCGGGGCCTGAGGTTGTGTGCCTTGCCTCGGGTCCGCATAAAATTAAGGCGATTTTTTTTTCTCTCGTAATTTAACGTAACGTTTTTCAGGTTTTCTTACGTGTGTTGACACGTTTCGGCTGAGTCTGGTATCAGCTCATGCCTGAGAGTTTTGTATGGCGGTTCTTTACGAACTTAGGCCTTAAATCCTTGTTGTATATTTGCACTTTGCGGTTACTACTTTGTATGACGGATGAAATACAAGTAGCAGTCTTTTCTTTCTTGGAGCATATCCACCTTATTTCTATAATGACCCACCCCACCCGCTTAGAGCTAGCAAAGCGGCACACCAGCATCCGTCGGGGTCGGATAAAAGGATTTTTTTTTGCCTCCTTGATGGTTCGCCATCACCCTCTTCGCTATTCCTTGTCGGTCTCTCATTCATACTTCGGTAAGGATGAGGGGAGCTGATATGGAATACTGAAAAGTTAAATCACATCATCTAATACAATTTGCTACATGGTGAGCGAATTTTCAGCAAAATCGACTTGCTGAGAGCTTTCCACCAGATCCCGATTTCTGAGGCCGATGTGCCTAAGACAGCTGTTATCACCCCATTTGGTTTGTATGAGTTCGTGGTGATGACGTTCGGGCTGCGTAACACTGCACAGTCCTGCAACACCGTTTCATGGATGAAGTGTTGAGGGGACTCGATTTTTGCCTTACATATGTCGATGATGTTTTAGTGGCCTCGGAAAGCGTGGAGCAGCTCGAAAAACATTTACGGCTGGTTTTCCAGCGACTGAACGAGTTCGGCGTGCTGATCAATGTTGCAAAGTGTATTTTCGGTGTCACTGAGGTTAAATTTCTCGGACACACGGTCAACGAAAAGGGGATTTCGCCGCCTTTCTCTCGCGTGGTAGCGATAAGAACGTACAAACGGCCATCTACCTACAGGGAGTTACGCCGATTCCTCCGAACACTTAACTATTATCGCCGTTTCATTGCGAACGCAGCCAATATGCAGGTCCCACTCAACGCATTACTCTGTCGGCAGGCAAAGTCTGAGAATGCTGCAATAGAGTGGAGCTCGGCGACTAGTGAGGCGTTTGAGAGTTTAGCTTTCGCCACGCTGTTGGTTTACTATGAGCCCGAAAGGCCGCTGGCCTTGGTAACAGATCCGTCCAGCGTCATGTCGGGTGCCGTTCTGGAACAGCTACACGGTAACGGCTGGTTGCCGCTTGCATGTTTCCAGCGAAAACTATCGAGAGCGGAGCGTAACTACAGTACATACGACCGCGAGCTGCTGGCCGTATATAGTAACGTGCAGCATTTTTCGCACATCCTTGAAGGCGCCACCTTCGTTATAAAGACGAACCACAAGCCTCTCTTTTACGCGTTTTGACGAAGATCAGACAAAGCTACGCCTTGCCAGATATGCCACCTGAGTTATGTATCCCAGTTTTGTACGCGAATTGAACATATAGCTGGACCGGCGAACACTGTGGCGGATTCCTTATCTCGACTCGAGTCGATTTCGTTGCCTACCGACTTCGACGAAAATGAATTGGCTTTGGAACACGCGCGGGACCCGGAGCTTCAACAACTTGCGGCTAACAATACTACGTCGTTGCAGCTGATGAACGTCGCCTTTGAAGGTTCCACTATCCTGTGTGATGTCTCGCAGGCGACACCTAGACCTGTTGTCACCAGGTGCATGAGAAATCGATTTTTTACATTATTCCATCGGTGCTCTCATCCAGGAGCTCGTACTAATCTACGAGCAGTTGCAATGAAGTTCATGTGGTCAAACTTGCGGAGCGACATTCGGCAGTGGTCGCTTGGGTGCACACGGTGTCCAGCTTCGAAGGTCAGTTGTACGAAATGAGTTTCAGTCGTTTTCCGTTCCGGATAAACGTTTACACCAGGTGCATCTGGATATTGTTGGTCCTTTACCATTATCACAAGAATGTCGATACTGCCTCACGATGATCGATCGATTCTCGAGATGGCCGGAAGCGGTACTTATACCCGATCAATCGGCAGTCACAGTTGCCAAGGCGTTCTATGCGAACTGGGTGTCGAGGTATGGAGCGCCTGCGGTTGTCACGACTGATCAGACTGATCACGACTGACTCAATTTGAGTCGTCGTTGTTCCGGGCACTGGTGAAGTTATTAGGATGTGCGCGAGTTACGGCAACACCTGCCTAACCATCAGTACACGTGCCGATCATCATAAAATAGAACATTTCGCATAATCAAATTTCTTTTCAATTCAATTCAAATTGTAATCCGATTCACCTTAGTTATGCATTTCCTGTTTGTTTCAATAATTGCTGGAAACAACGATGTCATATTGTAACGTTGTTTCATCACTTTTATCTTTCCATAAAAACTAAATTCATATTTGTATCAGTTCAGTTGAATTTCAATAAATCGAGCGTAAGCTCTAAAGCAAATATTTCGTTTTTTTTCACGTTCGTCGGTTTAGCGGACGTAATTCGCGCACTAGATCTTCTCCGTACTACCCGGTATCTAATGGAGCATTGGAGCGCTGGCATCAATGGTTGAAAGCCACGTTAATATCCCATCAGACCAGCCATGATTGGTTTGATGCGTTGCCTACTGTGTTTTAGGCCTACGCAATAGTTTCAAAGAGAACATTGGTTCGTCTCTAGCTGAGATGGGGTTCGCCTCGACGATGCGGCTTCCGGGCTAGTGGTTTATCGACGACGAGACGGTAGGTGACCCTATCGAGTTCCTTGATGTTATCCGCCAGCGAATTAGGCAGCTTCGCCCGAAGCCGATTGTACATCGAAATTCCAGAGCAACATTCATCTTCAAGGAGTTGAATACCTGTACGCATGTTTTCCTCAGAGTGGACTCGGTCAAAAGATCGTTGTGTCGACCATACACCGGTCCCCACCGTATAGTGGTGCGTGGCGGAATGCGAGGAGGGCTTGCAAATGCTGACGGTTCGGGAGTTGGGTCGGAGATTCAGCCGTAGCTTTTCGAAAAACGAATGCAATGTATAATTTAATTGTTTCTGAATTGCGTACGCGGTCAAATGTTGGTTGTGGTTTGTGTGGCGTATCGATATATCTGGAGATACAAGAGGATTACTTTGTATTCTCAATTGCAGAAAATATCTTCGAAAACGGTGTAAAAAGCGATTTCGGTGTAACGTATCTGTTGACAAACAAGTGAATGACCCTTCCCACGGAGACTATCAGAAAAAAAAATTTTAGTGCGAGGTCATTAAAACCAATCATAACTGCGATTTGTGCGACTGGTGTATTCGTTAAGGGAGTTATCAATGACGGAATCCGAACATAGTTGTTAATTCTGAAAGAGTTAGTGTTCACTTATGGTTATGATCTTCAGAAGGAGTTGAAAGCTCATCCGGTTGTGAAAAATTTTGAGGCTGCAGCAGCTTTGAATGGCGAGTCCCAAACGCAGATGCAGCTAATTGAAGATAATTAGTCGATGGAGCAGGGCATTTAATGAGCCCATTCACAGGCTCCAGTGTTGCGCGTAGGAGGAACTCTACAAGGGAGCAGGCTTGATATTTCATTAGAGCAAAGACAATAATAATAGCGATAAAGAAGAGAAAGGCAGCCCACATTTCGTCGGTGCTCAAGGGATTCAATACGTGAGGTAATAGTTTCATCGCCAATAAGCTTGAAAGCTTTGTCTAGTTCCGCTAAAGCAGTGCGGCCTGCCCCAGCCCATAGATGGGAGTTATTCTCAAATCTTGGTCTTACGAGAGTCTTGTAGATGTGCGCTATGTCTGATGGTGTAAAGTATTTCTTGTCTCTCTGAAGGAATCCTAGGCATTTCATGGCATTTTTCGGAATTTGAAAAATACGGCCGGTCCAGCTTAGTTTGCTGGAGATGTTAAATCCTAATAAGTTCGGCGCAGGTGATTCGGAAATACTCACCTCATCAACGGAAATAGTGTGGCTAGTAGGAGGAAGGTAAGGTTTGAGCGAAAGGCGACAGCATTGGGTTTTGGACGCATTGAACACAACACGGTTCGCTAAGCCCCAAGCGATAATGTTTAATAGGTCTCTGTTTAGCGATGTAAACATGCGATGTCTACTAACAGAAGTGGCATTTTCACGAGAGACGGCCACTCTCTCGAAAGAGTATGCGAAGTCAAGGGTGCTGTCATCGGAAACACTATGAATCGGATTGAAAGTGGAGGAAAGAAGGTCATTTAGAAATAAAAGAAAGAAAGTTGGTGAAAGAACAGAAAGAACTTGCGGGACCCCAGCATTGGAGGTGAGGACACATGATTTGAGTCCATCCAGAACAACTTGAAAGAAATGATCTACGAGGAAACTTTCAATCCACTTGACGAAGCCGGGGTGAAGACCAAATGCACGATGCTTGGCTAATAGGGCAGGGTGTCCTATTAGCCAAGACCTGTTCAAGAACTATGAGTCAACATTTAATCAATTACTTTGTTCATGTGCATACTCAACTTAGAATTAAAGTAGGTCAATAATTGTTCATTGATTGTATTTATCATTTGTAAATATTGCACATCATATATTAATTGCATATTCGATACAATATTATTCATTGTAAATAACGCTTAGTTAACTGATATGATAAAAATGTAAAAGCATGTATGGTTGGGCACATGCTAATGTAAACTTTCTAAGTATGCATTTTGGATTCTACAAAAAATAATTAATGTAATCGATTTATAGGTAGTAATTTACTATATAAGACCAATTGAAATATGAAATAAATTAGATTGATCGCAACAAGTACCCAAGCCTTTTTTATTGGTTTAAAGTTGCTGGTAAGGCTGCTAGTGACTCTTTTTGTGATTAATCTAGTGGTGACAAACCAGGGCAATTGATTTGGCTGAGCAACGTTTGCCAGCAGTCAATTGAACACGACTATTGCTTCACCAAAATTATGGAGACAACGGTTTCATCTCTCAGTGAGAAATGTAAGTAAGTCCCCAGTGGAGCGCCAAGAACGGAAACCATACTGGCGGTCGTTGATAAGATGGTTCAACTCAAGATATTTCATTAATTTTGAGTTCACGAGTGATTCAAATACCTTAGTCAGAGCCGAAACGATTGCAATAGGTCGATAGTTAGAGAGATCATAGGCCTCCCCCTTTTTTTGGTATGGGCTGAACGTTTGGAAAAACCCACGCCGGACGCTAGCTGGCAGGTTTGGAACGCGGGACAGAACTGATATAAATTTTGTGCTGACGGCTGTCTTTAAATTCCCAACACACTATACACTACATTATGCACATTAAACGTAAAAAGTAGGCTAAGTAATAGAGCTGTAAGACCTTAAAGTGACGGTATCCATGCAAACGCCTGTAGGTGTGTGTGTGTGTGTATCGAGCGTTTACTGTTTCTTTTATAAGCTTTTTTCCCCCTTGCATTCAGTTCTCGAGCTTTCGGGGATGCTGTCAAGCACCTAGGTGTCAATTTCAAATCAAATGCACAAACAAACGAAACAATTTTTAAGTATGCTAGTGACTTTGAGGCTAAATTTTATAGAACAATCTGTTTTTCTCAAAATAAATATAACGACGCGAGTATTAAAAAGTGTAAGAAGTTATAAAAAGTGTAAGATAAGGTGAAAAGTGTATGTGACACCTTCAATTGTAATAAAAAGACCGACAATGAAGTGTGAAGTGAAGTGATGTTCGAACAGTACGAGCTCTCGCCCGCCTGGCATATATTTCCGCAGGTAAGTACTTAGCACTCACCTTATTTTAAAACTTCTAATCGAAATTAAGTAAATTTGGGTACTTAATATGGCCGAAAAACTGATTCTGGTACAGTTATAGGATGCAAACTCATGTGGTCGTCTTCTGGCACACGAATTTGACAGCTGGGTACCTGATAGTTTCGATCTAATTTCAATATGGTGGAAACGCCAATGAAATAGGCCTGGAAGTTGATTCATTAGGACCACAAATTCTATTTTGGGGGAACTTAAAAAATATGTCGAATGAACTGGATAAAATTCGTAGAGAAAAAATCCTCGATTAACAGTAATGTACAATTTACAAAATAGATATTAGAATTTTTGCGAAAATTTGCATTGTTAACTGTTATAACATTGGCTAAAAAAGTGACTTATTGAATGGCAGGGTAATGGCTACCATTAATTCAGCTAAATTTTAGAAACATGAATTCATTTATCGGAGAAAAGGAAGAGTAGAAATGTGTTTCAAGCAAATCCGAACCAACGAAATGTTGATTTTACTCATAATAAAGATATATTAGCAATAATGAAAGCAAGTGATAGAAATGCAGGCAAATATGAACGCAATGCAGAAGCGCCTTGAAGCAAAGGAGAAAATAATCCGCAGGTTCAGAAAGCGTGATGTTCTACAAACAAAAAAAGATAAAAGCGCAAACAAACAATTGGCATCATTATAACAATAGAATTTAATTGGAGGAAGTGTTCAATAGCAGGGACGTTGTATTTTAATTGCAATATACTTTTATCAATCCAATTGTTTTCTAATATCTAAATCGCAACATTTCTCATTAACATTGTAATCCAATCGTTTCCAATATCTAAGTTCCAACATTTCTCATTAACATTGTAATCCAATCGTTTCCAATATCTAAGTTGCAACATTTCTCATTAACATTGTATAGTCAATATCATCATGTGCAAACATCAGCAAAATCGTAAAACAGTCAAATCGTATTCAACACAATGTAAGCAAGGCATCACTTTACCCGCCAGACTCTATGATCAGCATTTTTAATCTTGCAAGAAGTCGTGATCTAATACTGATCTATTACTGCACGCAACATTGTTGCGCTCCCATCACGGATAAACAATCTGGTCGTGGTAATGTGATGCGCTGTGAAAAATAAACAATGTTACTTTTCGGATACCATGAAAAATAAACAATGTTACTTTTCGGATACCATGAAAAATAAACAATGTTACTTTTCGGATACCATCACTGTAAGCTAAAGACACAATAAAATTCATTCGTACAAGAGAGCTCGGCCTGGAAAGGTGTTATTTTGAATTCCAAGGGAATAATTTTTTTTCTATCCTAGCAGCAAGGCGTCGTGGCGAACGGTTTAATACCAAGGAAGAAAGGCGATTGTTGTAACGATAAAGTAGCGTTGCAACTGTTACATCCATCGAAGGAGCAAAGGCTCAGCACCTAAGCATCGTAGGCAGTTTTCCAGCGCCTAGCAACCAGGTACAGGTACCTCGGCTGCAAGTCATCGCAAAAGAGCGTTGACATTAACAGGAAGTTTCCTAGAATTACTTGAAAAGTTCAGTGGGCCGATTAAGAAAATATTTAAGGCTATTTAAGGCTACCTCGAAGAACATGCCCAAAACTTACGATCCAGAGATAAGATCTTTCGCCCCTAATTTCAATTTTATATCCCCGCAAGCCTATGAGTTTGTACGAAAAAAATACTATTACTGCTTACTGCATAACCGAACATTAAAGAAATGGTTTGCGGGAGTTGGTTACGGTCCAGGGTTCACGAAAGAGGCATTTGAAGCCATTAAGAGAATGCTATATACTGCGGAAAATGGGAGTCAGATAATAGTGAACCTTGTGTTTGATGAAATGAATATAAGGCAGCATATCGAATGAGATGGACAAAGCGCAAGTTACGTATAATTTCATGTCAGATATACTAAACAAATACGACACCTTGTTGCAGAGCGTAACTAAACACCTGCAACAAGCAAACGGACAATAAACAATTGTCTATTCTCGTGGGATCTGCATCATCAGCTTAACTGATATGCTAGATCACTAAAGCGTTCCCACGAAACTGCAGACGCCTAGGTCAGCAGAAATTAATGCATAAATAGATTATACGTAGCTCATCCCAGCGAGTCTGATTGTAATCGTGTAAGGGTAAACTCTGCCCAATTAAACATCGAAATTGTGAGATAAATTAAAAGTAAAATATTGCAATATGAAGTTGTGAAAAATGAAGTTGTCGTGTTTAATTTTTTTATCTCCGGGATCAGGCCCCACCATTACTCGCACACGGATACGTTGATATGGGTGACGGTGGCGCAAACGAAGTCATTGTAACGCAAGCTCTCGTATTTTTTGTCGTCTCCATCAATAAATCATGGAAGATTCCTGTTTTTCAAACAATTGATTTTGCGTTTCAAATTTCCACTGAGAGCTCTTACATTTCTATAGTCTCTAAATTTAATATTTGACTTTTCGGATTGAAATCGGTACAAGTTCTTGAAATGAGCACCAAAAACCAGTTCAAGATAAGAAGTATGACTTCAGAAAAATTAAACGAAGAAAAGATTAACTGCCCGCTTTGTTCAGACAATGATTCAATTAAAATGGTTTTATGTGATGGCTGCCAAAACTGGTTCCATTTTAAATACGTTGACTAAACAAATTCTGGAGACAAAGTTAAATGAGCTCCAACAATTACAATATTGAGTGCGTGAAGACGAAATCCAGCACAAAATCGATGAGCTGAAATGTCTTTTGGAAAAAATGTCCGCGTCGACGCCTGATAAGCATACACACAACGCTGAACATAAAGAACCGTAAAATGACCCAGCCAATGATGCTGCAAAATCTTCTGCGTCAAAACATTTTCCACTGTCTACTTATCATAATTATTTTACGCCACGATCACCTGGGGCCGTAATGTTGAGTAAAAACGCGACGCTGTGCGACGGCGAACCCCAGGTCCAATACTTTGCGCCCCGACAGACAATATGTAGAGTTTTGCCAACATTTTCTGGATCTCCAGAACAATGGCCGAGTTTCTTATTAATGTTCGAGTTCTCAGCCAGTGCGTGCAAGTTTTCTGATGCTGAAAACCTGTGTCGCCCGTAAAAGGCATTGAAAGGTGATGCACGCAGAATGGTTGAGTGCTATTTGACTCACCCGTCTAACATCCATTCAATCATTGAAACATTGAAGATGCTGTATGGTCGATCTGCACTAGTTATACAGACGCAAACCGATAAAATTAAAAAAGCACCTGCCCCGAAAGCTGATAAATTAGTGTCTTTAGTGTTTTTTGCAGTTCAAGTGCGAAGGGAAACTCAAGAGAGCAGTCGACGCAGTTAGACGTGTATAGCAATCATTTTATTTTAAAATAGTTTTGACAGTGAATCATGGAATATTCTTGCAATATTTGTAGTGAAAATTTTACTGATTTAAAAGACATCATAATGTGTGTCGTATGTAAAAATTATTTTCACCCTAAGTACACAACACTAAAAAATAAATAAATCTCCGAAAACTCGGACAAAAGCGCGATCAGTGGAAGTGTGATTTGTGCAAGTTGGCCAACCAACGGAGCAACGTTATTTGTGAAAACAGTGTTCTGTGGCTGTGCAGTTCATGTCGACTGAATTTGACAGCATTAAGGATGTTTTGGTGGAAATAAAGTTCCTGCGCCAAGAAAACGTGGATTTAAAACAGCAGGTGAAACAACTTTGTAACCACAACGCTGCTCTCCAACAAGAGCTGCGATCAACTAACCTATGCATCACCGGTTGGCCTGAAAACAAAACGGAAAACATGTCGGCAGTAATCACTCACTGGCAAAGCAGTTGAGCTGTGAGATATCCGAATCTGACATCAGCTGTGTTTATCGACAGCAACAAAGGTCAATAACAATGGTAACTGGTCAACGACCACCCAACATAATAAGTAAATTCACCTGACAAATAATAAGAAACGATTTTATGAATAAATACAAGCAACATGTTCAACAAGCAGCAAGTGATTACAATAATGGTGAACGTATTTATATAAACGATCATCTCATCCCTTATACCGGTCAACTTTTGAGAGAAGCTAAACTTCGACTCAAACCGAAGGGCTTTAAGTATATATGGACAAAGGAAGGGAAAATATACGCGAGAGAGGATGAAAATAGCAAGGCAGTACTAATCAGAAGTCATGGCGTCTTAGGAAATATAGAATAAGCTCACTTTCTTGCTCTTTCTATCTTTAAGTAATTGTACGTATATCTTATACATTTATTGCCATTGATGCCATCGATATATTAGAAGATGTTTCTAAGACTGCGACAAAAACTTTAGGACATGAAAATGAGATCTCCGAATTTTACTTTCAGAGCTCTGAAAGCAGTTATTGCTTCAAACTATTAAATATGAATATACAAAGTGTGTCAAAACACTTTCATGAGTTTCAAGTAGTTATTAATAATTTGCAAATCAGATTCGATGCAATTATTTTGACCGAAACTTGGCTTGGAGATACAGACTGCTTTGAACTTGTGGGCTTCAATAAATTCAACAAGCCCAGTTATTACAATAAATGCAGCGGTGTACTTGTATACGTTCGTAATACCTATTCTGTTGAAGTTATGAATTATGATATATGTGATGCGATCTCCATTAAGTTACTTTTAAATCTTTTGATATCGCATGTACACGTGGATTACAATCGCCTAAGAGAATGGGCAATAATCGGTACTGGTTGGATATTTGTAAACAGATTCCGAACGCAGCCGCGGCAAGCAGCAAAAAGGTGCACTGGGCAACACCGATTGATGATGGCGGCAGTCGTCAGACAACCAGCGCCGAACAGTGTATCGAGTCGTAGAGCGTGGTCAAGAAATATACAGTGTAATAAACCAAATTGTCAAAATAAACAATATTTCAACTTCAGGTGTGGGGTTGCAGCCCAAATTAGTGAAAATGAGTCAACGTTCAAATCCGAGGAAGGGTGCAGTTCCAAAAGTGAGAATGCCGAGCCGCATGCTCGAAACCGACGCCGCCATCGAAATGGCACGAGTGCGACGTGGTGACACCGCCGCCACCGAGGGGGCGCCAGCCCCGCGAGACGAAGCCGCCGCAATTGAAATCGAAGCGAATCAAGGCGAAGGCGCTGCCGCCACCGAGGATATGTTGAATTATCAAGATGGAGCCGCTGTAGTGGAAATTCAAGTGAATTGAGGAGAAGAAGCCGCCATAATGATAGGCACGTCAAACCGATGCGTAGATGCCGCTGTTACCGATGGAGTGCCCGAATACAAAATGTCAGCTGCTGCGACTGAAGTCATTTTGAACCGAAGCAGAGAGATCGATGTTGCCGACGATTTACGAGGTTGCCAAATGAGAATAGCCGCCGTAGGAAGTATGACGAACTTAAGAAGAACCGCAGCTACTGTTGGAGAGGGAGAAACAATTCGAAGATACGCAGCATCTGTCGGGAATGCGTATGACAGATGGGAAGGAGCTGGTGAGCAGAAAGTGGGTTATTCTGGACCAGAAGATGATGCTACAGATAGCGGAAATATATGCAGCGAATTTTCAACGCTTGAAAGTGTAAGGAAGAAATTAAAATTACAATTGGAGGTGCTCGAGTTAGAGGCAGCAGTTAGGAAGGCAACTAAAGAGATTACCGGAGATATAGGTTATCCTCGTCGAAATGAGCGAAGGTACTATGAGGAAATTGGACTGCCGCCGATGGGAAGAGAAGGATTTCCAATGCCAGCCGATGTCATAGCTGCACTGATAAGGGATGCCGAAGTTCATCAGCCAGAGGTCGAACAACGGGAAGTACCAGTATCCGAAAGAGGCCAGATGTCTTTTCTAGAGCTGCAGGCAGCTCTACCTGAATATACAGGAGACAACGCGTTCCAACACATCATTCGATTCTTTGAGGAATTGGAGGAAATCCTAAGGCTAGCTGGAGTCCGAAGCGAGGAGAGGCTTATCTATTTGCGGAGGTCTCTTACTGGTACTGCCAAAGCGTTCCTGCGAACAGTAAAGGCTCGATCGTATGAGGAGCTTAAAGAATTGCTCATAAGAGAGTTTTCTGCCTCGACCAGCCTAGAGGGAATATACGCCAGATTACGCCAAGCGAGATGAAATCCTGAAACTGAGTCGTTACACAGATTCATATTAAACCTTCATGGAATCGCTCAGTTAGGTAACGTACCTGAGAATGATTTAGTCGACATAACCATAGGATTGGTTAGAAGTAGCGGTTATGATCCTTCAGTACTGATTGGGTCGGGAACACTGGAGGAGCTGAAGTATAGAGCTATACGCTATTACCGGCAAGTAAGCTGTGAACCATTAGAAGAGAGATTCCGAGTGTCATCATTACAAGGTTCGAGATCAGATGTATCAAGAAACCGGAGCCCGATGAGAAATCGTCCGAGTTCGGATATTTTCCGAAGCCCAAATATTTTCCGAAGACCAAATATTTCACGAAGTCCGACTGTTTCCCGGAGTCCAAATATGTTCAGAAGCCCGCAGTCTAGAATAAACAATGAGGAAACTCGATGTTACAACTGCTGCCAGATGGGACATTTCCAGAACCGATGTCCCCACTCGAAGAGACCGCATGGCAGTTGTTTCAATTGCTGGAAACTGGGACATGATCATTACGAATGTCCCAACCGCCGAAGAATTCCGCCTACTGTTGCGAACACTGGCTGAGCTATGATGTCCACCCCGAATGTTTCGGTGGCCGCTGCAGCAACCGATGAAGCCGAAGAACAGATGAACCGTCTCAACATCACGAACATGGTAAGTGTCTTGTTTCAAAATGTATTTCTCTTTTCGATACGGGTAGTCCAATCAGTTTGATTAGTTCGACCCTAGTACCGCCCGAGATAAATATTCAGCCGCAGAGTCCGATGTACCGAGGCCTAAGTGGGAATCTGATCAATTTATGTGGAAGTGTCGAAGCAAAAGTCGAAGATATACCTGTTAGGTTATATGTCATTAAGGAAAGAACAACGCTGTTCCCGTTGATTTTAGGGAGGGATTACCTCAATCACAGCAATATACATTTAGTTAGAATCCAATGTTACCGTTATGACAAAAATAAGTTGCTAAGAATTAAAGAGAATGTTGAAATGAAGAAATGTTTGTGTTTCCGTGCTCAGAATAGTGTTTTAAGGAAATTAGAGAAACTTGACTTAGTTAAGAAGGAAAAAGATGAACTAATGCTGCCACCTCAATCTGCCAGCTCCGAGTCTGAATTAATGAACAAAATTTTCAACATAGAAGTTGATGAAGTTAAAGTATGCCCAGATATAGATTTTAAATTGCCGCCTGATAAAAGTTAAAAGTATAAAAAGTTATTAACAATAATGAATAGTCAAAAGAGAGAAATAACTCCGGAACCTTTGGACTTTGAAATGAATATTCATCTGACCTCTGACGTACCCTTCCACTGCTCACCCCGAAGGTTATCGGTGATGGAAAAGCAGAAAGTCAAGGAAATTACTGACGAGCTACTCAATGAAGGAATAATAAGGCCAAGCTGTTCTCCATATGCGTCTGCTATTGTTTTAGTTAAGAAAAGAAATGGAACTATGAGAATGGGCGTTGATTATCGCGGTCTAAACAAGTTAACGGTGAGAGATAACTATCCGCTGCCTCTGATAGAAGACTGTCTAGAATATTTGGAGGGAAAACAAATATTTTCAGTATTGGACCTCAAGAGCGGGTTCCATCAGGTCCGAGATGCTGGGTCCTCTATTCAATATACCGCCTTTGTAACTCCAAGTGGACAATATGAATATATGCGAATACCATTTGGGCTTAAAAACGCACCAGCAGTGTTCCAGCGATTTATTAATATCATTTTTCATGACCTAATCGAGAAAAGGCGAATTTTCATATATATGGATGATATCATGTTGGCATCGGTTAATTTTGAAGAACATTGCAACCTTTTGAGGGAAGTCTTAGATCGAATAAATCTCCGCTGTCTGAAGTTAAATATGGCTAAGTGCAAGATAGGATTTTCTGAGGTGGACTTCCTAGGTTACCAGGTAACAAAGACTGGTATTGCTCCTAGTCAATTCCATCTTACAGCTATTCATAACCCGAATAATCGAAGCTGTTCGGAACGAAGTAAATTCGCTCGAAAAAAACTTCATTCGCGACGTGATAGTAACTTGCGACAAAAAGTTAATATGCCACGTGATAAATACATTTGCAATTCGAAACGTTGATTCCCGAATCAGTTAAAGTTGAACATAGTGGTAATACTGTGTTGACCAATTGATATTGTGAAAATGTCTAAAAGTGAACGAAGTGAGCTATATGAAGATTCTCTCATTGAGAAATCGAATGTGCAAAACATTGCTTCGCCACCAATTTTAACCCCTCAACCCCATCGAAGGCAAAATGCAATATTGGATATTGACAATGTGGCACCCGCTAGAAGTCACACTAACAATATACAGCCGGCAACAGCACATGTAAATCACAATTTCACATATTCTGAAATTCTGGATAGATTTAAAGATGTCGAAAACTACGACGGATATTATAGATCTTTAGTATCTTTTATTCGCGATATTGCAAGTCGCCTTAGACTGTAGGGTGAAAACAGTCGATTTCAAACTGACGGTAGTTTTTTTTAAATGTTACATTCTTCCAAAAGTGCGTGGAAAGGCAGAACAATGTATTACAGACGAGGATCGGTCAAATATCACAAATTGGTTTCAGCTCAAAGACTCGCTCAAAGTACAATTCGTAAGGCAAGAGCCGTCAATAATAAAAACATTCCAAATATGTTTAATTATCTGCGGAAAATAGAAATTAAACTTAATACTAAATATGATTTAGACGAAACTAAACCGTTTATATTTGCACCTAAAAATAACGCCGCTGAAATTTTGTCAATTTTCAAATCAAATGTCGGTATATGTTAGGTTAGGTTAGTGAAGAGGGCTGCCGGGAACGCGGCCAGCATTAGGCCACCAGTTTGGGCCCATTTGCCACCCTCATAACCAATCACACGCATTCACACTTACAGTCATGGCATTGGCGGGATTCGAACCTGCACGCCACGTACCACGCCGCTTTTCGGCCTGACGCCTTAGCGAGCAGAGCTACCGGGCCCCCAAATGTCGGTACAACTCTCCGCAGGTAAATTTTCTGCGCTCGTCTTGAAATTGAAATGGCAATTCGAGACAGTCAACTTGAGATCGGGCCCGAGGCGGGAGTAAATTGGGAGATCGCGACCTGACAGGGTTGGGAACGGGCGGCTGGGGCGAGAAGTTCGATTCGCGAGGAGTTTTGCTCGATTATTTCTTGGTCTAGTGAAGACATTTCTGCCGATTTCGGGTTTTGTGAACGTGATGTCAGACATCGGAATCAATAACGCGGCGGAGGAATAAAAATCCAGAAACATCTGGAGGATCGCTTCACGTTGGCTGAATTGGTCGGTGAGACGTAAGAGAAAAACCTCAGAGAGCGAGTTTGATGCAGGACATTGAAGCGGCATCCGACCAGACATGTGTTTTACGTGCGCATAATTTGTGATTGAGTGTGGAAGCGGGCTGTTGATTTCGTGTTTCAATCGTTCCCCTTTCCATACTGAAAATTCAGAACGAGGCTCGCATCTGCATACGTGCGGGGCATATTCATTGGCATAGACTTATTTGTTTCAAACCGTGATGCTTTCGCAAGTGCTCCCAAAATATATTTAGTGCTGTTCTAATGGATAGGCCATAAGCAGATACAGTTCACCGAGGTGGGTGATGTTCTTTCCTTACGGCGAAACGTTGCGGCATTGTACGTGCTAATGCGCAGTTAATCCTGTGACACGTGTCTCTCAGTGCTGTGTACACGACCGACATCTATAAGTGGAACAATACAGGAGTGAAGGAGAGGAATCAGACAAGTGCAGACGTAGTGCCTTTCTTCGTTTATGCTTCAACTTAAAATTGAATATTAGCAAGTTGAATTCAAAAATAAACTTACTAGATATATAGTATTGTTTCATAGAGCGTGATTTGTCAAGTTTTAATGCTCGTAATCAAACGTGTTGGTGAGGAAAATATTTTCAGCCATAAAATTCAAAACTTGCTGCTCTTGTGGAAAGACCTGTGAAAGACCAATAATCAATGTAAAACTATTTCAGATAAAGTGAATATACTGAGAGACAAAGGTTCAGTTACCGTTGTACTAGTGTACGAACCACAAACTCCTAATATTAATAGTTCGGAACCAAATTCGTCAAAATCTTCGCAGCGAAAACCCACATTTGTGCAAAATAAAAACAAAACCTTTTTTCCGAAAATAAAAAACGAACTCAGCAACAATGTCATAACATCGAAGAATCCGGGAATTCTGATATGATAGAATCATTCGCAAATTTTCAATTAGAAGCCTGGGAAAATCAAAAAGTGAAACATTACCAGTTATTGAACCATCTTTCGATCAAAATAAAATTAATTAAAAAAACAGAACCATCTAATTGTTTATTCACATTTGAACAAATCCCAAACATTCAAGTCACCAATAATCCCGAATTTTCATTTCCTGACAGTTAAAGAAAATACGAATTTCAAGCGCTGATTCATAGTTAAATGTGATCCCATTCATATCATATAAAACGTGACCATGCAACGTGAACGCACGCGCGTTCCCAGACGAACGAACCTGGGTTTAAGTTACACGTGCGCATGTGAACCTGCAATGTTGCATTCCAGATTCTCGGATTGCAATATGCAGATTCACATGGAATACACATTGCATGATCATCAAAAATACATAGAGGCAATTCTTATAATTTGGAAAACGAAACAGTCAGTCTTCTTTTGGAGCGCGACGATAAAGGTTCAGACGAGGAACGCGGGCTAACTGTTATTATTGTACACGGGATAGCTAATAAAAATTTATATTGAATTAATTTTAACGTGTGTGCATTATTTAATATTTTTTTGGCATTCCGCGGCGACAGTGTTATAGTTATTCATCTCTTGAAAAGAAATTGCAATGTGTTTTTTATATGGAAGGAGATAATTTACTATCCATTTCCACCATTAAACATGAAATTCGACCTCTTACACCACAACCAGTATATGCAAAACCATATTCACTTGCGCAGCTGAAATTGGCAAACAAATTGCAGAAATGGAACGGCAAGGAATTGTAAGGCCTTCAAAAACCCGTACAACTCACCCCTTTCGGGCGTTCCGACAAAAGTTGAAAATAAATGGCGGTTGGTTATAGACTTTAGAGCACTTAATAACATAACAATTGACGACACCTACCATATACCCAGTGTAGAAAATATAATGGGAAAACTTAGTAAAGCTCAATTTTTCACTACTTACTCTCGACTTGGCCAAAGGATTCCATCAAATCCAAATGGATAAGAGAAACATTGAAAATAACCGCATTCACAGCAGTCAATAGTAAATATGAATTTACCAGAATGCCATTCGGGCTCAAGAATGCGCCCGCCACCTTTCAACCGATGATGAATTTCATTTTAAAAAATCACATTAACCGTATTTGTATAATATATGTAGATGATATTTTCGTCTTTCCACAACATTGGAAGAATATTTGGAGTCTTTGCAAATTTTTTTTAGCACACTGCAAAAGCATAACTTAAAAATCCAATCAAAAAAATGTAAATTTCTGCATAGATAAATTCTGCATAAATTTTTGGGGCATATTATTACACAAGATGACATCAAGCCGAACCCTGATAATGTCGAAAAAACTATGAAACTGAAAATTTCTACTACAGAAAACAAATAAAAGCTTTTATTAGAATGGCGAGATTCTACAGGAAATTTATTAAAAATTTTGCTAAAATTGCACTGCCTTTCACAGAATCATTGAAGGAAGGAGTAGAGCTCGAGCCTTCAAATGCAAGATTTATCGATGCTTTTCAAACATTAAAAACATTAATTGCATCTGCACCTATCTTACAATCTCTAGAATGGAAGGACATATTTCAGCTTTATACTGACGCCAGTACACGGTAAAAAATTTAAGTTAGAAAAATCAACTTTGTCAACTATTTGGGAGGGAAAAATTAGCAAGCGTAAGGAAGTAAGCGTTGAAATAAAAAATTGTATTATTGCTGAGCACAGAAATGGAAAATCATACCGCGCAATTGGAGATTCCCATGCCACTGTCCAATACATTGTTCAAAAGCATAAAAACACAGGATCAGTGGAAAATAAGCCAAGAAATGGACGACCAAAGAAACTTTCCAGGCGGGATATCAGCATGATCTTAAAAGGGGTTGACAAAAACCCAAGGATCACCGGTCGGCTACTGGCAGAACATGTCGCTAATACTTCGAATAAGTGTGTTCACCCTAAAACCATCCGAAGAATCTTACGTTCCGATGGATACGCAAGTAGAAACCGCTAATATCTGAAAATAAAAGGCAACTTGCAACTTTCCGTGGACAATTTGGGTCTTGGCCGGTGTGGGATATTCCAACAGGTCAGCGATCCCAAACATACTGCACGTTTTGTAAAGAACCGGTTGCTTTATTATGCACCAAGGCAGCTGTATTCTCCTCCTCAGTCGCCAAACTTAAACCCCATTGAACATATTTCGGAACTTATGAAAAGAAAAATCTCGAAAATTCACACCAGCAGCAAGGAATCACTCAAAACTGCGCTTCAACAAGTCTGGGGAGAAATAACTCCGGAAGTCACCAAAAATTTGGTGGATTCAATGCCACGACGGTTGCAGGCTGTATGCAAATAAAATAAAAAATAAAATAATGCAGATATGACAACGTAGTGCAAAAAAAAAATGCGGTATTTGCGAAAAGAATTGTGGCAATGGAACCAAATGCAATAAGTTCGGGAAAATGAACTTGAACAATAGATGGAGGGTCGTTAACCGATTGAAGCTGTGCCGAATATGTCTTTTTTATCATGTATAACCAATCTGCAACAATGTAACGAAGTGCGGTGTGAACGGCTGCGACAAACTACACCGTCAACTTCTTCTTAGCTCCACAAAGAAGCCCGTAAAGAGCACTCCACACGCAAATGGCTTAACACTTTCTGCGACACAGACTCGAAGCAATATTTTATTTCGCATAGTACCCGTCACATTGAAATACAATAACGGAAGAGTGGACACCTACGCGTTTCTAGACGACGGATCGTCATTGGCTCTAATCGAAGACAAAATTTCAAACATTTTTCATGCAAAGGGTGAAAAGAAACAATTATGCATGCGTTGGACATATGATCAAACTCATGTAGAATCAGACTCCAAGCTGATAAAAATACAAATAGCATCGCGCGACGATCAATGCACATTTCAGGAAATTTCAGCTGAAACCATATCAAAGCTTGACCTACCTTCACAGAGCGTGGATCATAGTTCCCTTACAAAAAAGTACAAGCATTTAATACAAGTTGATTTTGATTCCTATGAAAATGATAAATCGACAATGCTTATCGGTTTGGATAACTGGCACTTGTGCGTACCAAAATGCGTTAGAGAAGGCAATCAGTTTGAGCCGGTGGCAACGAAAATCCGTTTGGGCTGGGATTTGTGTGATATGCTTTCATCACAGGTGATAAACGGAGCAGTCAGTTCTGTAAATGTGCATAAGTGCGACTGTTAGAACAGCTGATAAAGAAATTTTATGCCCTGGATTTAGTTGGAATTTCTAACAAAGTCGATTATCATTTGACTGATGATGAGAAGCGAGCCGAAAAAGTAATTATCGAAACGACTATCAAGAAAGATGGGCGATATTGTAAGATAACAAACGAGACCATCTGCACAACGGCAAAGGCAATAAACGGTCGGGCAGATAAAACGACCGTACAAAGGCCAACATCTGTTGCGCAGAGTGGAAAAATAGAGACAAGGAAAGGGACTATGCAGATAAACAATATCGCATGGAACCACTTAAACTTTATGATAGGCAGTATCCCTTTATACATTAACTGTTTTTTTATTGCAGAGAGGAGGATATGCCGGTCCCACGGAGAAGGCAGGACGTGCTTCGAAGCGGTCGGTCAAATGAGTGTGATCGAAGAATAAAGACCCAAATGTACTCTTATTAAATTAATATTGAAATAAAGTTTAGATGTTTCTCGAATTACGTGCGTCTTATATTTCAGAAGTGAGATTGTAACCCAGTGTTAATAGGAGGCAATCGTGCGTGCTCAGTGCATTAAGGATAATAGTTTATGGATGTGTGTGACAAGTGCATTAAACAAATAATTGGTGGTGATAATAATTGAATACGCCAAGTTAAAGATGGGTCGTGACAAAAGAAGGCCTTCTAGGTCAAGTGTTTCTTGCGGAAGTGATCGCAGCGAGTACAGCAGATCGAGAAGAGAACGAAACTTTCGAGAACGCCGCACAGAAAGAAGAAACATAGGAATGAACGTCATTCCAGTCGGCAATCTACCAGAACAAACGGAGCAGAAGTCGACACGCGATTTAGCCGCTTGGAATGTCTACTGGAGACTTTTATTCGTGGAGGTCCAAGGAAACAAGCACAGTACGCAGTAAGAAGTGACTGCATACCAGAGTTCGAGCCCGAAAAACCTAATCTAAGTGCAAGCAAATGGCTGGACAAAATAGATCAGTTGGCAGTGGACGAAAGCACTACGATTTACCACATGCAAAATAGGCTGACAGGGATGGCTAAAGAATGGTATTCGAACTTAAGCTCGTACCAAAGATCTTGCAATGAATGGAAAGAGCTCAACAAAAACTTCTTTGCGGAGCATCACGACTATGCTACATCGCTAAGAAAACTGGTGAACCGCAGAAAGGACCAGAAGGAGACAATGACGAAGTACTATTTCGCAAAAATGAGTTTGTTGCAAACGTGCAAAATAACAGGCAAAGATGCCGTTTCCTGCCTGATCGATGGGTTGGACGATTCTGGGATATCAAATAAGCCGCGAGGGTATTCAACCAGGAACGATGAAAATTGAAGATGTTAAAACTTTTCCTGAACCAATTAGCGTACACCACTTACACCAATTCTTGGGATTGGCCAGCTACTTTAGGAAATTTGTCCGGAATTTTGCTACATTTGCACTGCCACTTACAAGGCTATTGAAGAAAGATCAAATATTTGTCTGGGGTGAGAAGCAGAAAGAAGCGTTCACTGTTATAAAATATAAGTTGTCAGAGTTCCCTGTACTAGCATTATAATCACGAAGCCCGCACCGAACTACATACGGACGCATCTAAGATGGGAATAGCGGGGATATTGCTACAGGAGCAATCGGGTGATAGCCTGAAACCTGTACAGTAGAATGACCACTTTACAACAGCAAAAGTACCATTCGTATGAGCTCGAGCCATTAGCAATTGTTTCCTCTCTTAAACATTATAGAACGTACTTAATTAGAATAGAGTTCAAAATAGTAACCGATTGTAATGCTATTAGAACATCGTTCACCAAAAGCGATATCGTACCGCGAATCGGGAGATGGTAGCTTACAGTACAAGACTATGATTTTACTGTAGAGTATCGTGCAGATACCAAAATGGCGCATGTTGACGCTCTCAGCCGGAACCCGGTGTTAGAAGTCAATGATGACCATGCCCTAGTCGTTGACATAGCGACTGAGGATTGGATATCAACAGCTCAGCTGAGCGATGAAAACTGCAGAAGATTAATAGAAATGTTATCAAGCCTACCCAAGACTGAAAGCGACAAAAAATATCTATCGGGAGTATTCTTTAAAAAATAATAGGCTGTACAAAAATACGGATAGAGGGAAAAGCTGGGTTGTACTCAAGACAGTAAAGAAGGAAATCGTTATGTGCCACCACGACAATATAGGATATTTTTCAACGGAGAAAACTATCGCATACATTTCAGAAAAGTATTGGTTCGCATCTATGCGTAAAAAATAGACTGCCAATGCATACGTTGCATACTGATCACCTTGGGCCTTTCGTGAAAAGTTCAGAAGGGAACACGTATCTATTGGTCCTAATAGACGGATTTACGAAATTTGTTTTCATAAAAGCCGTACCAAACACCAAAGTTGCACCAGTCATTAAAATGTTTGATGAAATTCTGAATACGTTTGGAGTTCCGGTCCGTGTTGTTAGTGATAGGGGGAGTTGCTTTACTAGTCAAATGTTTACAGAGTATTGCCAAACGTTAGAACTTAAAACTTATATTGAATGCCACTTCAACTCCTAGAGCAAATGGTCAAGCAGAACGCTGCAATCGAACAATTTTAAGTTCCCTACCTGCATCTCACGAAGATGAAACGAAATGGGATCGTAGTGTTAGCTCCATACGATGGGGTTTAAATATTACACCTAATGAATCTACTGGAAAGAGCCCTTACGAAATGTTGCTAGGCTACTTTCCACGTAGTCCAAACGACTCTTACTTGGCAAACGAAGTATGTGAAAACGTTCACAGAAATGTCACTGAAATAAGAGCAGAAGCTTCTCGTAATATTGAAAAACAACAAACGTTGCTGAAAAAAATACTACGACAAGAAGAGACAGAAGTGTCCAACTTACGAAGTGGGGCAATATGTAGATATTCGTAGACCAAAGAGGTCTAATGATGGGACTAGCTGAATGCTTTTGCCGCAGTATAACGGACCATACGTCATAACAAAAGTGTTAGACTATGGTCGATTTGTAGTAGAAGACATACCCGAATCTGTGCGGTCGCAAAAAAGGTATAGCGGCATCGTTGCCGTGGACAGGATGAAGCCATATAAAATGATGGCTGACACTGACGAAGACGACGGCTTTGAAATTCCCGCAAAAAAAAATGCTAAACGCGAATGATTCGAACGATGACTGATCGTGCTTCGAGGGCGCAGCAATGTGCAGCGTGGCCGAGCTGTAATGCTGCCTCCTCACTGTGGGTCATCATGTGGCCCATGTGCGTGGGCCATTATGTGGCCCATTGTGTAGACGGGCGATGGCTTCCAGTGGCCGACAGTGGCGAAGCATGGAAATGGCGATGGCCGAGGATAGCTTTCGGAGCGGTTTTTTACACACATCAAAGCGCAACCGAAAAATCATGACTGGCCTATCTAGCGGCCCAGTGTGTGGAGGCAAATTTGTGATGGTGACCATAATTGTGGCGATCATTGCGACCATTGCAGTGGCCAATGATGCCCCACAGTGAGGAGGCAGCATAAGATAACAAACGAGACCATCTGCGCAACGGCTGAGGCAATAAACGGTCGGGCAGATAAAACGGCCGTACAAAGGCCAACATCTGTTGCGCAGAGTGGAAAAATAGATACAAGGAAAGGGACTATGCAGATAAACAATATCGCATGAAACCACTTAAAATTTGTGACAGGCAGTATCATTTCATACATTAATTGTTTTTTTATTCCAGGGATGAGGATATGCCGGTCCCACGGAGAAGGCAAGACGTGCTGCGAGGCGAGCAGTAGAATGAGTGTGATCGAGGAATAAACACCATGTACTTGTATTGAATTAATATTGAAATAATTTACTCAAAAATTTTTTGATTTGTGATGTGCAGTGCATACTTTCGAAACCGCTTTGTCAAATAAAATTTTCAATGTAAATAATTTTTTTTTTTTTCAATTTTAATCATCCCACAAAAACAATTTCAATTCAAATTGAAATAAAGTTAATATGTTTTTCGAATTACGTGCGTCTTATAAACTTAACCGGAAATCTTTCATGACGAAATTGACTATGGTCAGCAAGTACTTAACTACGTGTAGGCGTAAACGTTTTCAATCAATGATGCAATTGCTGTAGCGAATGCAATTAGAACTTTACATTAGTTTCTTATTCTTCCTCTATTTTATGTCATTTATAATGCATGATCAATTATTATGCTGATATAAGTTTATTTTCAAGTTGATTATTGGACCTTGCGTGTGCACCTGTATGGTTATTTACTATAAAGCCATTCATACACCATAAGAATAGCTGATGCAATTCTAGAGTTCATCAAATTCTTGCATAGAAATTTGTGTACACTAGAAAAAAATATTCTACCAGATTCGCATCATGTATTGCATGTTAAAACACCAAAATGTCTGATGCATATACGTATACATACCGAGAGTGCGAATGAACTCGTTTTGATTTCGAGGTGGGGTCCTTATCTCACATCCCCAGCAAGTTCATTTGGTGCACTTTCAAATCGCACTCCGATGCCGCCTAAGGCGCCGTATCAATGGCACCCTATGTGTCTGATCTGAATCTGAAATGAAAGAAATTAATAAAAGGCATAAACAAATATTCAATTAACTTACCTGCATGACAGGCATAAAATCAGCTGACTTATAATGTTAAGAATGTGTCTTAAATTGTAGAATACTGGAAAACAATTTTTCAACAATATAGATGTAGCGTTATTGGAAATGTTAACAATGTTAAATTTACCGGAATTTTCACTTAGAAATTTTTCGAGCCCATTGTCATGGTACAGTTGAATTTGAATCAATCTTGGAATCGGTCGAATAGTGTTGGACAGTTTACAATAGAATTGTTCTTTGAAATTGAATTAATCGAAAATTGATAAAATTGAAATTGAATAGAAATAAAGTATCATGAATTGATTTTTTAAAACGTGAGTTTTTTTTGAATTGAAGTAATATCGAACACTATGCGTCAGAAGACATCAAAGCATAATTGCGTGTAACAAAAGGAGTTGGGTATTGAGCACTTGTGCGCCTTGACTGATCATCGTAGATGAACTTGAAGGAGAAAATAAAAAATAAAAATATTATGTTTTATTCACGGAGGAGAAAAATTGAGACTGATTCATTTAGACATTGTATACGGTTAGAGATTAGAGTTGTCACTTGGGTTTGTCATTTCTTGAGTATAATGAAAATTTCAGTTAGGAAAATTAGATTTTAATGATATGAAAACACATTTTTATTTTATGGGTAAATAGTAGTAAACCTATGTTATCGACCAAATTAAAATGTAACGAAAATTTAGCACAAACGTGTACTTTAGGAAACTGGAAAATGTTGATGATTTTCCCCTAGATTGGCTTTGTCAACGATTGAGGTGTGTGCGTCGCTGGACCAGTTGATATAACTATAATAACAGGCTGTAATGTACCGTGCCGTTTTGACGTGAGCAGAGCGAGTTTTTGAGTTTCGAGCATTACGAAATTATCCCGCGAACCAAGTGGACGGGTCATGATTTGTGCTATTCGAGTTGCTGAGTTCTTGAAATTTTTATTGTTTGAAAGGAAATAAATATATTTTATAATTGTACATCAAAGTGTTGAGTTCCTGAACCATCGTAAGAAACAGGCTTGTTAACTTGATTTCTTATTAGGGAGCTCCGGATAATAGCACCGGACCCATATTTCTCTTCCTTTACATGATGACAAAGCTGATAAAACAAAGAACCCGTAAACATGATTGTAACTGCACTAAAAAACATAATCGTTGAATACAAAAAAATAAGCAAATATGCAATTAGAGGCAAAACCAGGTTCTGTCCAACCTTTGGTAATCAGGTTCGCACACTTTAAAAAGTTGTATATAAATATACGACCGGAAAAGGACTCAAAATTTTAGATGAATTAATGAACAATGGGCTATAAATTGCAAATCTGTGACAAAGGCTCCAATATAGCGTGCAACATTTAACAAACACCTTCAATTTGGCTGTCAACGATGCAGCGAACTGTTTTTTTTATATATTGATGTTTTTTACCTTTTCAAACAGCTTTATGTATAGGTTATTGAATGTGATCATGGTTCCCTTCTTGTCTATAAATCAGCATAGACAACGTATATCATCTCTAAAGCTTATCAAAGCAGAGAATATTGATACGGGAAACTCGATCGTTTTGCGGAATCAGCCTCCGAAAACAGAATCAAATTGGAATTGTTTTTGCGGGATGATTAAAATTGAACAACTTTTTATTTACACTAAAAATTTTAATCTACATTGTAAATTCTATTTTGACAAAATGGTTTAATCTCCTTTAATCTCCTGATGCAAAATCTATTTGATACATACGAAGCTTTAGGAGCTTTAGAGGAAAGTGAAGATTGGAATATTAAACTTATTGTAGAGTGTTTAGGAAGAAAATTGCTAAAATTTAAGTTTATTGCTAGCTTAATAGTATAGTTATTTAGATAAAATCAATATTGTGACCAGATTCATTTTAATCCACTCCCTATATCTAGCTACCACTAAGCATATTTCATAGCCAACTTTAAATTTTTTGGTGGAATATTGTAGCAATTTAAAATTTAAAAGTACAATTGTCACTGTGGAATGCGTAGTCGAATTATGCCAAATTTTCCAACGGCCATGGGGACCACGTAGTCCAATTAAACGAATAAATATTACTTAAAGCAAATAACAACAACTATTCTTCCAGACAAATACAGCGAAAATTGAAAGTAAATCACGAGATAAGAACTATTTCAAAAAAGTGGACGAACCTGGTTCAAAAATACAAAGCAGTTTCTAATGTGTTTATTTTGAATTTTAATAATTTTATAATATTTTTTCCAGACTCTCAAGGATCCCCCAAGTGGACAATCTACTGAAGATGGGGCAATTACGGCCGCTACATGGCCATATTTTGATGTCATGGACGACGCTCTGAAAAATACGCACGTAATCGATATCCTCGTCAGGAACAGTGGAACAAGTACTTGCTCCAGAGGTTGCGATGGCTGCGCCAATTGCACAGCCGCAATCTCGAAACACGGAGGAATGTGGCAGTCGTCGCAACAGATCAGCAGCAAAAAATACCAAGAAAAATCTGCATTATAAAAAAGTTTTGTTGCAACAAAACAACAAGATGTTAAAAATTATGAATAATTTTTTAATTATGATGGAAGGCGAAGGATTGAGACAGCAAATAAAAGTCCCAATCGAAGATTCTTCTTCCAAGGAATAGGCTATATTTGTTGTAGGTTATATTTTTAAATTTATTTAAGTGATATAAAATGTTTTTTTTTGTTTATTAATTAGGTTATTTAATGTTTTTTATAGTAAAATGACACTGTACCATGTGTCCAATTAATAGTTATGTTTGAATTAAAAAAAAATGTTTATAGCTGTTATCAATTTAAATTAATTTTCTAGATCTATGTTAATAAGTTTCTACATCTATGTTAATATTTATTTTGTTATTAAAAGTTTTTAGTTAAAAGTATTGTTTTTTTTTCAAACAAAATTACCATATGCGTTTATACCTTAGCAATTGCCAATTTGAATTTCAAAAATTCACGGCAAATGACTTCTGATACGTAATGTATCAAAAGTCCTCTGCTACGACCTGCTAACGGTTCCTTGTTTTCGAGAAATCGAAACACAAGTGAAATCGCCTGGCATCGCAATTTCTGAAATTAATTTACCGTACGAACGGTAAATTGTTTTTGAGAAAAATTCCGAGACTGGAGATGGGCTGTGGGCTGGCAGCGATGAGCTCTGGGCAGTCTTTGTTAGGCCGTATTAGAAGTCATTGCTGATGACCGTATGAAACGTCGGGTTGTTGATTCATTCAATACAAATAGACAAACTCATGCCGTCCAAACCAATCGAACAGTACCGCAAAGTAATATTTGCAATGGAGCACATAGCTCCATGAAATGCTCTGAGTTTTTGCAGGCAACTGAACCACAAAGACTTGACATCGTCAAACGAAAGGGGCTATGTTTAAATTGTTTGAAAAGGGGACATTTAATTATGCAATGTCCGATCAAATCTTCATGCATAAAATGTGATCGTCGTCACCACACATTATTGCATAGGGAGAGTACATCAACTAGTGGAAATGCTCTCAACAGGTTTCTAAATAACACCAATGCGACATCTTTTCAGCCGACACCGTGCAATTCGTATGCCACACAGACATTATCTACAGTAGCGTCCGGTGAAGTTCTTTTAGCAATGGCATTAGTTTCGCTCCAAGCTACAAATGGACGTTTAGGATCTTTCCGTGCTTTGTTGGATCAAGGTTCGCAAGTGTAGTTTATTTATGAATCAGAAGTTCAACCATTGGGAATAAAAAGAGAAGCGGCAGACATTAATGTTTTTGGATTTAGCGGCTCCGCTTCCACTAAGGTTACTGGAAAGATTTGCGTCAATCTGTTAACTAGTAACGAAGAGTTAATACCAATCCAAGCTTTCATAGTAAACAAAATTACCAGAATTATACCATCAAACACCATAGAAGCGACTATTCGAAAACAATTAGCTAACTTACGTTTGGCGGACCTGCAATTCGATAAACCAGGCAAAATTTACATGTTGTTAGGCGCTGAAGTATACTTGGCGATTTACTTAAACTATTTCTTGGACCAATTGTGCAAAATACGAAGTTTGGATGGGTACTTTCAGGAGGAATCGAACCAAATAAGCTAGATAACATTCAAAATTTTGCTATCGCAATCGACCACAACAAAGAATTGAATCGATAACTAAAACAATTCTGGGAATTAGAAGAAATTCAAACCCGAAAGATGTTGAAGAAGGAAGATGAACAGCACGAACGGCATTATACAAGTACTGTAGTCAGAAACGCAAACGCTCGATACACCGTCAGGTTACCCTTCAAAGATGAAAACAGCAAAAACACATTAGAGAATCGAAGAAGATAACCGTCACGAATTTGTTGCCTTAAGAAAGAAAATTGAGGAATCATACTGAACAAAATAAGCAGCGTATGCGAGAATACATCGAACTTGGTCATATGCATCGAGTAGAACCTCGTAGCGAACATACAATGGAGAATGGAGTAAAGGTTTGCACAGCACATTAAATTCCACACTATGCTGTGTTCAAGGAAAGCACTTCGACTAAATTGCGTGTCATTTTTGATGCGTCTAGGAAACCTAGTTCCGGAGTGTAGCACTTAATGACATACTATTGACAGGGCCAACAATCCCAAAAAAAAGATGATTTCAATATTGATGAATTGGAGATTGTTCAGATATGCTTTTCTCGCAGATATCGAGAAGATATACCAGCAAATTCTCATACATCCAGTCGATCCAAACTATCAACAAATACTATGGAGGAGCAAAACAACGGATCCAATAGAAGAATATTGTCTGAATACAGTGACTTTCGGGTTAACTTGCGTACCATTTTTAGCTATACGCACAATTCAACAATTAGCGATCGACGAAAAACAACATTTTCCTCACGCAAAACATTCAGTGCAAAATAAGATGTATGTGGATAACCTGCTTTCAGGAGGAATGACTATCGATGAAGCAAAGCAAAAACGAAACGAAATTGATAAAATGATGCAGCTAGGAGGATTTAAGCTGCGAAAGTGGAAAGCCAATGATAAACGTTTATTAGAAGATCTTCCTATTGAAGATATTGAAATGAAAGAAGCAATAGATTTGAAACTAGAACAAGGATACAAATCATAAGGGTTAAGATGGTATCCGTTGTCAGACTTCTTTATCTATTGAACTTGACATTATGAATTAGAATCGCCAATCTGTAGCATTCGGCAAATTTCTCGGCAATTCAAAATTAAATTTACCGCCGCGGCATGACCAGAAATTGAACGCATGCGCCGTCAACGAAAACTGGCAACAGGCCGTCTAACGGCTTGGCAGCAAGAAATCAAACATGTGCTCCTTTTTTCAATTGGAGCCATAGACCGGGTCGGTCGTGCTGAAGGTGGTGTGGACGAGTGGTGCTCAGTCCGGTGAAATGGTATTCCCTTCGTTTTCAGGATGTGTTAAAGAGAGGCGGGAAATGGACACGGCGGATATTTCGTGAACGACAACGAGTAACAGGTCAACGTTTTTGCATTTAGAAAAGAAATTACGACGTTTGTGCAGTTGTACACAATTTATGGATTCCTTGTGACTTTCAGTGAAAAGTGAGTGTAGAAAATCATTATTGCGAAAGATTGCTGCCGAATTTATCGTGGAAAAACTGGTGAACTACGATACCACTATTCCACTTGGGACCTAGCCTCGAAACGAGAACACACCATATAGTGAAATCGTTTTTTTCCCAGAGTTCTTTGCTTTTGGGATAATTGTGCAGTTAGCGTCTGGTTACATTGTCCGAACGGTACGCTTTATCAGTTGCTATAATTGTGAATTGCAATGCAAGTAATCGATGCGTTGTATTGGGCGACTTCAAGTTTAATTTCAAAATTGATTTGTGTTCGCCGAGGATTGAATTGTATAAGATGCGAACGCCTTCGACGATTCGTAAGGCTTTGCCGACTTGTGGCAGATTGATTCAGACCCAGACGAGTCTGTTCGGAACTGTGACCAGATGTGGTGAACATTGTCGGAACGGCCGTGTTGGAAAACCACTCCGCGCAAACAGTAGGTCATTGCTAACGAACTGGATCGTCATCCGGACATTACTTGCCCAAAACTGGGGTTTTGACTTACGCAACCAATCTACGTATCATCCGGTGAGATTCAACGATTCGATTCCAGGGGTTATGCAGTGAGTTGAGCTGCTCACGTTCGTCAAGTCTCTTCATACGAACCAACCGACCGGGAGTTTCATCAATACTTATCATTTCTCACATGGAATCAGCCCAGCCCTCGATATCAGCGGAAAAGCGCGTCGAGTTCATGTGAGTAGAACAGTAGTAGCAAGTTTAATAAACTACTTATAATATAAGCCTTGCTAGCTGAAATTAGGTACATGTACAGTTACATAGCTCAAAGTAGGTACATACAAAAAAAAAAAAAATCAGAGTCGCTCTGTGACCGTCAAAGTGTACAGAAGGTGTAGTAATTCCGTGAATTTAAATAAGTGTCAAAGTGTATCCCATCTATACTTTATCTCTTATACTATTGTGTCTACCAGAAAACATAAATTTTGCATATCACGGCTAGTGGGAACCTGAAAAGAAGTAGCATAGCTCAAAGTAGGTACATACAAAAAAAAAAAAAATCAGAGTCGCTCTGTGACCGTCAAAGTGTACAGAAGGTGTAGTAATTCCGTGAATTTAAATAAGTGTCAAAGTGTATCCCATCTATACTTTATCTCTTATACTATTGTGTCTACCAGAAAACATAAATTTTGCATATCACGGCTAGTGGGAACCTGAAAAGAAGTCGGGATTCATCTCCCGATGTATCACACCTACGGGACCGGTTAAAATTTAAAAAAATGGATCCAAATAGCTTTATGGCTCAATATTCAAACCGGTATAGCATGCTAGTAAACTTGAATTCTACTCAAGTTTCTAGCGGCACAAACCTCAAGGAAAAATGCAACGCGAAATAAATCAGCTGAAACCATGACAGAAGGTGAGTCTACATCAAAACGGCCTAAACCTCCGCCGATCGTAGTGTCAGATCTCCAAAGAGCATCAGTTATGGCCTTGCTTGACAGTATTTCCATTACGAAGTTCGCACTGAAGCATATGGCGATCGGAATCAAAATCATTGTAGAATACATCGATGATTACTCAAAACTTCACAAACTCTTAATCGAGAAGAAAGTAAATTTTTTCACTCACTCTCGAGCTGACGAGAGGCCAACTAAATTCCTTCTAACCGGTTTGCCTGAGATGCCAACAGATTCTCTCAAACGTTATCTGGCTCCCAACCATGATCTACAATGCCTAGACATCAAGCAAATCCAAATCGACCCAGACAGAAGGCGCTTTCAAGACCAGACAGTCTACATTCTATATTTTCAACGCGGGTCAGTGAAACTTCAACAGCTGCGTAGCATCAAAGCTGTTATGAACATGATAGTTCGCTGGGATTACCAGCGAAGAAAGCAAAATCAGCCAACTCAATGCCGAAATTGCCAGGCTTACGGACACGGTTCGTCTCACTGTCATATGCCCCCAAAGTGCATGATTTGCAGTGGAGAGCATGACAAACCCAATTGCCCATTGAAATCTTCGCAGGCGGATTTAATTAAGTGTGCCAATTGTAATGGGAGCCATCTTGGAAATGATATTTTTTTGCCCAAAAAGGGCAGAATATATCAAAATTAAGAATAACCGTTCACAAAACAAACAGCATCCTGCACCAGTTTTCAATACACCAACAGCATCAAACATCCATTTCCCCCCGCTAACTACTTCTCATAGTGTACTCAACAGACCCAACTTAGCACATACATATAGCTCTTTATTTAAAACAATAAAGATTTATCAACTAATCCTAATGATAGCGCGACTGCGTTTTAAATTCCTTTAGCTGGATCGCATGACTCGTTATTTACACCCGCTCAACTCGTTGTAATTCTTAATGAAATTATGACAAAACTTGCTGTATGCAAAAGTAAAGCTGATCAGTTTACTGTTCTAACTGAGTTGGCAGTCAAATACGTCTACAATTGACCGATTTAAACTGTCTTCTGTGGAATGCGCAAAGCATAAGAAATAAATCATTAGATTTTTTTCAGTTTATAGAAACTAATAATATTGATATTACTTTTGTGTCTGAAATTTGGCTGAAGGGAAAGGACAAATTAACTAACACTAACTATAAGATTTTTTGAAACGATAGGATGGATGCTACTGGTGGTGGCGTCGCGATAATTGTAAATAAACTCATTCGTCATTCTCCATTAAAACCATTTCCAACTAAATGCATTGAAAATTTAGCAATAAAACTCGATGATATCAGCCCTCGTTGTAGTCTATTTTGCAGGTACCAAGTTGAATGCGGAAAAACTCAAAGATTTCAAATCTGATATCCAACTCTTATCAAAGTTCAATGGAAAATTCATTATTTGCGGTGATTTGAATGCCAGACATCGTCATTGGAATTGCTACAAAGCTAACAAAACCGGTAACATTCTCTTTGACATTATATTGAACAATAATGTGTTCATCCATCCACCGTCTAAACCTACATATCACCCTCCTATCGGAAAACCTTCTACTTTAGACATTATTCTGAGCAACGGAAACATATCCATTACACAACCTATTACGCTAAACGAATTGTCTTCGCCCCACTTGCCTGTTAGTTTTAAATTGCTGACTGCGGCTAATATCAGAAATCCAAAATTCACTAGATTTCAATATACCAAAACCAATTGGAGAATATTCAGGCATACTCTTGCTCTACGACTCGAAAGCTCCGATTCAACTGCACAAACTTCCCGGGAAATTGATTCAATCATCCAATCTTTTTCATCGGCCATATTGGCAGCCAGGGATCAATCCACACCGAAAGTCTCACCAAGACCCATATGTTTTCCAGAATTAGACGGTGAAATGATTAGGCTAATTAAGTTGCGTAACAAATTCCGTAGACAATGGCAGCGAACTCGTAACCCAGCCATCAAAACTCAAGTGAATGGTTTCACGCAGCTAATAAGGAATAAGTTCATAGAAGTGCGAAACCGTAGGTGGAATGACGTAATATCTACTCAAGAAAAAGGTTCTTCGACCGTGTGGAAATTACATCGAGCTCTTAAAAAGAAACCGGCTTTTATTCCCCCTCTCAACGACCCTGTTATCAGTACAGCGTATACTGACCAAGAAAAAGCAGACGCCTTTGGGGGGTAATTCCTTCGAACCCATAATTCTGGAGACTCCCTAGGCGAAACCTCCCTGGAAATTGAAGCCGAAAATTTTAATGATGAATTAATTAACAGAGACGCAGATGTATCCGCTATTTTATGCTCACGGTCTGAGGTTAAGCGCATTCTAAAAAACTCAAAAATAAAAAAGCTCCCGGCTTCGATAAAATCCCCAACTTACTTCTCGAAAACCTACCTACAGCAGCCATTGATTACTTATGCTCCATTTTCAATTCATGCTTACAGATCAGTTACTTCCCGTCTGCCTGGAAGAAGGCAGTTGTCATTCCTACTCTTAAGCCTGGAAAGAATCCACATGACCCTAGCAACTATAGGCCGATTAGTTTACTTCCATCTCTTAGTAAAATTTTTGAAAAAGTAATTCTATGTAGACTCCAGGAGGTGATGTCACTCAACAAAGTCATTCCAACTCATCAGTTTGGATTTCAACCACATCTCTCAACAAACCATCAGCTGTATAGAGTATGTAGGCATATTCAAATGGGATTCGAAAACAAACTGTCTACCGGTCTAATTGCGCTAGATATAGAAAAAGCTTTTGACTCGGTATGGCACAACGGATTAACATTCAAGCTCTCTAAGCAACTATTTCCTACTTGCCTAATAAAAATAATTAAATCCTTCTTGACAAATAGAAAGTTTTCGATGAAAGTTGGGCAAATGTATTCCTCATCATGTATTGTTCCCGCCGGGGTTCCTTAGGGTGCCGTTCTTAGCCCAACTCTATATAATTTATACACTTCGGACGTCCCAACGACTCCAGATTGCGCTATTGCAACCTATGCTGATGACACTGCGGTGTACACAACTGCGATCAACCCTGATGTTATTATCAATAGGCTCCATGACCACCTGACATTACTTGAAAAGTTTTACAACAAGTGGAAAATTAAAATCAACAAACAAAAAACCCAGGCTATACTCTTTACAGAATACCTCCATCAATATCCTAGATAATCTAATAAAATGGTCGGACTCTATCAAATATCTTGGCATCCGGTTAGACAAGAAATTAACATTCAAACCTCATATGGATGATGCATGTTCAAAAATTTCGAAGGCAATGTGCGTGCTCTATCCCCTCATTAACCGTAACTCCACCATGTCAATCGCGAACAAACTGCTCATCTACTGCCTCAGTATGCAGCCTATATTACTCTACGGCTCCCCTGTCTAGTATACTTGTGCCAAAACAAACAGGAAAAAGCTACAAACGCAACAAAACAAGTGCTTAAAAATAATTTTAAACAAATCGTGTTTCTTTTCTACAAAGCAACTCCACCGTATTAGTAAAATCAAATATATAAATCATTCTGCTAAACAGAACCTACATCAGTTTCTGCGGAATTGCCAAAAATTGAATCACCCACTAATAGCATCTTTAATTTCTGACTATGTCTATTCCTAGTTTTAAGTAGTTATAGGAAATTAGTCGTAGTTTATAAGTTCCTAAAGGTTTTTGTGAATTTTCCCTTGTAAATTGACAACTACTTTAAATATGTATGCATTTTTAAATAAATCAACTCCAATATAAACTACTAAATACATATATAGATGTAAAGACATAGTCTGAGCTCTAATTTAAGAAATTATCATTTGTATTTGCATTTGTACAAACTAAGATCAGCCATAAATAAAGTATATCTATCTATCTATATTAAAAATAAAGATCGCCACATGAAATTGTCTTCAATTAAGAGTTCACGTTCAAGAGTTAAGAGTTCAAGTTCAGATAAAACTACAAACTTAAAGTTGTTGTTGATACGGGTGCGGACATCTCAATTATTCCCCGTTCGCGTGTCGAAAAAAAACGTTCAATCGTCTGACTTTGTGCTATAGGCAGCCAATGGCACAAAAATAAAAACCTTCGGCAATAAACTTTTACGATTAAATTTCGGTCTCAGACGCTCATTCGGCTGGAAATTTTGTGTTGCTCAAGTGTCACATCCAATTTTGGGAGCAGATTTTTTACACCATCACGGATAATTAGTTGACATGAAAAACAAATGTCTGACATACCCAAATACCAAATTATCGTACCGATACATTATGCACGGTTTCGAATTCTTCTCCTTTTCATTGCATCCTTAAAGAATTTTCGGGCTTGACAAACCCATCATTGCACACTAATCAAAAGAAACATGGCGTTTACCATCACATTCTTACTGATGGCCTGCCAGTCGCGGATCGCCCTCGCCGATTAGCCCCAGACAAACTTAAAATAGCCAGGCAAGAATTTCAATATATGCTAGAAAAAGGCTACTGTCGACCATCGTCAAGTCCATGGGCAAGTCCATTACATTGAGTTCTTAAGAAAGAAGGAACATGGCGACCATGTGGCGATTACCGCCGTCTGAATGCCGTAACTCGGCCAGACAGATATCTTATGAGGCACATACAGGATATAGTTGCGGTTTTGAAAAACAAAAAAGTATTTTCCAAAATAGATCTCCTAGGAGCATTCCACCAAATTCCGGTTGCAGAGTCAGACATACCGAAAACTGCAGTCATAACACCGTTTGGACTGTAGCAATCTCGAGTGTAGCAATCGGTGCAGTGCTAGAGCAGTACCAAAACGATCGCTGGCTTCCACTTGCCTTTTACCAAAGAAAACTTTCATCAGCTAAACAAAATTACAGCACATATGGTAGAGAACTTTTGGCTGTATATAACAGCATCAAGCATTTTAGGCATATGCTTGAAGGTGAAGAGTTCGTGATCAAAATAGATCACAAGCCTCTTGTATATGCCTTCACACAAAAAGCGGACAACGCATCTCCTCGGCAGCAGAGACAGCTTGGCTTTATATCGCAATTTTGTACGAAATTCATGTTCATTCAAGGAGAAGCAAACATAGTGGCTGATACCTTTTCCTGCGTAGAAACAGTCACTATGCCAACATTCGTATGAAATCATCGCTCACGATTTAAATAAAACGAAAAAATATGAATTGCTGAATCTAACCATTCGGCCTTCTTATTGGGCGAAAACCCGAGAAGGCTTCCATTCTTTTCAGGTTCACGATGGCCTGGCTGGCCTATAAATAAACGGTAATGTTTATCTATATAGGGTGGGATCTTGGCCATGTCGTTTTTTTTTTTGTTCAATTTAGATTCCGGTTTTAGGCCAAGGTCAGAGGGCGGTCGACCCCGCAACATCTGGGGTGACGGCTCCGACACCATCAGGGGTCTAAGGCTGTTTACTTCCTCCTCGGATCTGCTAAAAAGAGGCGTTATCAAGCGGCTGTAGAAGTTTTCAACCAAATCAAGGAAAAATTTAAAAGCAGCACGGATAATTCTGAACGGTTACTTATTCTCACGCTTGCACCACAGTCTTGGGGTCGTAGGAAAATTGCCGCCGAATTCGGAGCGTCTGAGCGCCAAGCACGAAAATCAAAAGAATTGGTGAAAAAATTCGGTATTTTGACTTCACCGGATGTAAAAAAAGGTAAAACCTTATCTGATGACACTGCTAAGTTGGTTTTACAATTTTACGAAAATGATGACAATAGCCGTATCATGCCAGGTAGAAAAGATTACGTTTCTGTAAAAAATTCTGATGTTTCGCGAAAACAAGTTCAAAAAAGGTTGATTCTGGGAAATCTTTCTGAATTGTATCAAATTTTTAAGAGCGCTTACCCGGAAATCAAAATTAGTTTGTCAAAATTTTGTGAGTTGAGGCCAAAAAACTGTGTTCTTGCTGGTGCCAGTGGCACCCACACAGTATGTGTTTGTTTTTACCACGAAAATGTTCGCCTCATGTTTGAAGCTATGAATTTTAAAGATCTTTCTCTTGAAACTGAGTGTACTTTCGAAACTTATCACGACGCATTCAAAATTCTCAATTGTGAAAACACAACACCAGAATGTCATCTTAATGAGTGTAAAAAATGCCCTGGCGTAGAAAAATTGAGAGACTTTCTGGGTTCACTTTGTGAAGATCAGGACTTCGAAAGTGTACAATATCGAACTTGGCAAACTACTGATAGGAGTACTTTACGCACAGTTACATCGAATGTGGAAGAGTTTGTCGAAGAGTTTTGCGATCATCTGTACAAATTAAAACCTCATTCTTTTTTTGCCAAGCAGCAGTCAGATTTTTTCAAAGCGTGCAAACAAAACTTGCGATCTGGAGAGTTTCTAGTTACATGTGATTTTGCAGAGAACTATGCATTTGTTGCACAGAATGCTGCCCAATCATTCCATTGGAACAATGACCAAATTACCATTTTCACTATTGTTTTCTATTATAAACATGAAAATAATATTGAGCATGGTAGCGTCGGTATTCTATCGGACCATCTCAAACTAGACACAGTCGCCGTTTATTCTTTTCAGAAATTGTTCATTTCGTACTTGAAAGAAAATTTTGAGGTTTCAAAATTTTTTTACTTTACTGATGGAGCGACGCAGCATTTTAAGAACAAGTTCAATTTCCAAAATCTTTTAAATCACAAAAAAGATTTTGGTATCTCTGCTGAATGGCATTTTCATGCGACTGCCCATGGCAAGGGGCCTTGTGACGGAATCGGGGGGAAATTTGAAAAGACAAGCAATGCGTGCCAGCTTACAAGCATCCTCGAAAAATTCGATTTTGAATTGCAGTGCTTTCTATGCTTGGGCAAAAGAAAACTTCAAAGACACACTCATCATTTTCAGTTCAAAAGAAAGTCACGAAATCGTTGCTAATGAGTTAAAAAGTAGATTTCAACAATCGAAAACGATTCAGGGTACGCAGAAATTTCACTCCTTTGTGCCGATTTCACAAATCAGTATGGAAGTAAGACAATGTTCCTCTCAAGAAAAATGTATGGTTTTTCCCAAAGTTCGTGAAAATCGTAAGAAAGTGTAAGGCAGTATGACTTTTTTTCGTTCTGTATGTTATTATATGTATGTGCATGATAAAAACTCACGAAAGAAAAAACATTTTTGTATTTATGTGGAATAGTGTTCTATGTATCAGTAATTGTAAATATACATTTTTCCAAGGATACCATCATTTTGATTAAATTTTTATACTATATAACATTATATACTATAAACTGTATTTTTTTACTATAGTTTATAATATAGAACATTTTTTCTACTATACACACACACTTATGCTAAAAATAATAAATCCGCGCGCCACAGCTACGTCGCGCGTCGGGCGCGGTAGACGCTTTGGGTTTGGATCCTCAAAAAGAGAAGAAATTCAACTTTGCCCATAAAATACTATATATACTTTTTTGTAGGGGAGGGAATGAACCGTATTATAAGGTAAGTTTGAAAAAAATCCCAACAGGCTCTTGTTAAAAAAATGTTATTAACAAAGTTTAAATTTAAAAAAAATACATAAGGATACGTGTTCTTTGCTTTCCATTATCAACAAATCTTCGGACTTACAATTTTAAATAAAAAATGTGTCGTTTTTGAGGTGGGAACACTTGAGGTGGAATGCCCCATATATAAAAATCTATATGTACGAGTATATAGTTCTATGTTTGTTGTATGTATACATATTGTGGTCCTAGAGAATATGAAAGAACCGGTGTGGAAACATTATTACAGATTACTATGATTACAAATGGGATTTTATTTACGTTACACACAAATTTTGTTGTCCATAAATACGTTTATAACAACAATGATTTATAATATATTATCTAATACTGCCTCCTCACTGTGGGCCATCATCGGCCACTGCAATGGTCGCAATGATCGCCACAATGATGTCCACCATCACACATTTAGGCTAGTCAAAATTTTTCGGCTCCGCATGATGGCTTGCTTTGATGTGTGTGAAAAACCGCATATATATATATATATATATATATATATATATATATATATATATATATATACAGGGTCTGTCCCAAAAGTAAGTTGAATAAGTCCAAGATAAAAGATTTATTGCAGATAAATATACAAGTAACTAAAATTCTTCAAAGTAGCTTCCTTCCGCGTCGGAACACCTGCGCCAGCGTTTTTCCCAGTCGCTGAACGCACCCTGGAAGGCGTCGACGGAGACCTCCTTCAAGCACCTCGTCGTCGCTTCTTTGACGGCTTCCAAAGTCCCGAAATGGTGGCCCTTGAGTTCCCTCTTGATCCTCGGGAACAAAAAGAAGTCCAGTGGTGCCAAGTCGGGGCTGTACGGTGGCTGGGGCAATGTTGCCACACCGCGTTTCGCTAAGTACTCTCTAATAATGAAGGCGGTGTGCGACGGCGCGTTGTCATGGTGAAGACGCCAAGTGCTGGCGATCTCCTTCCTGACGCGTTTCACTCTGCTTTGGAGCCTTTTCAGGACTTCCAAGTAAAAATGACTGTTCACTATTTGTCCTTGTGGCACAAACTCTGAGTGGACAATGCCTCTTTTGTCGAAAAAAACGATGAGCATGGCCTTTACACGGGACTTGCTCATTCTCGCCTTTTTTGGGCGCGGGGAAGCTGGCGTGTGCCACTCAGCACTTTGTCTTTTGGACTCCGGGTCATACTCGAAAACCCATGTTTCGTCACCCGTAATCACATTATCCAAAAAATTCGGATCATTTTCACACTGCTCCAAGAGGTCACGCGAAATCGTTGCACGAGCAGCCTTCTGTTCATCGGAAAGCACCTTGGGGACCATCTTCGCACAGATCTTCCGCATGCCCAAATCTTCGGTAACAATGCGATGCACAGTACTTTTAGGGATATTACACTCATCTGCCAGTATTCTAACACTCAGGCGTCGATTAGAGTTCAGCATGTCCCTCACTTTCTTCACATTTTGATCGGAATGTGACGTTGACGGGCGTCCAGAGCGGTCTTCATCCTCGGCGTCCTCTCTGCCCTCCCGAAACATCTTGTGCCAGCGGTAGACCATATTGCTGGACATGGTACAATCGCCATAAGCTTCCCTTAGCATGGCAACGGTCTCAGCGCCCGTTTTCTTGAGCGCAACACAAAATTTTATTGCGTAACGCTGGTCCTTGAAACGCGGCATTTTAAAATTCCGACGCGTCACTAAGACAAGGGTTCGAACTAGCAGCGATGCGCACTGTGGAAGAGCCTGCAGGCAACTGACGTGTTTATCGTTGGCTTCCCTAAACCCCACACAACCATTCACGTCACTTGGCGCGCCTTGCTAGTGGCTTGCTTCGGCGGCGCAAGGTCATTCAACTTACTTTTGGGACAGACCCTGTATATATATATATATATATATATATATATATATATATATATATATATATATATATATATATATATATATATATATATATATATACAGTCCCTGGCCAAAAAATTATGAACACTTGCAAATTTCATCATTTTGCTGCATTGTCTTAAGTCTTTCTTAGTTAAAACGCATGTGGCGTTTAATTGCTGAATGTTCGGGATTACCTGATTAGTTTACCGTGAATTTATCATGGTTTGATTCTTTTTTCAGGTCAAAAAGTATAAATGCCTGGCAAAAGGTGTGAAAATTGCCAGTTTTTCAAGTGTACAAGAATCAGTGAGTGTGTTGTTTTCGTATTGTTTTCTGTGAATATTTTGTTAGTTGCGTTTGAAATTTCATATTTTAGTGAAATAAACATTAAATACTTACGTAAGTAATGCAATTGGTGATACTTGAAATTTTAGTTTAGCCAAAAAGGGACACAATTTACGAATATTTATTTATTTATGAAAATTTAGTATGGGACGTAAAGCAGATATCACTGCAGAGAAAAAATCTGCCATATCTGCACTCCTGAGATCGGGAAACCATTCCTTAAGAAAAATAGCTCGCTTGGAGGGTGTTTCGCCGGGTACTGTTAAGCACATTCAAAATAAAATGACAGAAAATCTGTCTCCCGTTGGTTCGAAGCGAGCAAATTGTGGGAGAAAAAAAAAGACTACGCCCAGGGGTGATCGGAAAATTATTTTCATTGCTGCTGGACACCGCAGGGCACCTTTGCGTGACCTCAATAAAATGGTTTCCGAGGCGGGCGTGGATATATCGGAGCGAACTTTACGAAGAAGGTTGAAAGAAGCAAGCTTCCGATGCAGGCGACCAGCAAAAAAGCCTGGTTTAAATGAAAATCAAAAAAACAAGAGACTTTTGTTTGCTAATGAGTATGCACAAAAGTCCGATGAATTCTGGAAAAAGGTATTTTTCATTGCTCTTTAAATATTTCTTCAATTTAAAACCAATTTTTTAATTTTTTAAATTTTGCAATATTTTTCAGATAGTCTTCACTGACGAATCGACCTTCCAATGCCTGACAGAAGACAGTCAATTCGTCAGACGGCGGCCAGGAGAGAAATATGACTCGTCCTGTATTACACAGACTGTAAAACATCCACCTTCTGTTATGGTATGGGGAGCCATAACAGCCGACGGACCGGGACCCCTGTATTTTGTCGAGGGAACGATGCGACAAGACCAATATTTAAAGGTTTTGGAGACGGTCGCTATGCCTTATTTTGCTGAAATCGGGTTTTGGACAGTTCCATACACTTTCATGCAAGATGGTGCTCCATGTCACACAGCCAAAAGTGTAAAAAGGTTCATGTCCGACAAAAATATCCCTGTTTTACCTTGGCCAGGAAACTCACCGGACTTGAACGCAATTGATAACGTGTGGCATGAGCTAAAGCGGCTTGTTTATAAAGAAAAGAATACCAGCCGTCCAATTTTAATTGAAAACATAAAAAAAATATGGCATGAGGCACCCGAAATCAAAGAGTGCATCAAAGCTTGCATAGAAAGTATGCCGAGGAGAATCGAAGCGGTTAAATCGGCTAAGGGTGGCAACACTAAATATTAATTAAGTGTTAGTTATAAAAAAGTGAATTTACTTCAAACATATTTTCTATAATCTCTGTAAACGATTTTTTGATAAAATAAAGATTAAACGTTGAGAAATGCACTCAAATCCAAAAATTGTGAATTTTTTTAGGTGTTCATAATTTTTTGGCCAGGGACTGTATATATATATATATATATATATATATATATATATATATATATATATATATATATATATATATATATATATATATATATATATATGTATATATATATATATATATATATATATATATATATATATATATATATATATATATATATATATATATATATATATATATAGGGTAACATGGTCCCATACCGACCGGTGGTCCCATCCCGACCTCCACCTGTTTCTCAGTAATCGTACTTTCCATTTAAATGTCGGTATATGTATTTGAAAGCTCCTTCAATACCGACAATTTGGAGATATGACGCAGCTTTCTGACACATTTCATTTTGTGGTTATGTGACGTGTTGTGTTTTGGCGAGTGTAGAATTTAATTTGGCAGTGGACACAAAACTTTGACTTTGAGTGCTTTATTGTCTCTTGGAAAATCGGAAGGTAAGTTTTTTATATTCCTTATGGACTAGACTTTTAGAGGTGCTATAACATTTTGATCGCTTTTATTGTTATAAGAGAATAACAAGTCATTGTTTGTAAAATGTCATGGTGGTCCGAAACCGACCGCTTTGAGGTGGTCCGATACCGACCCCCCGTATTTTTACGCATAAAAATTTTTTTACTGTGTTTTTTGTGGTCAAACTTTGGTTCAATGTATTGAAATAGTAAACCCCCCCCCCCCCCCCCCCCCTATTTTTTTTTCCTAGAAATGGGACGATCCTTCAAGCGGAAAACGGAAAAACGAGATCCGGCAATTCTGCGGCGCGCAGTTGCCGCAATGGCATTAGGAACTTCGCTACGTGCAGTTGCGCGTGAATTTGGAATTCCTCGGTCCACATTACTACTGCATCGAAAAAAAAACGTGATTACTCCCGAAGAAGGCACCGCAAGACCGACGGAAGTAAATGTCGAAGATTTGAAGATAGCGGAGAAAGGCTTTAAAACGGTAATTTTTTTTTAAATAAGTAGGTATAATAATTAAACTGGAGTAGAATTGTAATTAAAGCATAACGAAATTAGAATTTGACTGGAAAATTGTACTTTAAGACGACACGGAAGCTACTGTATATATTAGAATGGAAACTGAATGAGAGGAAAAAAGACGAAAAGAGAATGCCTTCCGAGTCGTCTTAAAGGCCCGTGCTCAAGATTTACCGTTGGCGGAGGGGATTTAAATTTCAAAAATATATTAAATGTAATTTCTGAAATAAAAGTCGTCAAACTTTTTAATTTTAAAAAAAAGGTCATCCAACTTTCCAATTCCGTTTATAAGGGAAAAAAAGTCGTCAAATAAAATTGAACGATGAGATTGAGAATTATTAGCGTTATGAGTGGGAAAAATTTTTTTCAATACCTACATGATTATCAGTCCGAAATTCTATAAAAAAATGTCAAATTGTGTTGCAATGGGGAGGGAAGGAGGTTAAACCCCCAACCCCCCGCCCTTGCGGACGGGCCAGGTACTTTTCATTACAATATATTGTGATCGTTGTTCAGTCTAAAAAATTATATTTCTTGGTCAAAATTTTATTTATATTTCACATTATTTGTTATAGGAATGACAAAAATATTATTATTTGCTATAAAAGTAGGTATATCACATAAATAAAAATGAGACAACTAATTTCTGGCTGTACTATCGGTTATGCAATCTTTAAAAACTTTTTTTTTTTAATCTCGTGTATGCTTTACTCTAATATTTTCATATTTTTTGGTTTTATAGATACTCAGCGAACAGCAAGAAAAGTGTCTGGAGCAGCATCTTCTTTATTTGTCTGCTATTTATTTTGGACTGAATTCAGTAGACGCACGATCATTGGCCTACCAGTACGCACTAACTTTGAAAGTTTCCTTTCCATCTTCGTGGGCTCGGGACGAAATGGCCGGATTAGAATGGTTTCGGGGTTTTATGTCTCGACACCCTCAATTATCTCTGAGGAAGCCTGAAGCGACCACCTTGGCCAGAGCCAGCGCCTTTAACTCAACGAACGTTGCTGCTTTTTTCAAAAATTACTTAGAAGTAATGGACGTCGTCAAAGTTGGACCAAACGATATTTGGAACGTCGACGAAACCGGAGTGTCCACAGTGCACAAAGCAGTCCGCGTAATCTCACGTCGTGGTCAAAAACGAGTTGGTCATATTACTTCAGGTGAGCGTGGAAACTTGGTGACACTCGTCCAAGCCGTGTCTGCGACTGGAATGCGCGCAACCCCCTTTTTCGTCTTTCCACGTGCCCGGTTCCGACCGCATTTTTTAAATGGTGGGCCTGTAGGTGCAAAAGGAGGAGCGAATCCCAGCGGGTGGATAACCGCAGAATTGTTCGTCGAATTTTTGAAAATGTTTCAGTCCTTCACTCGCTGCACCGTTGATCATCCGGTTGTCCTTCTCTTGGATAATCACGAATCGCATTGTTCTTTGGCAGCATTGCAATTTTGTCGCGACAATGGAATTCATGTTATTTCGTTTCCACCTCACTGTTCCCATCGCCTTCAGCCGCTTGACGTAGGAGTGTTTAAGCCTTTTAAAACTGCCATCAACAAGCAATTCGAGACATTTATGCGCATGCATCCAGGGCGCAATGTTCAAGTTTTCGATATCCCGGAGATGGTGTCGCGTGCGTTGGAGATTGGTGTCAACGAGTGCAATATAAAATCTGGATTTCGATCGACAGGAATTTGGCCAATCAATCCAGAAATTTTTCAAGAAGTGGATTTCCTGCCAAGCACGACAACGGATAGAGCAGATCCAAATGACACCCCAAATGCACTGGATGTTGAGAAAGAAATAGAAAACGATGGGGAAAATCAACAAGAAATCTCGTTGGAGACATTAACACCGCGCGAATCAACGTCTTCTTTGAACTCTACTTTACAGTCTCTCGCACCCGTCCCCAAATCTCCGCCGCGAAGTCAAAAAAGGAAAGGTCGTCCACCCGGTCGGACTTCAATTTTGACTTCTGACCTTGAAATCAACCGAGCCATCAAAAAAGAAAATGCAAAAGAAGAAAAAATTAGAAAGGAAGAAGAAAAAAAGGAACGAAAAAAGAAAAATCAAAAAAAGGAGCAGAAAGGAAAAGAAGAAAAGAAAAAACAGCGAGGGAAAAAATTGCAAAAAAAACAAGAAGAAAAAAACAGTGACTTTCAATCGCGAAAAACATCTCGTGTACTGAGAACTCAGAATTACAATGAAGCACATGATGTTTCAGACAGTGACTAAAAGTTTGAATTAATGTAAAAATTATATTGTATTTCATGAATAAAGTCTTTGAATATTTGTGAATAAAATCCAAAATTTTCGAAAATTCTACTATTTTTCGGTATATTGTATTCTACAAACCAAGTCTCTAAATATTTGTTATTTAATCCAAAATTTTTCCGAACTCCATTATTTTGATACTTAGTTACACAAAAAATTCCAGTTTTGCCTTTTCCCTTGATTTGCAGCAAAAAATATGGGGGGTCGGGTTCGGACCACGGGGAGGTCGGTTTGGGACCACCCATTTTGAGAACGGCAAATATGCATACTTTCACTTTGACCTCGTTACCTCAAAAATAAAGTACATAAGAACCTTGTCAAGCTGCTTAGAACTTAGAATAATGTTCCCACCAATAAATAAAAACGTGGTTTGTGAAAAAAATCAAGTTAAAGGACTTTTATTGCATCCGCCAATTAGGGGGTCGGTATGGGACCATGTTACCCTATATATATATATATATATATATATATATATATATATATATATATATATATATATATATATATATATATATATATATATATATATATATATATAATATATATATATATTAGTGATGGGAAATTTCGTTACTTTTGAGTAATGATAACGAATCATTACTTTCAATCGTAGTAATCATTACTTTTATATCGTTACTCATTACTATTACTACTATCTGCGAGGACAGCTCAAAAAAATGTGTACCCTTACGACAACAACGGAAAATATGTACTCTTATGAGCATGACATTCTCAAAAGGTTTAAAAAAGATTAATTAGTAAGAAAACAGTTTTATTTTTAAGAATATAAAAAAATTGCTCTTGACAAATACCAATAGAGAAGGAACTTTATACCAAGCTTAATGAAAATTTAAAAATTTTTTATTCGAAATTAAAATAACCATCATCCGCAAATTTTTTGGTCTTCGTCTACTTCGCCTGTCCGATATTATGTGGCCTGTTTTTGGAAATATTCTCTCACACAGAAGTTGCTGGTACTCCTAAATATTTTTTCGCGAACTTTCCTAATCTTGGATAAGTTTGTGACCTTGTTTCCCACTATTTAAGAGGATTTTGATTCCTCCGATTGTTGGGCTCTTCACTGAATTGTCATATTTAAATCAGGGTCTTCCGAATGTTGGGGTTGATCTGGCACATGCAACTATTGTTTCTAATACAGACCAAAATCTAATCTAATCATCAGGTCTAGTTGTTGTGCTTGGGATTGAACTGGCTGTAGATTCTTCAGTCCCAAGATCATTACTTGAAGTTTGAATGACATCAATTGAAGCTTGCATGTTAGTTTGTTCAGCTTCTTCCTTCAGTTCGTCCTTCTCTTTCACTACAGTCAAAGCTGATTCATCGCCGAACTCATACTTTTTGAAACGCGGGTTTAAGTATGTTGCTTTGGTAAGATGGGACCAACTAACCCTGTTGTCATCTTTATGACTTTTCATGGATACCAAACTTTTCCTGAATAATCTTAAACAGTCGATTCTCCACTTCACCTCACTGAAGCAAGAAGTTTGCGGAAAATTTTATTAAGAAGTGTTACAAAAAATGTTTCGCTTATTAAACATGCACCCACTAGGGAGCCAACCTTCTCGGTAAGGCTGGACATGAGTCCAGGGGCATCTTACCTCCCGCGGTCTCGTAAATTTTACAACCCCGGTGGGGTTGGAGATACCCTCGTGGCAACCTGCAGTCACGAGGATGGCCTCAGCACAGCCAGAGGAGCCAACTGACGACCCAAAAAGGATCTCGACCTGTTAATCCTTAGCAATTTAAGTGCTACTTTCAGTTTTCCCGGACGGTTTTCCGGCGAATTTTATTTTGCCGAATCTTCGAAACTAGGCCGCTTTTTCCCAGACTTGTATGAAAATTTTGCCCGAAACAACTGAGAAAGGTTCCCGAATTTACCCTAGACAAAAAAAAAAGATTTTGGAAAAATTGACGTTTTTGCCCAATTTCATTCTATCAACATATTTTTGGCCCTTAAAATATTACTATTGTACTCCCCGATCACTTTCAATCATCGAAAGCGCCGCAAAGGCATTTTTTGCCAAACTATGGTCAAAAAACCCCTTACTCCCCTACAAAACTGAAATTTTTGTATCACAGCAATAGGTCTTGGCCCGTTATGTCCCAAACCACTCTAACCCAAAATTAGCCGATTTCAGCTACTTTTGCCGTATCTTCGAAACTTGGCCGCTTTTTCCTAAACTTGCATAGAAATGTCACCCGAAACAACTCAGAGAGGTCCCCGAATTCATGCTAGACCAAAAAATAGATTTTAGAAAAAATGGACGTTTCTGCTCAATTTTCCCTATCAACATTTTTTCACCCGTAAAATATTACTATTGTGCTCGCCGACCACTTTCAATCATCGAAAGCGCCATAACGGCAGTTTTTGCCAAACTATGGCAAAAAAACCCCTCACTCCCCTACAAAACCGAAATTTTTGTATCACAGCAATAGGTCTTGGCCCGTTATGTCCCAAAACACTCTAACCCAAAATTGGCCGATTTGGTCCGATTTCAGCTACTTTTACCCTAAAAACTTTTTGAATATTTGAATAAAATACTTCTAAGTACGAAAATACTCGACAGTACGAAAATACTCGATACAAAAATACGCGATACGAAAACACTTGCAAGTACGAAATACTCGTGATAACGAATTCAAAAGCCATCAAACATCCAGCAATCGAAATCGTTACTCATCTCATTCCTTACTTTGTGAATCAATCACGAATTCAAAAGTAACGAAATGGTATCATTCATTATCGTTACTCATTTCATTCCTTACTTTCAATCACGAATTCAAAAGTAACGAAATGGTCAGAATTCATTATCGTTACTCGTTACTCATTTCATTCCTTACTTTCGATCACGAATTCAAAAGTAACGAAATGGTCAGAATTCATTATCGTTACTCGTTACTCGTTACTCATTTCATTCCTTACTTTCGATCACGAATTCAAAAGTAATGAAATGGTCAGAATTCATTATCGTTACTCGTTACTCGTTACTCATTTCATTCCTTACTTTCGATCACGAATTCAAAAGTAACGAAATGGTCAGAATTCATTATCGTTACTCGTTACTCGTTACTCATTTCATTCCTTACTTTCGATCACGAATTCAAAAGTAACGAAATGGTCGGAATTCATTATCGTTACTCGTTACTCGTTACTCATATCATTCCTCAAAGGAACGAAAAGTAACCATTACTTTGCACACGTAGAGACTAGAGACCGGTCTCTAGATCACCCCAAGCTTGGATATCATTGCTGCCCGTTGACTCGGTAACGAAATGCATTTTGTGTGTCGTTTGGCCTTAGAACGACGAAGGAACGATTGTGAGAAAAGTAATGGTTACTTTCGTTTTCCGGTAATGATTACTTTTCGTTACTTTGAGTAACCATTACTTTTAAGTCGTTCATTACTTTTTGAACACCACTAATATATATATAATATATATATATATATATATATATATATATATATATATATATATATATATATATATACATATATATATATATATATATATATATATATATATATATATATATATATATATATATATATATATATATATATATATATATTACGAAAGTATAGATGTGAGGTATAGATATAGTGAAAGTATAGATATAACGAGGAGAACAATAAGAAACACAGAAGAAGAAGTTGAGAAAAAAAAGAAAAAAAATGTACTTAGAAGTCCAAACGCAATTTTTATTATATTCTCATTGTTTCTCGAGATAATTCTGTGATTTGTATTAGACAAAAGAAATCACTCTTAACCTGATATTATTTTTTACGAATAAACCAATACGAATAAACCAATAATGTTTTGTTAAAAATAAACCATTGGCCTTTTTATTGGGCGAAAGCCCAGGAGAACAACTTTATTATGATTCGTGCGGGCCTGACTGGCCCAATGATTAAGTAGATTCGGGTTTCGTTGACTTTTCGCTTATATATTAGGAGAGATATTGGCCATGTTTCTTTTTAGATTTCATTTTTTTGGTTTTTTTTTTATCTAAGGCCAATATCAGGGTTCCGCCACCATCGGGGGCCCGGGGCTGTCTGTCACCCGGGTTCCTGTGAAAGGAGAGGCAGTGTTTTTCCTTCTTTTTCCCTTCTAAAATTTTCAAGTTTCTGGTTCCGTGCGTGGACGCGAGCATTGGGTCTGCTTAGTCAGCCCATGTTGCAGAGCCACGGGTTGTAGCATTCGCTTACAAAAATCCCCTCGGCGACATGTATTCAGCATGTGCATGGCCACGTGTAGAGGCACTCTTACGCACCTATGCAAATCCAATATGCATCTATACTTTAATTCGCATATGCATCTCAACATGCATATGTACCCATATCCTACTATGCAAATGCCACATGCATAGATACCCTAATTCGCATATGCATCTCAACACGCATATGCCTCAGTAATCCTCAATATTCCATTTATCACCATAATCGCTGCAAAAATCAATTTCAGCTCGAAGATTTCCGGAGCTCATTCCCAGCTAATATTAATTACTGGCAATGAGGTCGGAGCCCCGAAATTGTTGAATTTGGAGGAAATTTGGAGCCGCCGCGACTCAAAGTATTCACGACTACGACTTTGTTGTTGCCCGGGATGAAAATTCGCCAACAACAACCATATATCCAATGCGCGAGCCCAACCAAGGAATGTCGTTACGGCCCGTTTTACAGGAGCGGTTTCACAGCGACTGCGACTCGGCGACTGAGCCGCTGGCGTCTACGCGACTAAGTTAAAAACATGGGACTAGATGATGTTGTTTACATGAGCTGTTTGCAGCCGCCGGCGGCTGCGATAGTCGACATCAGTCGCCATTCCCCGAGCGTAGTCGCAGCGGCTTGCATAGGCTGGCGTGTGAACTGTTGTAAAGTGATCGAAGTTATTCACTTTCGTGGAGATATTTTGTTAAATTTCAGCTTACCTGTGCAAGTTTGCACTACGATGTTTGACACGGAACTCTTTATTGTTGCCGTAGAAAAGTATCCCTGTTTGTGGGATAATTCAACAAATGCATATGCTAACCATACTCAAAAAATTGAAGCCTGGAGCAATTTTCTTCCTCTTCCTCATCTAACAGAATAGCTGTTATCGATAGTATGGTGTGCCTATTCATTTTATATGATGTCCTAATTCAATGAGGTAAAATGTCCCTATTCAGCAAAAGCAAACACTTTTCTGCAAATCGCTCTTTTACAAATCGCTCTTGTAAAACGAGGAAATTTCGGAAAGCGGCTGAGGCGCCGTCGCCGTGAAACCGCTTGTGTAAAAATACAATCGCGTAGTCGCCAGCGGCTAAGTCGCCGAGCCGCAGTCGCAGTGAAATCGCTCATGTAAAACGGGCCTAATAGCGGTGAGATGTTCGTACTTGGTCATCATGAAGTTTGTGGCGACATTTTGTAGTTAGTGCGACGTAAGTCTTGTAAATATTATTAAAATTTCTGGCACGTGTGACGGGTTTTTGCGGATATTAATACACCCATGCTTGTGAGCGCAACAAATCTTCAGAAATATCTGTACGATGAGTTCTTAGTCTTAGAATCTTATATATCGTATACATGAAAGATTCAAACCGGCTTGAATCCGGATTCAAACCAAAAAAATCTCATATAGACGCAGATTGGATTCAAATGGGATCGATTCGGTCTGATCCAATAACTGCGCCTGGATCGAATCGAAATTTGTCATGTATACGTGAATCGAAAGATTGAAAGATCGAACGACTGGTCATATGCAGCTGTCAACGTAGCGCACGTGTTACGTTAGATAGTTTTTCATTCGTGTTTTGCGTGGTGTTGTAGAAGGTTGTGGTGGTTATTAATATATTAACGTTGACGATTCGATTGAAAAGACTAGTAAGTGTTTTTTCGATTAAGTCTGCATATCACTTTTCACGGTTAATTAATTTTTTAATTCTAGATGGCGAAAAGAAATATTTGGGGCCATGAAGAAACGATTGCTCTTCTAGAAATAATGGAAGAGCAGAGTTCTCTTCAGCTATTTGATGGAAAACTGTTCCGAAATTCGGAAGTTTACGCCAAAATAGAGAAAGAAATGTTGCTGAGAGGCTATATTTCTAAAAATGCCCAGCAAATCGAAATACGGTGGAAAAATCTCAAGAGATCTATACTAATATGAAAAAACAAAACCAAATAAGTGGCAATAATTGGCATTCTTGCCCATATTTCGAAATGTTGCAGCGATTACTTAGGCATAGACCATCAGCAGATGTTATTTGTTCGGGCGTCGATACAAGCAGAAGTAAGTATAATTGTGATATTTGAGTATTTTTCTTTAATGCATAATATTAATGTTTTACAGATGAAAATCCATATGTGGACGTGCCAATAGCGCCAGCAACAGATACTTCAACAACTGGTGATGGAGAAGATAGTACGCCTGCAGATTTAACACCTAACCCACCAAGGAAGATTGTTGTTACTTAATTTGATGCACTAATCAATGTTCGCCTTGTGTTAGGAAAAGTATCCAAAAAACGTGCGAATAGCGGAAATTGCAGCTATTCGAAATAAATCGAAAATTTGGGAGCGATAATTAAATCGACGCAATAAGAGGCATCGAAACATTTTTTCGACGAACAAAAAAAAATTCTAGATGTGGAGTTCGAACGCTACAAGGAGTTGGAAGCCGAAGCAGATGAGAAATTTAAGGCGACAGCAAAAGAGGTCTTGCAGGAAAGTACAGAATTATTCTTAAAGGGATTGCGGGATATTTTCGTAGATGCAAATCAGCAAGATGCCGCCAGTACAGCCTCAGAAAGCGTGATCGAAAATTCCGCTGATGTTAGAAGTTTCCTGCGTGACTTCAATGCAGCGGACTAACCTGAATATTAGTTTTAAGTAATAAGTTAAGTATAAGTGCATATCGTTTGAAATAAATCTTAATTTTTTTTCCATAAATTTGCGGTTATTTCATTGGGTTTGGTTATTTCATAGGGATTTTTAAGTAAATTTTGTTCCTAGGTATTTTTTGATTAAAAGTGAATGTACTGGAGTTTCATGTTACCACATCTCATACATTTTCGTTGATAGTTTATACAAGTTTGATGTAGTAATTTATAAAACTTCGCGTTAAAAAGGAGTATCAATTGCAATTTGCAGAAACGAAGCTGGTCTCCAACACGCCTCGAAAGTCTCGAATAAGCAAATAATTTTATTTTGCATGTGAGACAGTCTCCGAATTTGAAAAATTATCAATACTTTTTCAATTGCTGTCGAAGCCGCAACAGTTAACTCAAAATGCTTCTTTGAAATGGTACAAAAAGATATTACACGCATTCTCTTATATGTAGAGTAACGTAGAAAAGTATTGTCAACCACTTACAAAATTTTATTGAAACATGTACATATGTAAGATATAGCAAACAAAAATTAAACATATATTACTTGGTTTTTAAACTTTTAATTAATGGATATTTCATAGCCATATAGTTTTTGAGATGATTTCTAATTTCTTCACCCTGTAAAGTAAACAGCTCGCTTTGATGGAATGGTTGAATGAAGATATTGCTGGTTGCTGTGACTTCTTCACTCCACGCCTCCCTGTAAGGAAGTTTCCTTCTCTCTAATATATTGTGAAGAATACAGCAAGTCGCAACAATTTTCGGTACAAAACTAACGTTGACATCAATTCGCTTTTGTAACATTCGCCATCTTCCCTTCAACCGGCCAAAAGCATTTTCCACTACGATTCGTGCTTTGTTTGTATAGGCATTAAAAGAATCTTGTTCTGGCGTTAAAACCCCGGAATATCCTTTAATTAACCACGTCTGCAGCGGATATGCATTGTCACCAATGATAAATGCTGTTATATCTATTCCTTCAATAGTTTTTGTAGGCTGTCAATATATTAAAAAATTAGTATGAAAATCATACACGAAGTATACTTAAACTCACAAAAGTACTCTCTTCAATAGTAAGAGAAAGAAATGAATCCTTTAACACGGTGGCATCATGCGCACTTCCCGGATGCTTGCAGGTTATATCCATAAATCTATTGTGAATATTTATATCATGTAAATGCAGTGTCGTATATAAAATTTATAAACAATTTACCTGTAATTGCAGTCGACCAAACCTTGCAATACTAACGACGTCCATCCCTTTCTGTTAATATAATCAGAAGTTCCTGTTTTTGGCGCCATCACTGGTATGTGGGTCCCGTCAATAGCCCCAATAATTTGCGGAACGCCACTTTTCTTTTCGAAACCTTGGATAATATTCTCAGCTTCTGTTCCAGACGGTATTTTTATCTCTTGCTTCAGGAACACTTTTATCATAGCATTACAAAATTTGTACAAGCATTTCTGGACGGTGCTCTTATGCACTCCGAACTGGTTTGCTATTACTCTATATTCGGCACATGAAGCCAGTTTGTAAATTCCAATGGCTACTATCATATCCACAGATAAGGGTTCACGCACCGTACCAGACTTGGGTCTTAGTTCTATAAACAGCTCACTGCAAACATAATTGAATGTTTCACGATCCATCCTGAAATTTTCTAGCATTTCTTCTTGAAACTCCGAGTTTTTCACAACCGAAATCCACCAGTGTTTGCTCCTGTTTCTCATCCACATTCTTCTGAGTCTTTTTTTTTTGGATATTTTTCAAAGTATCATGTAAAGCTGACATCCTCTTTATGTGGTTGTACCCGATTAATTTTATGCGCCGCGACAATCTTCTAATAAACTCAATTCTTCGTTTTTTAATCAATCTTCGACGTAAATTCATTAGCATTCAAAATTGATTTTGAAACAAATTCATGACAACAACACTCAAAACTTTCATTTTCGTCATTGTTTCCGCACTTCACGACCGTAGGAATAGAAATGAGCTGAAGGATAAGTTACGTGTCATTTCAATCTCATTTCGATCTTTTGATGTTTCAATCCGGTGTTGTCTTATACGCGATTCAAATTTCAATCTTGCGATCTTTGAGTCTTTGAATGTCCATGTATACGTAGTATTACTTAGTGATATTCTTACAGTCAGCAAACAAGTCATTCGCCTGCTGATGCTATCTCGGTATCTAAAAGTAGCAGCTGTAAATGGAATACCCTCAATGTCTCTTGGGAACGTTTTCGACGGAATCGCGTCAGAACAAAACCAACCACAGGCAGCTAAGCAAAAATACATCGTCATCATAATCCTATTAATGTATGTACGCATTGTATTACGTATACAGTGAATTAGAACCCAGTGCATATAAGTATCTACTTATGGATGCATGTTGAAATATTATGCATGTACGAGGGTCCATCAAATATAAACGAGAATTTGTTTATAAAAATTTATTGCATACAGATAAAAAAGTGATGTGTTTACATTACTTTTTTACGTAGTCCCCCCCTTTCGAAACGCATTTTTCCCAACGCGAAACAAGTTTTTTGATCCCTTGATCGTAAAATGAACGAGAGCGTGTCATCAGCCAGTTGCGGACGAACGATTCCAGGCTATCGTTGTCGTCGAAACGCTGCTTGCCAAGTGCGTCTTTCATAGGCCCAAACAAATGAAAGTCGCAGGGAATCAAGTCCGGGCTGTAAGGCGGGTGTTTCAGAGTTTTCCATGAGATTTCGTCCAATTTTTCGATCGTTCGCTTTGCCGTATGGGGTCTCGCGTTGTCTTGCAGAAGGATGACGTTCCTGATCGGTTTTCCTCGTCTTTTCGATCGGTATGAGGCCTTGACCTGATCAAGCAGTCCACAGTAATATTCTGCATTGATCGTACGTCGATCATGAAGAAAGTCGATAAGCAAAATGCCGTTAGCGTCCCAAAAAACAGTGATCATCATTTTACCAGCAGATGGTTGGCTTTTGGCTTTGATTGGAGCACCCTCCTCTGGTCGGCGCCACTGCATACTCGATCGTTTACTTTCTGGGGTGAAGTGATGTACCCAAGCCTCATCGCAGGTCACAATGGAATTCAAAAAAGTGTCTCCACTTACTTGGTAGCGCTCCAGATGTTGCTTGCAGATGGCTTCACGATTTCTTTTCTGTTCTTCTGTAAGAAGGCGCGGAACCCATCTAGCGGATACTTTTCGAAATCCAAGTGTATCCCTGATGATTTTTTGTACACTGCCGTAACTAATATTGAGTTCTGCAACGATTTCACCGATTTTGATGCGACGATCGGACTTTAACATTTTCTCAACAGCGCGAACGTTTGCATCCGTCAAACTTGTCCGGGGGCGTCGAGGATGGGCCGCATTTTCCACGTTTTTCCTTCCCGTGGAGAATGTTTTATGCCAATAAAATACTCTGGGTTGCGATAAAGTATTTTCCCCGAACTGTTGTCGCAACCTCTCCAAAATTTCAGATGGCCGAACCCCTTCTACTGCCAGAAATCGAATGATGATGCGTTGCGCAACGGACGGGTGAACCCGTTTCTCGCTCATCTTGCTTCGGACTGCTGTATTCACTGGATAATGCCATGAAGTTGGCTAGTTGTTGCTTATAGTACTACTAACACCACCTACAAATATTAGCGCGAAATTCAAACTCTAGTAGGCATGGTAATAAAATTCTCGTTTATATTTGATGGACCCTCGTAGTTACAAGTATATAAAGTCAAAGCTATACTTTATTATAGTAATAATGTCAAAAGCTGACTTATATTATGTAGTTATAGTCGATCAGATAACATTGTAGTTCTCCGTTTCTTTCATTTGCGAATTATTTTGTTAGAAACATTTAATGGCAACTTGAATGGCCAAATGATATTTATTAACTCCAACAATATGTATGGCTCATTAAATAAATCGAAATGCCGAATTTAAAAGGAAATTGTAAGACCGATGTTCGGACGCAATCCTGCGAGGCATAGCAAACAAGCAGATACATTATTAAATAAATGCATGTTCGCATATAACGAAAGTATAGTTAGAAACATTTTTGAAGTAAAACTATTTTTCAAGAAAATTTTGAAATATACAGTGGTGGACAACAGTTTTCATACATAGTCGCTTTTTAACAAAAACAAGTTTTAAAACAAAGCCAAAAGAAAATATTGATTTCATTAATTTGTTTTTTATTGATTTTTATTAAGTATGGTGGAACTGGATGAAGGATCGTGTGGCCGGGGCAGCATTGATCGGCACGGGACTACATTGAAATATTCGGCTACCCCACGACTCAAACGAAATTAATAATCACAAACCAAAATTCTTAGTAAACGAGAAAGAATCAACCATCCTCCACAATTCGAACAAAACACAACGCTGCTACCCTTTTACCCTGTAGCACGCAAACGGAGCAACCCACATCGATGTACTCATTTAATGTAAACATTGTCCTACGTAAGTACTATATTCGTAATTATACAAGTTAACAACACGTTCCCGCATAATCAGCAAACACGCGCCCAGGTAAAAATGCATCGATCACGATGAACCAAATGCAGCAAAGGCAGATGCTACATCAGCAAAAATATCGAATAAAAGTAATTATCGATACTAGAATTAAGTTCACTTACATTGTACATTTTCTTGAATAAAGCTCGTGGAACATTTTTTTTAGTAAATTCTCGAAGTAATAATTTAACTTACATTTGCAACTAGAGGTAAGCAAACAAAAAATATGACGGGGTTCCGATCATCAACTTAAAGATCAGCAAGCAGTTCGAGATTGTCGGTGAGGATTGAAGGGGATGGTAGTAATAATTTGTCCACTAAATGTAAAATCCAAGCATATCCTCTCAATTTTCTTCTGAATGTCAATCTGACAAGTACGGTGAAACACGTGGTTTGTGCAGTGGTTTTCTGCGCGCAAAGTTAAAAGTGAATTTTGTGAACTTGCAAATTAAAAATTCAAGGTGAAAATGTTTGAAATATGTGCAGATGTAAATAGTGATCCTATTTGTGTATTTTTTTTTTCCAGTGACAGGCAGAGACAAAGGCAGAAAGTGAAAATGAAGTGCTTTGTTCTAAGTTGCGAAAATCGGAAGCAGTGTAAAGCTTTCGAGATTTCTTTTCACATGTAAGTGATCAATATAAGGTTTAAGGGTTACAGTGCCAGAACCTAAGTCAAATATCATATAATCATGTCATATACTGCGTATTCTCTAATTTCATGCATTGCAAAAATCGTGTACCGCAAAATTTTAGTTAACCGGACACTTGTGCCTTCGTAATTTTTGCTGACACCATGTCTGCACTTGAGTGCAACTATGTGCAAGGTTCAAATTCCATTGAACCTGCATTTCCACCGTGGGAGTTGAGGCAATGACAAAATCCATGAGACATATATTAAGTTAGTCTTAATTAGAGCGTGAGACGGTCAAGACAAAGATTGAGTCGTACAATGTAAAATCAAAGTAAAACACTGAAGTTTGACTGATTTAATATTTTTTTTGTATTAAGTGGAGTCCGACAGTAAAACTTTTAAGCTCAAAATCAATCATTGTTATCGTTTTTTCCTGTTGAAAGGAATTATTTTTCAATATTTTTAAATTTGTCTACAATTTGGTGGTTGCCATGGCATTTTGTGCTTTTTCGTATCAAAGGCGTGGCAAATGTTGAGAACTTGGGGGCAAGTTGATATAAAACTAACTTTGCCTTCAATATTTTTTAAATTTCCGAAAAACGAACTCGAGCAATGTGCGTGGAAAGGCACCTTGGGTTTGCCGCAACTGCATCTACTAAATTCAGCTGTAATTAGTTCGGAGCATTTTAAAACCGAATGCTTCATTCGAGCAGGTAGCCCGACAAGGCTCAGGTTTTTGTTTGGATATATATTTTTGGATGTTTGGATATAAAGCGAGCAGATTCAGATTATTTTATCTGCCCGCTAGCAGCCGAATACAAATCCGTCTACTAATGGTATAGCCGAATATGAAATTCATCTATACGACTCTTTGCTGACCGAATACAAATTCTTCCTGCTTGACTTCCTACAGCTTCGATCCAATGCCGACGCACGAGGGTAAATCAATTGAAACACATGAAACACAAGTCGTCTGCTCAAACCCCCAAAAGCGAGTACTTTATTTTTCCCCAATCAAGGTCTTATGTATATAAAATTATTCCATATGATTGAAAAAACAGTGAAAATTACTTATCAGTCACATGGTGTTTACATGCGTAGGTAAATTATGCGGGTGCGCAGTTTCTCGCTACTTTCATTGTTTACTGAAAATTGCTGTCGCTTGAATCATTGACCCTTTCAGGTATGATTATGTTAACATGCGATCTTGCAGCAATTGCCACCCATCTCAAATTGAAATGCGTTTCAATTTGTACAATAACAAGGTACCGCAAGTCCTATGCGACCTTGTTATTGTAATTGCCCAGCGAGCAAATTCCTAACGGAATTTCGCTCGCTCATTTCGAAAGGCAATTTGCGTTTCGGGACAGGCTGGGTGAAGTCGTAGCGACGGGCGGTCGCTCTTACCGTCGGAAGTCGGATGAAGATCTTGGCGGCGGCGAGAACTCGTGACGAGCGTGAAAGTCATTTTTGAGCAGCGTGGTGGCGAGTGCCGGAACAGTTTGTAAGATTAAACGGGTATTAAGTGGTGCAATGAAATAAATCCTCCCTAACCTGATGTGTGTACATTGTCGGCGTACCACTTGTAGCATCCAGTAATTTTTTTTTATTTTTGTTATTTCAAAAATTACTGGACCCATACCTCTGACACACACTGTATGTGTTTGGAGACGCTACGACCTTTTCAAATTGAAAATGAAATTCAATTTGAACAATAATAAGGTACCGTACGTAGGGTGACCAAACGTCCCGTAAAAACGGGATTGTCCCGTTTTTTAACGATCATACACGGAGTCCCGAAAAAGTCTCCTGGGACGCCTAAATGTCCCGTATATGTCCCGCTGAGTTGATGATACACTTCTGTTTTTCTGCTGCGCCTCTCTTCTGACCGTCTTCCCCTTTCTTCGACAGTTGGGTCAATGACACATCCGGTGGGTCTATCGAAGCATTTAACGCGTCAGTTTTTCTCGCGGTTGACACACACAGCGGTGGTCAGAAGCGTTTCTTGAGTCGGTTCCCTTACGTCATTGTGGCCGGAGTCAGACAAGTCAGTGTGGCTGTGGGTGTTTGTCTTGTTACAAGTGTTTGTTTGTTTGGTGCATCTTATAAAGTTATTAATTACTAATTATGCCCAAGCGTCAGTGCAAGTTTAAGGAGAATTACTCTAAAGAATGGAAGTACATTAAAAAGGGACGCTATGACAATGAAGCAGAGTGCACAGTTTGCAATACTATATTTAGTATATCTCATGGTGGACGTTCAGATGTAAAACAACACATCGCATCAGTGAAACATACGAACAGATTGAGCGCCCCAAGTAGCAGTAAATCTCTTGAAAATTATTTTATGAAACACGATTCAAATGAAGAAATGAAAGTTAGAGCTGCTGAGTTAACTCAAGCCTTTCATACGATCAAGCACCACCACAGCTTCAGGTCAAATGACTGTATCAGTAAGTTAAACAGCGTTATGTTTAGTGATTCTGCAATTGCATCTAAGTTTAGCTCTGCCAGAACAAAGCAGTCAGCCCTGATAACTGGTGTTTTGGCTCCATTCAGCTTGAAAACTAGTATTGAAGAAATAAATAAATCCCTTTTTTATGGCATTTCAACTGATGCAAGTAATCACAAGGCTGTAAAAATCTTTCCTTTTGTGGTTCAGTTTTTTGACATAAACGAAGGGATACAGTCAAAGTTATTGAAAGTTGCTTCTTTGCCGTGTGAAACATCAGATGAGATATCTAGTTTCTGCTTAAATTGCATTGATGAGTTCAAGTTAAATAAAAGCAGTTGCATTGCATTTTGTGGTGATAATACAAATATAAATTTTGGCGGTTTGAACAGAGCGGGACAGAACAACGTATTTAAAAAATTAAAAACTACTTTACACGGTGGTATTGAAGGTGTGGGTTGTCCTGCACATATATTACACACCTCCATTTGTGCAGCAGCAGATAGATTAAGCTGTGACATCGAAGGTATTATTGTCAAACTCTTTTCTTATTTTTCTACATACACGGTGCGAACAGAGAGGCTAAAAGAATTTTGTGAGATGGTCGACGTCGAATATGGCACTATTTTAGCACATTCAAAAACTCGTTGGCTGTCTTTGATGCCTGCAGTAGAACGAATTTTAAAACTGTTTGATGCTCTAAAGGATTTCTTTTTAAACGAGAAAAAAGCTCCAAACATTTTGTCAACATTTTTTAATAATCCTTTAAGTGAGGCATACTTATGGTTTGTCCATAGCCAATTCAATATTTTTCAACAAGGAATTAAAAAGATTGAAGGAAGTACAAAAAGTGTTATGGAAGTTAATGATGTATTGGAATATACTCTCACAGCTTTGACCAGAAGAAAAGAGGAACAGTTCTTATCATTTAATGTAAAATCCATTCTTAAGCGTGGCAGTATTCTGCAACAAGACGAAATTAACTTCAGATCTGAAGTTTATGACTTCTATGAAACCTGCATACAGTATCTTGAAAAATGGAGTTTACCGTTCTCTACTTTCTCAAAGTTTAAATGGATGCTTTTGGAAGAGATCCCCAGTTGGGAACAAATTGAAGAAACTATTTGTTACTTCAATGAAAAAAGCATTGACATCAATGATACCTTGCTATTTGATCAACTAGCAGCATTAGTGGATTTTGTAAATGAAAAAATTAATGAATGGACTGATGAAGATAAAAAACCAACTCAGTGTCACGAAAAATGGGTTTGTTTTTTTAAAACGCATACCAAGCCAGAACAGCACTCTGAATTTTTGAAAATATGCCAGTATGTGTTTGCGATCCCTGCCCATAATGGTAATACTGAAAGAATCTTCTCGCTTATGAACATTCAATGGACGGAGGAAAGGAACAAGATGGGAGTGGATACCCTTTCTGCAATTTTGCAGGTACTCTACAATTTAAGAATGGACTGTTCTAGTTTTTACAACTTTATATTGGAAAAGAAAGAGGTTCTAAAATTGGCTGGAACGAAAGAAAAATATCCCAATTTCAAATCCTAAAGATTATTAACATAGCTTTGACCAACAATTTTAGTGATCTTGTTTAATTATGTTTTGAATTTTGTTATAATACTTATAATAAATAAGTATTTACTGAAAAATTGTTGTTTTTATTTACTATACGCCTCACAGTTTAAATTAAATTACATATTCACTGGTAAATTGAAAAAGATTTATAGGTCTGAAATTAGCAAAATAGTGCATGTTTCAGCTCGAGGCCATCGCCCCCAAACCCTGAATGTGTCCCGTTTTTTCAAGTTTATGATTTGGTCACCCTAACCGTACGTCCCCGGCGACCTTATTATTGAATTCATGAAGCAACAAATTCCTAACGGGATCTTGTTTTGCGATTCGATCGTGCCTTGCGAGATGCAGCGCTTGATTTCGGATAGTCGGTTTTGGGTCGCTGTGAGAAGCCAAGTTTGGGCGGTCGTGGCCGCGAGAAGGTGTCGAGACGGGCGCGCGCTTTTCTCCTTGCTGAATTTCAAGAAAAGTTTGCGTGAAAGTGAAAATACCTGCGAATATTCCTTATTAAGTTCGACATTGGCGAACGACGTGAGTCTTGTTGCGAGTTAGTTTCAATTTGAAAAACGATTTTATCGAGATCGAATACTCCGACCATAGTAATTTGGTGCAGTGGGAAATGGTGGCGTTTGTGTTATGTGTTGAGGCACACGTGAAGTGACTTGAGGAGAGAACGTGCGGCGTACAAATTGTCATAGATTTGACATAAATCACTTTTTACATACATTCAGTGAATAAAAATAAAATTTAACTGCACACGCATCGGATTAATAACGCCGATTTAATGTTCAACACGAGTGCAAATCTGCTATTGAACGCTATAAGGAGCTGTGTTAAATCGTTAATTTACGGCGAAACAACGGAAAATATACTGTTTGCTATTGAAAGAAAAGACAGTCTGGGATAATTCGTGGCGGAGGCCGGACGATCGTGGCCTAAGGCGGAATTTGGGTGTTTGTCGTGTGCGGAAGTTACTGACATTAATCCTAGTTGATGGGTCTAAACATTAAAATGTGATCGGATGCACCGGGAAAGTGATTAAATTAGTGTAAAACGAAGTGGAAACAAAGCATGGGTTGCGATTTTTACATAAGCTGATCGGAAAACATTGTAAGAAGGAAAATGTAGCATTTGCCAATTGGAATTATTCCTTAATTCCCGGCAAATGACTTTTGATACGCAATGTATCAAAAGTCCTCTACTTGCCCTCTTACGGCATCTTGTTTTCGAGAAATCGAAACACAAGCAATGTCGCGTTCAAAATTCCATTTCACAAACGAATTTACCGTATTAACGGTAAATTGTTTGTGCGAAATTGCGACGCTGCGGCTGGGCTGTGAGTATGCAGCGCTTGATTCGAGACAGTCGAATGCAATTGGTGGCTTAGGCCAGACGTGGTGGCGGCGAGAACGTGGCCAGTGCCTGACTTATTAAATTCAGAGACTTTTGCTGCACTTGGATAGAACGCGGGCTCCTTCAACGCGCATTTCGTGTATAATTTCTGGTGCTAAAGACTGTCGGTTGTAAAGAGGAGTGGAGTGTGTAACGTTCACAATTAACGTTTCGGCTACTAAAATGAACTTGCTTAACAATTAGTGGTTAATTTCTTTTATACATCAGTTTTCTAATTGAAAAGCGTGCAATTGTGTAGAAAGAAATTGGTAAAGGGCGAAAAACTGTATCTGGAACCACCATTAATCGTCAAACTGATAAGTAATATGCAACAACATCAACAATTCGAAAGTGTTGTGACGGAACCCTCATATCCATCCGAGAAGCAGCAATCAATTGTCGTTGTTGTAGATGAATACGGTTCAACAGCAACTGAATTTTCCCCAGTTTATAGGAACCAACTAATTAACTAACCCGGGTCTCGTTGGCTCGGAAATTACTTAAGCTTGGGATGTTACGTTGGCTATCGATGGTGTAGCATCCAGTAATTTTTATTTGTTTTATTTAAAAATTACTGGTCACATATCTCCGACCCACACTGTATGGATCGGAGACGCTACAACATATTTTCAATTGAAACGCATTTCAATTGCACAAAAATAAAGTCCCGCAAGTCCCCCGGTGACCTTATTTTTGTTTTCGCACAGCAACGAAATTCCTAACGGGATTTCCTCTTGCTGTGCAATCGCGCATTGCGAGCTTGCAGCGCAGAATTCGGGAGTCTTTGTTGGGCCGTCGTGGCGGCGAGGAGCCGAAAAAAAAAATCAAGTGGAGTCGCGCTATATTTGTGGATAAATAATTGAAAGTGCTGTGTGCCTGATTGAAAGAATCGTTTTTTTTTTATTACAAACGGAAAAAGTGGGTGACTAAAGTGAAACCCCAGATACAATATAAACCCCTACTACTGGTCGGATCGTTTCTTCCCTCGGGCTTATGCGCACTCCGAAGTGACAGACAGGATGACTCGGCGACAAAAGAAGTAGACGTGGTGTTCCGCTAAGAACATTCAGTGACGATTTCGAACTGAAGATAATGTGCATAAGTTGGAAACTGTGATAGTTTGATTGTCGTGCGTTTCATTAGTAATTAAATCCTCGGTCCTCAATGGCTTTAGCATGATTCTGTCGAAGCGGAATCAATTGGAAGCGAGCGACGAGCAGCCGCTTTTGGCGTTGATCTGAACGATACCGGGACAGTCGGGCAGGAAGAATCGCGTTGAAGGAAAGCGAGTTTGATCGCCATGTGTGCATCGTGTCTAATTTTCAAGTGGAAGTCGCTCATGTAAACGAAAAAAAATCACGAGACATCCAAAATGTGCAAAGGCGGTGATAACATTTTGTAAGTGAAATGGGTTAAGCAAGATACGCGCTACGAGGCATCATATTGTAGCTACAATTAAGTGGAAGGTGATTAAATAATCACAGCGAATACTACAAGACTGTCATAAAAATACGTTTAATATGATATCTAATATAAGTATATGTTCCTAAAGAATCTCTATATTACATTATTCCTTATAAATAGTGATAAAATCCAAAATCGATCTTTAGTTCACTCACAGCTTATGTAGAATACTGCGGATCCAAAACAAAAGAGAAAATATAAGAAAGAAGAGGGGAACAAAGAGTAGTTATGAAATGCTGCATATGAAAGTAGACCTTGCGTCGATATGTCTAAGTCACATATTTGATATCAACTATAGAATCTTTTCGTTACCTGACAAAATACGATTCTTGTTTTGGATTTCTCTGCAGTTTAAAGAAGTGTATATATATCGGCTTTGACTGCAATATGTGTTGTTGAATTCACCGGAGAAAAATAATGATCTAACACGTAAGATTTTATAATTAAGCACTCAACTGTAATGAGTCTCATAATGATCGTAGCATCTTAGTCATAATCTATAAGCTGACCTAAGGCATTATCTCTTGATACATTATATTATGTTAATCGATATTTAATCTGATTTATTTCTTTTCGATTATACACTCTTTGGCGTTTACATTCACATTTGATTTTTTTTGGCACCGTTGTTATGTTTCCCATATTTTGATAACGAAAGATTGATGCAAGTGTACATTACATCAAATCATCATGTAACTAGAGAGTAAATTAATCCATAAGAGAAAAAGTGAAATATTATGGAAATATCTGCTTGAATAACCGGAAGCGGGAATTAATTACGCAATTAATAAGAGTTTTGGCGGGAAGTAAATTTAGGTATATGCAAGGAGGCTGATAAGCCTTTAATAGTGGGGAAAGCAGTGGCCATTTCTTTCTGTTTTGTTTCTTACTTTTATGGGATTTCCTTTTAACATAGTTCCACTTGAAGAACTCGAACCTTACGAAACAAAGGATTATTTTTGATAATTATTCAAGCGGTATAAATTTTTAAGTAAACTAGAATACATAGCCTGTCATCTTTGACATAGTCGATTTGCGAATTCATATTAGACTATAATTCCTCGACAGATTGAGTATTAAACTAAAAGAATAATAATGATTTGTTAAACTTTAATTCTGGCCTTCTTATTGGGCGAAAGCCCGGGAAGTTCTTTCTCGCTTTTCAGGGTCCGCGCTTGGCCTGGCTGGCCTACGAATAATGTAGTGTTTTCGTGATTTTCAGCATTTTTTTTTTCAGTTTTTTTTGCTTAAAAGGGAGGGATACTGGCCATCTAAAATGGTAGTTTCTGGTGATTTGTTTTCTTATAGATTTTTGAATTTTTGAAATTTTTTTGGAAATATATGGCCAGTATCAGAGGGTGGAGGACCCCAGACCATCGGGGTCAGGGCTCCACTACCATCGGGGGCCCGGGGCTGTCTGCCTCACCCGGGTTCCTCAGAAAAGAGAGGTAGCGCGTTATCCTGTTTTCCCGTTTTAGATTTTCAATTTTTGGCTCCGTGTTTTGTCACGAGCACTGGGTCTGCTAGACAGCCCATGTTGCAGAGCCTGGGTGGTTTCCTTTACGGAACTATGCCCCCTTTTGGTCCCTGGATATGTTCTCATATCAGTTTGCGGCTACGAATTCATGACGGATGAATACTACGTAGCTTCCCGTTTCTTTGAGAGCAAACCATCCCCATTTTTCATGAACCCACCCCAGCCGCAGCGAGCTAGCAAAGCGGCACACCAGCATCCGTCGGGGTTGGTTAAAGGGTGCTCCGCTAATGCGGACGAGGGGCCTTCACGGCCATTTCTAGGGCACCCTGCTCTCGGGGCAATTCTTTTTTTTTTGTTTTGCCTCTTGAATGGCATTAGCCATTCCACTTTTTGACCTTAGCACTCTTGGTTCTGGACTTCGGTCAAGTTGTGCTAAGGCCACTCTCATCTTCATTAATCGCTACAATGGTTTCCAGTTCATATGTTGCAGAGGGAGAAGGCGAAGGGAAGCAGAAAACTAAACCACAGGTATTTTCGAACAGAAATGTGAAAAGAAGAGCTAGAAGCTAAAACAATAGAAGTACACCTATCCCCCGATTTACACGGTACTTGTTTTACACGTTTTCGCTTTTACACGGTTTTCCAAATAAGTTTTTACTAATTTTCGAAGAAAAGTAGTATTAAACTCGTTTCGCCGAAAATTCATTTCTTTATATATATATATATATATATATATATATATATATATATATATATATATATATATATATATATATATATATATATATATATATATATATATATATATATATATATATATATATATATATATATCATCAAAATGATTAAGGGAGATAATCTCTGGAGTGGCCAATCCGATTGAGCTGAAACTTTCGGAGAACGTAGATGTATTTAGTAGGTAGGTCCACGATTTGCTAAAACTCAGATATTCTAAACATTTTGGCGGCGGCGAGCGTTTTAGTGAATTTTGAGGTACTCCTATATTTCCAAGCAGCGTGAATTTTTGTTCAAAAAAAGTATTGATAATGCAAACTTATTATGTTCTAAGCTTGTTTATGGTAAAGAATTGGAAATTTGGAGCCGTGTGTGGGTGCAGGGTGCCTAAAAGTAGGCAAGGATTTTTTTTCAAATTTTGATTTGTCATTACTTCTGACAAAAACATTGGATCACCGTGAAATTTGCAGAGCGTATTGATGTTGACTAAAATTTAACACACATGGATTTCCAAGGTAGTGCGGGTAACCCTGTAGCAGCAGCAGGCTCTTGAAAAAAAATCCTTCAAATCATTGAACCTCCTGAAAAATTTCTGATTTTTGACAAAAAATTCAAATCAATGATAAATTTCAACGTTTGTGCATCATGTCAATTTAAAAATTTTAAAATTCAGATTTGCACAATCACTAAATTACCTCTATTTTCAGCACTGGAAAGTTCTGTTCACGAGAACTGACGACCGGATTATCCGATCATAATGAAATTTACAGGACATGTTGGTATTAACTAGGACCAGGTCTGATAGAAATGATTTTAAAATGCGGGCAACCCTGTGGCAGTGGTGCCATCTTGAAAAATCACTGAGAAAAAAACAGCTTTTTGGCCTATAACTTCCGATTCAGCCATCACATTTAAACAAAATTCACACAATATCTGGATCTTACTTAAGATAATATTTGGTGAAAATTTGACTGAAAAATTAGAATAGGGTTGCCAGCTATGGTGATTTTGGTCTCCTAAATCTTGCAAATTTGCTCAGCAAAATAAAGATTTTTTCCCTTTAACTTCCGGTTCAGTCATGATATCAAAATGATGTTTATGCAGTAAAAAGATTTTAATGTGAGCCAAATGTCGTAGGAATTTCGTACAAAAATCGTGAAAGGACTGCCAGCTATGACCATTTTTGTAATTTTTTGGAATTTCTTTACTGCGCGATTATGTCATTAGATTTGCAAATGGGAACGATCCTGCAATGAAAATTAACAACAAATATTAACGCTTTAAAAATTTGAAAAGTTTTGAAGTTGTTAACCCTAAAATTGTTTTCACCCGTATAACTTCTAGCGCAGTGATTCATTCGAAACGAAATTTACTGGTTGGGTTTAACTTAACGTCAAGCGGATTTGGTATATATTTTGCTTTGCTGCTGATACAGGGTAACCAGCATTAGCCATTTTCGTAACTGTTGCATCAACAGATGCTTCAAATTACATACACATATGCAAAACATTTGCAATAAAACTAAGAAACCAATTTTTAAATTTTCCGAGTTTTAAACATTTTTCGGATGGCAGCCTCAAACAACGTTTAACCGCTGAAACTTTCGATGAAATCCTCCGATGAGAACGAAATTCAAAGGATAAGTTGATTTAAGTATGAGCTTGTTATGGTAAACTTATTGCTGCTTCGTTGGGAAAATGTTGCCAGCACTCAACATTTTCATCATTTGTGTTATAGTTGAGTTCTGTTGCTTTGAACAAGGAATGGTTGATATGATTCTACAAAAAAATGTATTACGTCTTTCCACATTGTCACTCAAAGACAATTTCTTCGAAAATTAGTTTTCTAGCGGTTCAGGTACGCTAGAGTTTTTTTTGTTTTTATCGCACTCTACTAAATGCAACTGTGTTTGTTTTTATCGCACCCCAGCATACCAAGCAATTCGCTGACGAGTCATTAGCGAGTCACTTTAACGAATGTTTTATTCGAGAACGAATTCACCTACAGTTCGCTAACGAGTAAGTAGGCCGCCCAAATTTTCATTCGTGACGAATCATCTTTTTCGAAGCTCTGACGAGTGGATAAGCTTCGCCAAAAACGAATATGCTCAGGGTTATATACATTCGCCTTTGGTGAATATTTGTGACTCACTGGTGACATGTGGTATACGATTCGTTGCGTGTCGATAAGCTTCGCCAAAAACGAATATATTGAGGGTTATATACATTCGCTTTTGGTGAATATTTGTGACTCGCTAGTGACATGTGGTAGGCGACTCGCTGCGAGTCGTTATAATGAGTAGAAAGGATATGTTTACAACCTTCGAGACTGCTTAGATCAAAATATAATCCACATTTTGATAAAACTGAGAGCTGTTTTTGGTGATATCTTTCGCTATCTTAAATATTTGACAATACAAAAGGTCCAGTACATAATAAAAATTGTCTTAGTTCAGTTGCTTTCCATCTGTCTAGTTCATCTAAATCACGGGGAGACCTACAAAATTCATAAGTTATATGTTTTTTTAAAGACAGCAGTGCTTTGTTCAATTTGCTCATCTTATCGGGAGCCAATGAATATATTTGATTTTTATGTTTTATCCAATGAGTAAGTAAAGTCTTCACAGCACCGAGACACACAGTATGCATATAATCTAATAGAAAGTTATCGATGCAATCAATCGGAAGATTTTCAATAGCTACCTGGCTTAAACTCAAATGATGCTCAGGCTGCTTTCTTTGTCTAAATGATTCATTTGATCTCGATTCATGAACGTCATGTAGGAAAATAATTCTATGGTCCAACCGCTCTCCTTTTTGTATGCATTTAGTGCAAGAATAGTAACCAGTATGAGTTTTTACATTTAGAACAAAACTTTGAGCGGTTGCATCACAAATAAACGCTCTGTACTTAATTTTATACTTAATGTTTCTATAAATCATCCCCTCCGATAGTAATTGAGACAGTTCTTCCACAAATTTCTTTAAGAAATCGCTTGAGTTTTTTTGAATATCCACCATAAATGCCTATCATAAGCATAATGCTATAGTTTACGACGCTAGCTAAAATTGGCCAAACTTGACTTTTAGAACTTTTCGCAATAGGAAGACCGTCTATGCTGAAATCCAATTCAATTTCATTGCTTGATATTTTTCCTTCGTTGGATGTGAAAAAATCAGTTAAAGCATCTTTCAATCCGTAATGGATGTATTGACCATTTCCCATGACCTGTACCAAGTTTTCCCGAGGCGTGTTCTTTAAAGTTCTACCATCTTTTGGAAGCTCTGGAATGACGGTTTTTAATACGTCTAGTAAACTATTAAGAGCAGCCCATGATATGTTATATTTAATGCTCCATTCACTTAGCCTAGTTATTAAAAAAGAGCTATTGTTGCTTAAATTATTTAAAAAAATATTATTATCGTTTACGCTGCTACTCCCGATTTCCATGGATATATCTTCATCAATAAACTGACATTCAGACGTAGGCGATGAGGAATATTGCAGAAAACTTTGACTGCGTGTCGCTTCACTGCCAGTTATTTCCGTTGAAGGAATACTACCCAAATGGCTGTAAATTTGCTGGGCTTCTTTTTGAATGGAGAAACGACTCATCTGAATAATTATACTTTAACTATATTAATGTATTCAAATTTAATTAATTGCGGACAAAATGTCTTTCGACATACACTGAGATCCTTACCTTTACTAATTATTATGGCACTTTTCACACTCTTCACTGTTTAACACTTCAAATATGGTCTAACACGTTGTGATCACTCCCGGAAAATACCACACAGAATCAATTATGTCCACAAAGGCGAATGACAAAGGTTCCAAAAATCACTTTTTATTTTAGTTAAATGAGAATAAAATGTCCAGTACGACATGTAGCGCAAGTATCGCCAAATACCAATGTTGGCGAATTCACTTTAAGTTTATCTGAAGTGAGGACAAACGAGCATAAGAGAAGGCACAAGAACCTTCACTTCATATTCGCTTAAAGTGAATATAGGGCGAGCAATGTTTTGACACTGCACTATTTTCGCTAGAAGTGAGGAAAAAAGAGTCGCCAGAAGCGAATGTTGGCGAATTCGCTTTAAGTGAATCTGAAGTGACGACAGGCGAACATAAGAGCATGTTTTTATGTCCCTAAGTCCTCACTTCAGATTCGCTTTAAGTGAATATAAGCGAGAAATGCTTTAAATCCGCACTATGTTCACTATAAGTGTAGAAAAAAGGGTCGCCAGCATTCGTTTTTGGCAATACCTTCGCTACATGGTATGCTGGGACTCTACTAAATGCAACTGTGTTTGAACACGTGCGCTGTGTACACATCTCACGGGGAATCCCGAGCTTATGTGCTGACTTGCTGCACATGCATACTGTGTCTGTATTTCTTCGCATAAAATTAAAGTTTTATCTACGGAAAATTGTATTTGAGTGAAAGTTTCACAGTTTCAGAAAGATTTAATTTTCCATATTCGTAAATTACAAGTGAGTGCATAATTTAGATTATTATAAATTAACATAAATTAAAAAAAATTACATATAGGCTTATAATGTCGAAAAAAGTTAAAAGAAAAGTTATTTCTTTGGAAATTAAAATCGAAATTTTGGATCGCTTACGAAAGGGAGATAGAGTAGTAGATGTTGCAAAATCATATAGCATGAACGAAGCTACAATAAGAACTATGAGAACAAATGAAAACACAATTAGAAAGAGTGTTGCAGCTGGCAATACCACGAGTATGGGCACAACATCATACACCAGAAATATCGCAATGGAAAAAATGGAGAAAGCGTTAATGCTTTGGATAGAAGATCAAACACAAAAAAGAGTACCCATTGATACGGCCGCTATGACAAATAAAGCATTACGAATTTACGAAAAAATTGTAGAGCAATTACCACCTTCTTCTTCAACTGAAAAGAAGCCAAATTTTTTGGCAAGTCATGGCTGGTTTGACAGATTTAAAATAAGACATTCTTTACACAGCTTAAAATTAAAAGGTGAACTGGCTTCTGGCGACGTAGATGCAGCCCAAGAATATCCAGCAAATTTTGCAGAAATTATTAACGACAATTCATACACCCCTGATCAGGTTTTCAATGCTGATGAGTCAGGGTTATTCTGGAAAAAAATGCCTCAAAGGACTTATGTCTCAAAATTTTATAAATCGACTAGTGGTCATAAAGCAGCAAAAGATCGCATAACAATTCTTTTCTGTAGCAATGCTTCAGGAGATTATATTATGAAACCATTAGTGATTAACAAATCAAAAATGCCCCGTGCCTTTAAAGGAGTAAACATCAATAATCTTCCCGTTTATTGGAGGGCTAATAAGAAAGCGTGGGTTACTGCTGCAATGTTTACTGAATGGTTTCATGAATGTTTTATCCCAAATGCCAAAAAATATTTAAGTTCAAAGGGATTGCCTTTTAAAGTGCTTTTGTTAATTGACAATGCGCCGGGTCACCCACAAGATCTAGAATATGAGAACGTTGAAGTAAAATTTTTACCAAAAAATACAACTTCATTATTACAACCATTGGACCAAGGCATAATTTCTACTTTTAAAGCTTTGTACATAAAACGAGCCTTTACACATATTTTGGAACAAATGGAGAACAATGAATCTTTAACAGTTATTAGTGCTTGGAAAAATTTTACAATATTAGACTGTGTGAAGCATATCGCCTTATCATACACTGCGATTAAGCAAACAACGCTCAATAGCTGTTGGAAAAAATTGTGGCCAAATGTAGTCAAAAATGAACATTCCATTTCAACGTTAAATGATGAATATTCGCAGATAGTACAGATGGCGCATTCATTGGGCAGAGAAGGTTTTGATGATTTTACTGTTGATGATATCGCAGAGTTAATGGCTGATAAAGAACTAAGTGAGGATGATTTAGTTAACTTAGTTTGCGAAAGTGAGTCTGACAAATCTGATGAAGAGGAATTAGTACCAGTAACATTCACTGCTAAAGTCATCCGCGAAGGACTCGCATTGGGAAGAAAGCTGGGTAATCATTTTATACAAAATGACACAAACGTTGAAAGGGCTTTACGATTCCAACGTGACATAAATCGCTGCTTGGCTCAATATGAAGAAGTTTACAAAGATCTTACAAAAAATTCGAAGCAATTGTTAATAACCCATTTTATTACCATCTCTCAGAATGAAAATATTACTGCTTTAAACATCGAATCGGCACAAAAAAAAAAAAATGAAAGTGAATTGTGATGAAAGTGAATGTGATGAAAGTGAATTCCAACCTTCGATTTCGAAAAAAAGAATGAGAGTAATTTCTGATAGTGATGAAGGATAATAAAACACCTTTGGTTTTATTTTTTGTTCTTCTGTTTAATGTATTGTAATTAAATAAAAAAACAGTGTTTCCGTAATATATTACATATTTTAACCTGTCAATGCATTTTATTTTTATTTCTGTGTACACCTACAAATATTGAAAAAAATCACAACTGTTAAATAGCAAAATTATGCATTTTCTGCAAGCTTTTCGATTTACACGGTTTTGACTTGAAAATTTTTAATTTTCGATTTACACGTTTTTCTCAGGAACGTATCTACCGTGTAAATCGGGGGATAGGTGTATTAGTAAAAAGAAAATGTAACAAAACTGAATTAACAAACTCTATTTACTATTTCGTAATTATTTCCACAAAAAGAAACCAAAAGAGAACAAAGAAAGAATATTATAACGCAAATAGAGCCGTAGAATACATTCATAACTGTAGCTAGAGACACGGTTTTGAAATTAAACGTTTCAGGGTATCAGAGCTGACAGGTTTCGTATTAATCGCATGGATTTACTTGTTCTTTAGGTTAAAACAAACCAACTTAACTTGGGCATGAAATTAGTTACGTATATATATTTTTCTCTCCATATTCAGAAACGTGGTAGATCGAGCTTAGATGTGTACTGTCAGACTGTCCAGCCCAGAAACGAGTAATAATTTACCGAAATACAGGCGAAGAAGGAGCCTCCTGTTGGTTAAAGGATTACATGGGTAACATCAATTGAATTTGGATCTGTTTTCTTTTCGCTAGAAATTTCAGAGGCGGATACGGTTCTCGGCCGCCGGATCATAGGTCAGATCAGTGGGCGATCTCATTGGAAAGTCAGCGTCTGGGGATCTTGGTGTTTGCGGGTTGACCCCGCAGTTTGTTAGCTAGTCTTACGTCACATGCAGTTGCAGCGGACCTAATTTCAACAGAAACTAGGGCAACATCACTTTTGAATGCTTTCGGGCACAGGCACTAAGATATTACTATTTGATCTTAAGATGCGGTTGAGGTTATGAGGATGCAGAAAGATGGTGTTGTGGTGAAGTTGATCTGAAGCCAAATTTGTCTTTTGTGCGGAGAATTATTTCCGACCAACGGGGGTTTCTTTTCATTTATGCGGAGTACATGAACTTCAGTGCCAAATCAGTCGACTGGTCCTCCCTTCTAACTAAGGGACTCGTTCTGCAAGCACCACTCGTCTCATCACAAAAGGACACGGTTGAAGCAGACGGCTATTGCTCCAGCGATGAAAGGTCCGGATATTTCAAAGCACAACTGGATTCGACTCCTGTTCAAGGCCTAGTATTCTGTTCGTTCAACTATACTTGTATCATTGGTAACTTGAAGATATGAATTACACCGGAAGTCATGTAAGTCTTTTCTAACGTTCAATTAATTTCAATTTAAATTTGATTTAACCTTTAATATCTTATTTCATTCACTTGAGTAAGCATTCCTTCACAGTTTCAAGATCAAGTAATTATGGTTACCTTGAACGTATTTCCGTAGCACGCAAATAAGCAAATCAAATTAAATGTAAACATTTTTCTGGTAAGAGAAGAAAGGAAATCGAACTAATTAAAAGTCGGTTGTAAAAATATGATAAGTTAATGGATTAAGAGTCGATAGATAAATTTTGTATCTAAAGAGCATTTTGCTAGTTGATGTGAATATCACATATATGTATGTAACCAAAGGATCCTATGCACGTGTAACAAGTTCTGGTTAGTTAGCGATTCCAGTAGAAATGAGAAGAACTAATACCTTATGTCTTATACGATTGATTCGCCAGACTATAACTATATAGATAAGTCTAGATTAAGTGTAGTTAAGGCTCAGAAAAGAAAATATTATAAGCATTGTATGTTGTACAATAGATGCGATTCCTTTAAGATGATATTGAAGTTGAAGGAAACCAGTATTGTATGCTTACTCAGATGAACAGGAGTTAATATGCACGTAATGGTATGAATTGATTCATTGCGAGAAGATTAATTATGATTATGACCAACATATTCAAAGAAAAAGTATACCTTTTTTGTCATTTTCGCTAATAATAATGACTTTATAACGTTAAACCATTTGACCTTCTCATTGGGCTAAAGCCCGGGAAGTTCTTTTCTTCTTTTTCAGGGTCTGCGCGTGGCCTGGCTGGCCTAAAAATGATTAAATAGTTTTAGTGAATTTTTCGGTATTTTCAGCATTTCTTCAAAGGGAGGGATAATGGCCATCATAGTAGTTTCTGTTTTTGATTAATTTTTGGATTTTTGATTAATATGGCCAGTATCAGAGGGTGGAGGACCCCAGACCATCGGGGTCAGGGCTCCACTGCCTCACCCGGGTTCTTCTGAAGAGAGAGGTAGCGCGTTTTCCTTCTCCCGTTTTAGATTTTCAACTTTTAGGCTCCGTGCTTTGTCACGAGCACTGGGTCTGCTTAGTCAGCCCATGTTGCAGAGCCTGGGTGGTTTCCTTTACGGAGCTATGCCCCCTTTTGTCCCTGGGTATTTTATATACCAGTTTGCGGCTACGAATTCATGACGGATGAATATCACGTAGCATCCCGTTTCTTCTGAGAGGTAATCAACCCCATTTTGTCAAGAACCCACCCCAGCCTCAGCGAGCTAGCAAAGCGGCACCCCAGCATCCGTCGGGGTTGGTTAAAGGGTGCTCCGCTAATGCGGACGAAGGGCCTTCACGGCCATTTCTAGGGCACCCTGCTCTCGGGGCAATTCTTTTTTTTTTGTTTTGCCTCTTGAATGGCATTAGCCATCCCACTTTTTGGACCTTAGCACTCTTGGTTCTGGACTTCGGTCTGGTTCTAAGCGGTGCTTAGGCCTTTCTCAACTACATTTCCGCTACACACTTATCATTTCGAACGGCTGAATAAAAGTGCAAATGAAGTGCAGTACTAGCCTATGAGAAAGTGCAACGAGGCAACCTTGTGTAAGTTAAAAATCCAAATCCCAGTGATAATCGACCGAGTTCTACTGCCACGTGGGAGTCAAACTGCCTTTAGTAACATTGCGGTGCAAACACTCATTACAATTATTCACCTTCTTTGCTCCTTAATTAATGAATATAGTAAAAATCTCGCAGATACTGTGAGGATTATGTGGAAATCGTGCCATGAAAGGGAAGTTTAACGCGGAGAAGGTGTCAAATGAAAACTTGCGATTGTGAGCGCACCTAGGAGTTATTCGGCTTTAAAGAAAGTGGATAAGGTGCACATGAAAATCACATAAGTGCTACTCCCTAATACCTACTACGAAATCTAATTATTCCGTAATATGTACATATGAAGTGCTTACTATAAGATTGTTTTGTTCGGGGCGTAGAATTTGCCGGGCCTAGAAACACGTGCATGTGCGTGAGCAACCCCGTTAATTTCAAGTGCACATGGTGCGGTGAGGATTCTAAATTTCAAAGCTCATGAATTGATCTGGAAATAGTGAAAACTCTAATGGTCGGGACCCGTTTTCAAAATTCTATTTTCGCATAGCAACGAAATGTGACGATTTGGATTCGACATGGATTTAATTTCATTAAAAGGTGTTCATTGTTTAAAGGATATATCTAGTTAGGGATTATTGCAATAACCATCAGGCCCCACTGAGTAAGTGTTAAATTTTCATTTTTATACTGTTTTGTGAGGAAATTCTTCGACCCGACACTGAAACAGCTACTGGATCGTTGGCCTGGCATATTCGTCGAGTCGTGTGTGTACGATGCGAAATAAAAAAATAGTCAAAGGCGGCTTGAACATTATCAAGGGAGGCATACTGGCCAATCAGTTAGTTTCCGTTTTGTTTTAGATTTCGCATTTGATATTTCATGGCCAGTATCAGAGGGTGGAGAACCCCAGACCATCGGGGTCAGGGCTCCGCCACCATCGGGGGTCCGGGGCTGTCTGCCTCACCCTGGTTCCTCTGAAAAGAGAGGTAGCATTTTTCCCGCTTCTTCCTTCTTTAGATTTTCAATTTTCCGGCTCCGTGCGTCGTCACGAGCACTGGGTCTGCTTAGTCAGCCCATGTTGCAGAGCCACGGGGGGTTTTCTTAACGGAACTATGCCCCCTTTTGTCGCTTGGGTATTTTTATATACCAGTTTGCGGCTACGTAATCATGACGGATGAATAACACATAGCATCCCGTTTTTCATGAGAGCTAATCAGCCCCCTTGTTTAAAAAACCCACCCCAGTCGCAGCGAACTAGCAAAGCGGCACCCAAGCATCCGTCGGGGTTGGTTAAAGGGTGCTCCGCTAATGCGGACGAGGGGCCTTCACGGCCATTTCTAGAGCACCCTGCTCTCGGGGCAATTCTTTTTTTTTTTGTAATTTGCCTCTTGAATGGCAGCAGCCATTCCCACTTCTGCTGGACCTTGGCCATCTTGGTTCTGGACTTCGGTCTGGTTCTGAGTTGTGCTAAGGGCAGCAACACTCCCATTTTAAAAAAATCGCTACACATTGGAGTTTCAGATAAAACATTTTGCTTTAAATGGTAGATATATTCAACCAAGTTAATCCAATTATTAATTCAATACGTGCAAACTTACACAAACTATAGCACCTGAGTTTTTCAAACTAAACTCAAGCATTTGCAAAGTATGCTCGAATTCACATTGTCCGCCAATAACAGTGTATTATTTAATTTCCACAGTCTTATTCTATCAACGACCATGTGTCAGGTACAGCAGACATCAGTTTTGAGCCTTCTTCAGTAAGTAAAATTTTCAATGATTTCCATTCATATATATAAGTATATACAGTACAGACTCGATAATTCAAATCGCGCTAGTCCGAATTATGCAGTAGTCCGGACTAATATTCAACTATCATTATGTACTTTATAGTCCGAATGGTGTGATTTTGTTAATCCGGATGCTACTACACGCTTATTAAAAATAAACTTCTAGTCAATATTAGGAAAGCCAACGGTTACATCGCCTGACCTTATTTTACTGTAACGTTTGTTTCTTTTGCCTATGGTTTATTTATCTGTGGCTATTGGTATAATCCATTTGTGCGTGATTTTTGTTTAAAATAAAATGAACAAACGTAAACACATTACTTTACGCATAGAGTAAAAAGTCGCTGTTCAACAAATTCACTTTTTCTTAAATCGCGATCTTTACTTTATCAAAATAACACCAATCGTTTTATTTTACAATTTATTTCATTACTTTCCACATTTATAATATCAAATTCTAAGTCAACCTTTACTTCTACTTCACACCTTGTCTTTTCAACTGCTCACTGATTTCTGATCTTCTAAAAACTATTTCAAATTTTAAAATTTCAAAGCTATTTCCACACACGAATTCAAAACAAGATACCGCTGCGCCACCGGTAACTTTTCGCACTTGCCCGGGTCATTGTATTGTGTCGCTTTCCTAAACGTCCGGAATGACCTGTGGACTGGTAATGCCTTGAGCGACCCCTTGCGCCTAATTCCAGAATTTCTCCTAGATAGTGACAACCGGTCGTCTGTCACTGTCAAGTATTAATTGTAAACAGATAGAGATGTATCGAAATTGGACAGCGAGAATGATGATTTCATAAAGTTCGGCAGATTGGATGATTGGTTCGAATTGCTTCCCATGTTTTGATACTGCCTGTTTGACATTTGGTTTCCATAGCCGATATTCATCGATTTGGAATAGTTCTGCGACATGATCATTTGCTGTGTGCGTTGCTGCTGTTGTTGCTGCTGCTGCGATCCAAAGTCATCAACAGTCGCTATACTAGATAAACTAAAGTGCAATATAAGTGGGAAGCAATTAGCTTGCGAATACGGCGTGAGAGCATTTACGATCTCGGATATCAAGCAAAATAGAGCCAAAATTCAATGGTTAGGAAAAAATTTATTTAGGTCTAACTCACGACTTTTTAAAATTAATTTTAGGTTCATTAAAACATGTTACGTAGGACCAGGAATACGGAAAACATTGAAAGAAGCAGAGTATCCTGAAATGGAAACTGAATTATATTTTTGGTTTATCCAGCAAAGGAAAAGACACGTGCTAATATCGTATGAAATTTTGGCAGAGAAAGGCCGACAGTTATTTCAAAAGCATTATAATAAAGACACTTTTTTAGCAAGTAGGGGTTGGCTTCTTAACTTCAAAAAAAGGCATGGATTATGACCTCGACAGTGTCATCTAGATGATTCGTACCATCAAGAATCGCGACACAGCAACCAAAACTCAAAGACACCTAAGATTATCGATGACGAATCACGAAAGATGTTTCAAACGAATTCCGCGAGCGAAATAGTAATAGGCGGCTCAGAGACACTAATATCTAAGTCGACACGTTAATTTCGACGCACAAACACGCGGGGCATCGCACAATTTTGATCATTCGGATCGGCGGCTCCTGACCTGGGCCAACATTTGACCCAGATATGATTAGGAGGAATGCTCGATGGGAATATCACCATAGGCAATTGACTGGGTTCATGACGGTAGAACTCAGTCTGGAAAACACTCGGAGGGCAATAGATGAACGATCGTCGTTCGGTGAATCAATCACAATACTACGGCGAATAGTTTAGATATATATATATATATATATATATATATATATATATATATATATATATATATATATATATATATATATATATATATATATATATATATATATATATATATATATATATATATATATATATATATATATATATATATATATATATAACGAAGATGTTCACACAAATCCCGGATCGCGCAAGATGTATTTTCTCCCCCCGGGAGCGGCACAAACTAACAAGGATCTTACTTACCTGATGAGCAAATTTCTGAGATGCACGTACACAGAAAACTACACTCTATAACGAAATTGACAATGTCGCGAATTTCATTGTCAACACACAATTTGAAGTTTCACAATTCAAATGTCACAGATGACGGATGTTCGAGCAGGGGAAATCGAGTTGTTCCAAATGGGTGGAACGTGAGGTGAAAATGAGACCTCGACGCTTGGGGAACAGCGACGGGGTGAATCAACTAAGCGGTTCAGGGAAGTCCCGATAATTTGAAAAATTTCGCTACATCGAGCGAAAGGTGAAAGCCTTTCTTTCTTTTTAAATCGAGCCAGGTACGGTAGCAGAAGTGTACGAGACGATTTGGGAAAAAATTAATTGGTGATTTTTGATTTGCATGTGGATTGGAGTCAGACGGTGAAGACTATTATTCGACCTGGAAGGAGGCGAAAAGTTTTAAGGGAATTAAATATATGGTGTGATAGCGACGTCGGAATATCATTTCTTGTGCGGAATTCGTCATTTTCGATTAACGGAAGAAAAAGGAGACTGTCGAACGACGGGAAAAAGTCTGCTAGTGGTACGAGTGGCTGCGAGGGAGAATAAGGCGGAGGAATTAGTGCGATTGACGGCGACGAGACTTCAGGGCCCCAGCGAGGGATTCTATTAGCCAGGTTCATTTATATATATTTATTTTTGAATTTTGTGTTTATTTTAGTTATTAAGTTAGATCAGTGCATAATTATACCGCGGCCGCATAGGATTAGTATCGGGTTTTGTGTGTGAAAATCTTTTGATATCGATAGCGTAAAGAAAATATATGTAATCGTGTAAAAAATTGAAAGCCGTTCGTAAATATCATTTTTTACTTAAAGAGTTGATTCCGACGGTGAAAAATTTTAGGTGGATGCTCGTCGCTCATTTCTCGCTTTAGAGCGGTGGTGCCTATAGTGGTTTCGGGCTGAACAAAGCGAGTGGCGCTCAAACCCACCCCTTTCTCCGTGAGCAGAGGCGCCCGAAACTACGGCCCTAACGTCCCGGTCGGACATAAAGGGTTAGAAGACGGTTTTAAAAGTTAACGGTAACAATATATATATATATATATATATATATATATATATATATATATATATATATATATATATATATATATATATGCATATATATATATATATATATATATATATATATATATATATATATATATATACATATATATATATATATATATATATATATATATATATATATACACACACATATATATATATATATATATATATATATATATATATATATATATATATATATATATATATATATATATATATATATATATATATATATATACATATATATATATATATATACATATAATTATATATATAGCAAGTCATGGGTTAAGGGGGAAGATACATGTAACTGCTAAAACAAAAAGTATTGCATCAAAGTGTTTGAAATACTCTTAAAATATACCAAAAAAAGTTTTGAAGCGATATTGGAATTAGTTCTCGAGTTATAGCCAGTTATAGACAGCGCGGCGTTCCCCAGGTCGGTGGAGCCTTAGAACTTTAAACGCGTTTTTCTCAAAGTTGTACTTTTTCAATTTCCGTACAAGATATCTCAAAAAACGTTGAACCTATTCGGCTCAAATTTATATGACATGTACAAAAGAGTATTATCTCATCGTTGAACTTACATTTTTTTGTAATTTCGGAAAAATAATTAGTTTACCCATGTTTAAAACGTGATTTTTTTGAAAAAAAATCGATTTGTTTTTTTTAATCTACTATTAATGTAAAAATTTGATTTTTTTTTTCAAAATTTATTGGTTCACCTATGAATTATAGATCTCATTAGCATATTTTTTTTTCTCTGAACGTTGCAAGTTTCTCGGAAAAGGCGTTAAGTTGTACGAGGCTGTTTTTGATGTTTTTTTTTCATTTGCTCGCATCGCCTCCATTTTGTGTTAAAAAGTTATTAAAAAAATATTTTCATTTACTATAGGATGTGTGCTTTGAGGATTTAATATTAAAAATTTTCTGAATAAACAATATATATATTTTAAGTCAATCTGAAATTAGCAATTTCGTTTCCATTTTACATGTATTTCCCCCCTTAAGGGGTTATCCCCACTTGTAACTTTGCAGTTTTTCGTTTTTTTTTTGTTGCATTTTTTTTAAGTATAACTATCTGAGAATACGTCCTTCAAATTTCAAGTCGATCCAAACATAATTAACCGAGATATGAGCGTTGAAAGAGAAGAAACTGTTGCTTATGCAACCGTTACTTATACTTATAAACGCGTTTTTCTCGAAATGACATCTTTGAAGTCGGTGACCAAAATTACTCGAAAACTACTGAACCGATCTTTTTGAAACTTAGCAGGCTTATTTAATACATAAAAATGTAGTGTTTGATCGTTCGATTTTTTTTTAAATAAAAAATGACCGTTTTATAGCCAAAAGACAACCATTTTTTTTAAGTGAAAATCGAAATATTAACTTTGACTGCCCGCCATTTTGTGAAAAATGGATATTGTTTTAACACTAGAACTACCAAGACCGTCATTTTGACGGTTTTCAAATTACATGCTTATAAATTTGATATAATTTATATAATTGTTCTAGAGTTTTATTACGACTTTTAATAAAATATAAGAACAGTTAATTATCACTATTCAATTTCCCCTCACCGACTTTAATTTCCATAATCAGTATGACCTATACCTATTTATACCAGCACCCGTCAAAATGACGTTTATAATAATTTATATGTATATCATCTACACAATGATGGACATATACACAATGATGGACATATACATATTTACATTCATTACGTCGCTTCCAGACATTTGTACTGAATGATCCAAAGTGTGAGAAAGCCGTTATAACGCGGTTAGTTTAGAACTAATAGCTCTAACTGGTAAATGTATTCAGGACACAATCATTATCAGTTTTACTTCTAATGTGATAAAGTTCTTGGTGAAAAGTGCAATCTGTGATAACCTGTGAGAAGTCCATTCTCGGAAAAATTGAAATTTAGTTTTTGTAAACCCTATGCAACAATGAAACGATTTCCAGGAAGCAAAAATGTTTTTGAAGAATTCAAAAAACTCACTAATATAAATGAAGACTGTTCGGATACTAATTCAGGTAATAATGATTTGGACATATCTTGCGTGGAAAATAAAAGTGAATTTTTAGATTCTGAAGAATCTTCAGATGAAATTGAAGTGCAAGATATTGAACAAAGTGAAGAAGATGAATATCAAAGTGAAGATTCAGTAAGCGAAGAAGAAATTCTTCAAAAGAGCCAGAAACGCAGAAAACGGTTGAGAATTTTTTCAGATACTGAATCGGATAGCGAAGCAGAAACCGAAGAAAAACCGCAAAAAAGCATTGCTGTCGACGGTACTGAATGGGAAGAATTAGGGAATGGTTGTGTTGGTAGACTGTCATCACATACTATATTCAAGGATACTTCGGGCCCAACTGGTTATGCGAAGAGAAAAATTATGCTTGGTAATGTTAGTAGTGCATTTCGACTTATAATTGATAATCGAATGATGAATCACATAAAAGCTTGCACTGAGCTACAAGCCAAAACCATTTTACAGAAGGACTGGGAAATTACTATAGACGAATTATATGCTTTTATAGCCATTTTATATGCTCGAGGAGCCTATGAAGCAAGAAACATGAAGTTATCATATTTGTGGTCCAAAAAATGGGGTCCTTCTTTCTTTCACGAAACTATGAGTAGAAACAGATTTTCAGAAATTATGAAATTCATTCGTTTTGACAAAAAAAGCGAGAGGAGTGTTCGTTTACAAACTGACAAATTTGGATTAGTTTCCGAAGTGTGGAAGTCCTTCATTGATAATAGCCAAGCTTGTTATAATCCAGATCAGAATATAAGCGTAGATGAACAACTGTTTCCCACAAAGGCAAGATGCAGATTTCTGCAGTATATGCCCAATAAACCGGACAAATTCGGAATTAAGTTTTGGTTATCTGCAGACGTGCGAAGTAAATATCTTATAAGTGGCTTTCCCTACTTAGGCAAAGATGAAACTAGACCATCAGGAGTACCTTTGAATGAATTTGTAGTTTTGAATCTTGTAGACAACTATGTAAATTGTGGGAGAAACATAACAACAGACAATTTTTTTACAAGTGTTCAACTTGCAAAGAAGCTATTGGCCAAAAAAACAAGCCTTGTTGGAACTATGCGGGCAAATAAAAGAGAATTACCGAAAATAGCTAAAGTTAGAAAAGATAACATGGCTCTTTTCTCCACAAAGCTCTACAAATCAAATGATATTGTTCTAACAATTTACAAAAGTAAGTCTCGCAAAAAAGTACTACTTCTTAGTACTAAGCATAAATTTGTAAAAATTGCTTCTAATCGAAAACAAATTCCTGAAACTGTATCTTTTTACAATAAAACAAAGTTTGGAGTAGATGTAGTTGACCAAATGGCCCGCAAATATAGCGTAAAAGCAGGCTCACGTAGATGGCCTCTGCAGGTATTTTATAATATCTTGGACTTGGCAGCAATCAATGCGTGGATTTTATATAAAGAGACTTGTGATGAAAAAATAACTAGAAAACAATTTTTATTTCAATTATCCGAAGAACTCTCCAGTGAATATAGTCGTTGCAGAAAAGAAGCCTCCTCCAAAAAACAAGAACAGGCAATGGATTGTACTCCAGAAAACTCAAAAAAAACTCCTTATGAACGCAAATCTTGCCAAATTCGATTGTGCAATAAAAACAGAGCGATTTATACTTGCAATGCATGCAACAAATATGTTTGTGGCAAGTGTTCATCTAAGATAACATGTACATGTAAAATATGTGCCTCATAGTTATTTCATACATGACAAATTTGCTATAATATAAATTGAAGTAGAAACTGTTTTTGTTTGTTTTTTTATATATAATTAATGAATTATTATATTAAGTGTTGTTATTGCTAAATTGCATTCTTTTATTTACTTAAACTAAATCACAAGTTACTATGAAAGCCATAATCAAAAATCCGTCAATTTGACGGGTTCGGTAAAACTAGGTATATATTTAACATCGGTAGTTCTAGTGTTAAATACTTCGATCAAACACTAGTTTATACTGTTATTTAACTAAGTCCATCGCTATTTTTTGTTTCAGATGATCCAGTTCGACACAATTTTGGTCACCGCAAAAGGTGAAAATTAAAATTCCATTGTTTTGACGGTTTCATGTCAAGGGTAATATGCCCTCTGTCTATTAGTGTTATAATAGACGTGTTGCCTATCCGTAACAGAACAATGGTATCTAGGACAGAAGCATTGGAAACAATAGTAACTGGAAGCAATAGTAACTGGATACAATAGTAACTGGATACAATAGTAACTGGAAACAATAGACTGGGACAGGAGTTGTTGTTGTTTTCAATGCGTTTGTCCTAGATAGCATTGTTCTGTTACGGATATGGGAAGCAAAAAAATACGCTTAATATATACTAAAATCGTACTTGTAGGTTATTAAGACATACTAAGAGATACTCTGAACATACTAATAGATGATTCAGTGTTTATGTATATCTACTATTATACCCAATAGATATACATAAACACTGAAGAAGAGGGTAGGTCACCCTCGAAACATCAATATCTGTCAATAAATTTAAATATATGTAGCTTGTTAGGCAAAAATTGGTCTTATAATAGGCGCGTTTTTTTGCTCCCCTTATCCATAACAGAACAATGCAAACGCATTGGAAACAACAAAACACGCCTAATAAAATCTTTTCAGCTCACATTCTGGAAGTCCTACTATTCTCCCCCTAAAGCAACTAAGACGGATCTATGCAGCGGGCATTGGTAAAAAAACCTAATTTGTGAAAGTAAAAGTGAGCAGCTAAGCAGGTTTGGTGGAATAAACCTGAAGTTACTGAAAAGACGATGGGACATGCTTTCATCTGACAATACGAGAGCACCATACGACCCGATGACGAAGGTGTTTGCTCTGAGTTTAAATTTTTCATCTTCTCGAGCTTACGAGTTTGTAAGAACAACCTTCAGTGGCTTACTCCCACACAGTAGAACATTACGAAGATGGTACGAAAGAGTGGATTGTCAGCCTGGATTCATTAAAGAATCTTTCCATGCGATTCGAAACGTAGTTATGGGTGCGGAAAGAGAGCAGCAGCATTTTGGCTAGGCAAGCCTTAGTTTTCTTGGCAGTGTGTATCAATAAACCATGGAAAATTTCGATTGCCGATTTCCCAATCTCCAGCATTTCTGCCGAATAAAAGGCGAACTTAACATCACTTTACATCCAACATCTGGCCGAAACTGGCGATCAAATAGTGGGAATAACTTTTGATGGGGCTGCAACAAATTTAACTATGTCCAAATTACTTGGCTCGGATGTGCGTGATACCATGGCCACAGGATTTGTAACATTTGGACAAAGTAATGACCAAAACGTACTCCATCCAGATCCGTGTCATATGTTGAAGCTTGTAAGAAATGCCTTAGCGGATTTGAAAATAATCATTGACTCTGAAGGCAAGGAAATTAAATTTTTTAAATCTCTTCTAGAGCTGCAAGAAACAGAGGGGCTCCATTTAGAGAATAAGCTGCGGAAAGTTCACTTGTACTCTCATAATCAGAAAATGAAAGTGCGTTTAGCAGTGCAAATTTTGAGTAGGTCTGTAGCCGATGCACTGGACTTTTGACGAGAGGTCCTATAATTGAAAGCATTTGCAGGAAGCGATGCAACTTCGAAATTTGTCCACCTTTTTAAAGATTTGTTTGATATGTTAAATAGCAGGAAGCTTTCAAATTTTTAGCCTTTTAAGAAAGCGCTATGTCAAAATAATGCTGAGGTGGTATTCAAATTTTGCGAAAATGCCATTGCTTATATAAAGCAGCTAAAAATTGTTTCGGGGAAACCTTTAATAGATTCTAGACGAAGTGTAGGTTTCCTGGGCATTATCACCTCGTTAAGAAACTTGAAGGTGATTTATAACCGATTAATAGTTACGAAAATGCTGAAATTTGTGCCTTTGTACAAAGTAAATCAGGACCACATTGAGCTCCTCTTTGCGTCGATACGTGCAGATCTTGGGCATAATAACAACCCGACAGCAATGCAGGTTCTAAGCCGCTTAAAAAAACGTATGGTAAGATCCCAGATAAGGGAAGGTGGAATTGGCAATACTTTACCATTAGAGCAAATTTCAATTTTGAACGTGAGTACAGTGCAAAAGATAAATAACACTTCAGAACGTCAGACCATGACTGAATCGAATGAAGTGGATATATCACAGCTCGACGATCAATTTATGAATGAACATAGCTATGCGACAGATTCAGCAAAACTTTCACAATACGTGAACTATGTTGTGGAATACATAGCAGTGTTCGTAGTATTTAAACTTTGCAAAATACTGAACTGTGATTGTTGTATTTCAGCGGTACAAGGAACGCTTAACAATAAGATTAATCAAATACAAAAGTAGAGGTCTTTACAAAGTGCCTTCAGCAAGTGTAATTGATATTTGTAAATAGACCGAAAAAAATATTCGAATTTATGAGCGCCGTAGTGAAAACAATATTTTATCTTCGAAGGCATACCATACAATTATAATTTCCGTCCAGAAAAATTACATTGGTAAGAATTTATTTCAAGACTATTCCGGATACATGACCAACGGCCAACATTACATTCTAATAATAAAATTAATCATCGAGAAATATTTAAAAACTCGCTATAATTTCATGGCTTAAAAGAGAAGCGAGAAAATTTTGATGAGGCAATATTATAATAAGATCGTACATTTTAAAGGAATGTAGAATATAAGGAATTATTTATAAACAATAAAAGGAATTTTTTATATTCACGGCTAAAAATTGCATGATCGGAGATATGAAACAAGTTTATTTGATGCAAAGAAACAGGACAAGAGCCGTAATTTCGCCAAAGCCGTGTACCAAGTCCGTTTGTAAAAGAAAGAGGGAGGCTTTTGTTCCGTGCAAAGTTTTAATTCGTTTTTCAAATATCGAAATGAAGTCTGTGTGTGCGGGCTTGATAGCTCAGTCACATAAGAGACAACGTGATTTACGGTACTGATCGCTTCACCCTGCTATCTATAAAGTAAATATCCAGTAAACTCAGACCATAAAAAATTACTTACGCTCGCAGTTTTAATATAATAACATCATAACAACAAAACACAAAAGAAAACCACTTGAGACCACCGTAAAATAATCACATATATACTTCTATAATTAGACAATCGTAAATATTTCTTTAGGGAGTTGGAATGATCGACTAATTGCAAGGGTTTAGAAGCAGGATTATTTTGTCAAATATGTAGCATTCGGAGATTTCTCAACGAAAAATTTTGTTGCGCACTGTAAAATACGTGTCAGAAGCCAGAAATACTGTAAGGTTTTATTTTTCGAGAATGGAAAAACTAGCGGTAGTCTAGACAGTCGATGGAAAAACGTGGCCGAGGCCGGGTGGTGGGTCGATGAAGAGTTCTTGACTCGTTCGGACATTGAATGAGCTCGTGATATAAATTCGGATGGAGCAAGTGAAGAGTTTTGTATTAAACCCTATCGTGTTTAATATATAGCAAAGGTTTGAAAGGTAGAATATGCGGTGATGCCAGAAGCGAGAAGAACTGTTTAGTGTCCCGATATGAGTGCTCCATTGGAAAATGTATGCAAATAAACATTGTAAATTAAATTAGGAATATCGATTTGTTTTTCGTAAAAAGAATGATCGGCCTTTACATATGTTTGCGCTCGACCTAAAAATATAAATTTGAGTAAAACACGATAAACAAATTGAATTTTTCCTGGTGACGGTTACCGGTGACAGCTGCGGTGTGACAGCATGTCAGTGACATCAGCTGTGGTGAACTCAATGAAGAATCCAGTCAGCTGATATGGTGGATTGTTAATGTTGTATCTTAATTTAAACGTTAAAACTGGAAATGTAATGTTAAAATTTACCGGAATTTTCACTAGCATAAAAAAGATGAACCATATGGTTCTTTGTGTAGTCTTGCTAAAATCTTCTAATAAAATTAAAATTCGTACAATGGTCTCGTAAAATAGAAATTTGAAAAATCTGTCTCGTAAAATTGAAATTCGAAAAATCTATCTCGTGAATTAGAATTCAAAGAAATTATAATGGTTGTAAAGGTTTAAATAAAGTGAAATAAGTTTAATAGTCGATATTGCGTTTGATTGCTGTAAGTGTCGGAAATAGTGTTGTAATTGAAATCGAGTAGGTGAAATTGAATTCGGAAACAGTGTTGTAGATGAAATTTAATAGTTAGAATTGCATCTGTTGAGATTGAACATAGTGTCCGAATATTTTAAAATTGGATTTCTTTGATCCGAACAACATGTGATCTTATTTTTTCTTGAAATTTTGACAATTTTGGGTCTTGTATCTTCAGACCTTTCAAAGAATTTTTTTGAATACTTTTCTGAGAACCTTAGTTCACTGCATACATTATACTTTTATGATATACACCCAACCAACAGCGTTCCCGGCACTTTATTCGTATTCTATGGCGCTTACACAAATAAATTTAAATAGGCCTACCGTAATCAGATATTTACTGCGATGCATCTTATTGAGTAATTTGAGCATAGCCTGACTTTAAGTATTAGACACAATTTTTGTTCTGCATATTCTTTGGAACAAAATGCCGTTTAAAGATACGTTTCCGAAAACTTGTAGAATACTTTGAATTTTGAAAACAATCAGAACTTACTAGAAAAGCATGATAGAGTTCTCGCAATGGTCACATCTGTAGAACTTTACAAACGAGCAGATAATGAAAACATTTTATTGATTCCTTAGTTCAAATACTGAAAAAGCCTTAAAATTTCAAAGTTTAGTACTAAAAAAAAATGTTTGAATAGTCAAACTTTCAAAAACAAAATAAAATAACACAAATCAATCATGATTTCGTAGATACCCAAACCAAAGTAACGGGATTCGTTTGCGCCGCTCTTTCTCTTGTGTTTATTTTGGGGTGACCTACTAGTTATAGATAAGTAGATTTACAAAAAAAAAATGAATAGTAAGTATGAACATTATAAGAATAATTGTGTTACTGAAGGGGTTCGTATTATGAATTTCTGTATATACTCGCACACACGTAACATATTTGATTTTATAAATTAATGTATCTAGTACATGATTCGTGCTAATTTTCAAATTTCATGCAACAAGATACTTGTTCAACCTATACTGGAAACTGAATCGTAAATGCTCGTCGTTTGTAATTAGTAACCAGCTTCGGATTTTAACGTCAATGGTAGCATGTTAGTTGAAAAGAGAAGAATACAAAAAACAAAAAAAAAAAAAACAAAACAAATTTAAGTTGGTTTTATGCGAAATCGCCCCTAAAGTAATAATATTAATAGTCACGAAGCGATCTATCCAGAAAATTTTTTAATAATTTAACGATTGGAGGTAAAAATAACACAACAATAAATGATCTTACGGAAAGCAAAAAGAATGGATACGAGACTTTGAATTCCTCCAGTGTCTTTGATGTTGATCAGAATTGTGGACCAGCGCCTGAAAATGCAGACGGAACAGTCAATATCGTAAGCGTCACTCCTGATGGTCGCACTTTGCTTGGACAGAAGGTCAGCAACAACCAGAATTTTTCTTGCTCACTTAAAGCTGCGGTTCAACCAAAAGTGTTATTTTTATCCCGCCTAGCTGGGGACACGACCAGTGATGATGTCTTAGCAAATGTAAACTCATCCTCGGGCCTGGCGAAATAGAGGCAGTTTTCCCCCGTTTTTTCTTCAGATTCTTGCGTTATTCTCGGTCCCCTTACACAGATAGCTAGCAACATGCTTCGTCCCGTCTCAGCTGGGTTTACAGCTCATGCCTGAGCGCTGCATCTGGTTTCATACCTGAGAGCTGCATCGATTAAGCTTATTAAATAGGAAGCATGAACTCACGCTGCTACAGCAAAAGGTAGCCGAAATGGAGGAGGCTCATGCCGCCTGGCAACAGGCCAAGATGGCCGCCTGGCAACAGGCCAAGATGGCCGCCTGGCAACAGGCCAAGATGGCCGCCTGGCAACAGGCCAAGATGGCCGCCGAGGACGCTACTACTACCAATGCGGCTGCTGCTACTACTGATGCAACTGATACTGATGCAACTACTACTGATGCAACTACTACTGACGCCGCTGAAATGAATAATGCCGTCGTTATCAAGGAAGCCACCGCCGCTACAGATGCTGCTGCTGCCAATACTATTCTGAGAGCTATTATCGCTGCCGGAGTTGATACTGCCAACAATGCCGCTGATATCAGCATCGCTGCTGTTACTAATGCCGCTGTCGCCGATAATGCCGCCGCCACTATAGACATTAAAGGAAAAATTGCTATGCCCGCTGTCGCAGAAGTCGCCACCGAAATAATAAAAAATACTGGAGCGATTCGGAAAATTAAGATCGATCCAGTTAGTGCCGACAAAAGTGAAGCCCATGCGGTCGCAAATTCGAAATTTTTAAAGTCAGAGGAAGTTGAAGCCAGAAAGCTGATGGTCACTTCGGGAATCGATAGCTCGGATCTTCGACCGTAAGTAAGTAAGTGACTGACTAAGTCGTAGAAGCGCATAGATATATACGGTGTTGGTTGAAAATGCTAATATTTTTGAAATTATACTAAACAATTTGTTATACATACATATAAGCTTATCTAATCGTACTAGCTAGTACTCACACACGCGATCGAGTGCTTTTCTTTTTTTATACAGCGTGAAAATGCAAATGGAATGCATTGTTTTAGTATTGATTAATGAATGAACCATAATGCAGTATAGATTGTTAATATTCGAAAACTTAAATCTGTGTATAACTTTGAGAAGAAAAATTAGAGACATCGGTTGTGAAAAGATGAAGATCATCACGATTCTATTTTGTTAAATTCGATTGTATTGTTGACGAAAGAGAAAAAAAATAATTTAGAATGCTCGTTGATTATTTTATAAAATTTTCATAATAGAAAGTACAATGGTATTAGATTCACTGAATTCTTTAAAATCACCATGAGGAAATAACTAACGCAGATATTAAACAGGGACAAGCACACAAACAGACAAATCACAACTGACAGACTGAAAGGGATACCCAATAGAACCTGTTTGTAAATCGGGAAATGCATACACAAGCGTCATAAATAAAAAGAATCAAAGTCAAGTAATAGATCGGAAATTGTTTCAAATCCAGCATTTTAAATTTCAATATTACGTTGACTGACTTTATTCCGTGCAACTTAATATGAAAAAAAAGAGCCTTAAAACTTAATATGTTCACATTAAGGCTATAAGTCTAGTTTAATTTTAAATAATTGATGTTATCAATGAAATAATAATGGTTTGCTAAACTGAACCCCCTTCGGCCTTCTTATTGAGCGAAAGCCTAGGAAGATTTTCCTTTTCAGGGTCCGCGTAAGGCGTGGCTGGCCGATGAATAGTTAAATGTTTTCGGTGAATTTCAGCTCTTTAAAGGGAGGGGCATTGGCCATCCTTGTAGTGTATTTTTGAGTTTTTGTTGATAAAGGCCAATGTCAGTGAGTGAAGGACCCCAGACCATCGGGGGTCAGGGCTCCGCCGCCATCGGGGGAACGGGGCTGTCTGCCTCACCCGGGTTCCTGCGAAAAGAGAGGCAGTGTTTTCCCCCTTTCCGCTTACAATTTTCAATTTTTTGACTCCGTGCGTCGACACGAGCATTGGGTCTGCTTAGCCAGCCCATGTTGCAGAGCTACGGGTGGTTTCCTTTACGGAACTAAGCCCCCTTTTCCCTTGGATATAACATTATACCAGTTTGCGGCTACTCTACGATGACGGATGAAGTTGTAGGTAGCATCCCATTTTTCTGAGAGCCAACCGACTCTATTATTTCTATGGACCCACCCCAGCCGCAGCGACCTAGCAAAGCGGCACCCCAGCATCCGTCGGGGTCGGTTGGAGAGTACTCCGCTAATGCGGACGAGGGGCCTTCACGGCCATTTCTAGGGTACCCTGCTCTCGGCGCAGTTCTTTTTTTTTTTAATTAACCTCTTGAATGGCATTAGTCATTCCACTTTTTGGACCTTAGCAATCTTGGTTCTGGACTTCGGTCTGGTTCTGAGTTGTGCTAAGGCACCTTCAATCCACACATGTTCGCTACAATGTATATAGATGGATATATATATATATATATGTGTATATGTATATATATATGTAAAGATGCATTACTACACACGCACACAAACGAGAACACCCCATCTAGAGACAGTAGTAGATAGCAAGCCGTCGTCGAGACAAGTAGTGAGAATCGAATCAGCCGTAAAAGCAGCCGCATGTCAAGCCGTCGGTCACGAATTGAATTTACTTTTGAATCTACTTTAATTTGAATTGAATCTACTTTATTTATATAATTGAATAACTGTTATTGCTCGATTAAACTTTGAATAAACATAATTTACAGTATTAACCTAAACTGTTTTACATATATGCATATGAATTTTGGGCAAAGTGATTCTAATTGCCTACAAATAGTTCATTTTCCAATACTGTATCCTAACTATTCTTCAAAAATCAATTTTCTTATCAGATTTTCATTCCCATATTCCATGCATTTATCAATGAGTCCAGAAAATTTCAGCTCGATCGGACTACGCAGCAATGAACAAATCGAAAAACGCTCGAAGAACCGAGTCAGTGGGTCATTTCTCTCGTCTACCGACTCGGTTCCGAAATCGAGAGGCGGTCCGCACCGCGGTGTGTGTCATCACAATGCTAAAGTATTGCACGACTATAACGACTCGGTTTTGCTCTCGGGAAACGCCTCGCTAGAACCGCCGTGTTTGTCATTGGCCTTATGTGATTTGTAGCATTTTGAACTTAAAACCCGAATTATTTTTCGATTGTTTTTGTTTAATTTGAACATGTAAGCTAAATCTTTACTACAGGAGCGTTATAAATTAACTATAGTTGTAACAATTCGCTCGAATAAAAGGGAAATACAGGAAGAGCTAAAAAATACTTGGTCTAGACCAGCTGGAACCTCAATGTTTTGCTATGCTGGTCCGCTAACTTTATTGTCATACAAACTCAAACCGGCAAAGATGGAATATCTACTATCATCCTGTGACGAGGAGGGTGTTCTAAATTATATCACCGGAAAATCAGATATGCTTGAATTCTACAATCAAATAAAGGAAGGAGTTGATTCGTTCGACCAGATATGTTCCTCGATGTCATGCAGCAGAAAAACAATTAGATGGTTTATTGCATTATTCTACGGAATGCTGAATATGGCGTTTGTCAACAACTACGTCATTTGTTGCCGCGAAATGCTTTCCGAAAAGACAAAAACCCCTAATATACGGGCATTTATGAAGCAACTGAGCACTGACTTAGCAAAATTATCCATGGAAAAAAGTCTTGAAACTCCTCTGAGTCGGAAATTGCGCCGAAACATTCAAAGCTTATTACCGAATCCTCCTGCTCCGAACTCACTACAAGATGAAGATGAACGTACTTCAAAGAAAAGGGAAGGAATTGCCCATGGATACTCAGAAAAAAATACGCAGAGAAAGTGCAAAAAATGCAAAAAACCGGTCTGTGGAAAGCATAAAGTGTTCAAATTGTATATAGTTCCTGTTTGGAGACTGATTTGTAAATATTTTGGTTCTCATACCTTATTTCCATGATTATTAAAAATTTGAATTCGTTACTAGTCAATTATTAATTACAAAGAATTTTAGTTTTTGTTTAAATTTAAGTAAAATAAAAATAATACGAATGGAAAGTTAATTTTTTTTCATTTGTTAGATTACTGTTAAGCTATAATTACATTTAGTTGATCAAAAAATCAAATCATTGTGGCGCAATCAGGTAGAAATGATGCGTGAGTCATATTTACCTCACGTTATGCTGTGAGGGGTATCAAAGAACGCTATGTACCTGGGGTTAATAGACATGGGCTGCGACTTGTTATTGCTCATGATGAGCGTCGAATCGAAAATGTTAAAGAGCGAAATGAAAACAATATAGATAAATGGGACATATGTTGCTCAACCCGAGAAAAGTTAAACAACTTGCTGCATGAATGAATTTAGTTCATGTTTCGCAGAAAAGTTGAAAGATCTCGGTACGTTAGACTTATCAGAAATGAAAATCGACTTGAAGGCAAATACGGTGATGCGACATCGACCACATACAATACCATTTGCCAAACGCCCGATAATAACAGGAATTATAAATGAATTGCTGGAAGCCAGAATTATAAAAACTAGTGAGTCGCCCTATTCGTCGCCGGTAGTTTTGGTAAAAAAGTCGAATGGCTAAGATCGATTATGCATCGATTATAGAGAACTAAATAGTTCAACGACTAAGCGACGATTTCCGATGCCAATTATCGACGAGCTCTTGGCTCAATTAGTGGGGGCAAAATATTTTACAACATTAGACATGATGTCTGGCTATTACTAGGTCCCCGTATCCCGAGTTATACGGCTTTCATGACTCATGATGGCCATTTTGAGTTAACACGGATGCCGTTTGGATTAGTTAACGATCCAGCGGTATTCACAGACGCGATGAAGAAAATACAAAGGATGATGCCTCACGGAGATATCCTGACTTATTTGGACGACGTATTGATTCCAAGTCGGGATGTAGAAGAAGGACCCCAACGGCTAAGAAGGTTTCTGGAAGTAGCGAAAAAGGTCGGATTTAGTCTGCGAAAGCAAAAGTGCATGTTTCTCCAGACAGACATTAAGTTTCTTGGACATCGAATCAACGAAAATGGAATTTAACTTAGCGACGAGAAACTAGCAGCGATAAGACAGTTTCCAGTGCCGACCAATGCACACGAGGTCCGACGGTTTTTAGGACTGACGGGGTTTTTCCGCAAATACTTGGAGAGGTATGCTGAGATTTCACAATCAATTAGCTAACTGTTAAGGAAGAATGTATCCTTTAAGTGGGCAAGTGAGCAAAATATTACATTTATGACATTAAAGGAAAAACTGTGTAGTAAACCAGTTTTAAGTTTATCCGAACAAGCGTCATGAATTGCATACGGATGCTAACGCAATAGGATTAGCAGGAGTATTACTCCAAGAAGAAGAATCTGGAATAATAAAGCCGATATTAACCAATCACCATTGTAACTGATTGTTCGGCGATTACACCGACCAAGTTAAGAGAACCCCTTTCACCTAGAATCGCTCTTTGGTGGCTTAAAATTCAGGAATTTGATGTTAAATTACAACATCGAACTTCGGACAGGCTGGCTCATGTAGATGCTTTGAGCAGAGCACCAGTCGAGCCTGCGATTGAAGCTCCTGGAGTAGCCGGAAATATTATGACGATACGGCCGGAAGATGAAGATTGGCTCGTGACGATGCAGCAGCAAGATCCAAAGTTGTTGGCGATCCAAAGAGCTTTACGAAACGAAACCGCAAGTGAACAGATAAAACAACTTCGCACGGATTATGTTTTGAAAAGAAATCGTCTGTATTGTAAGGTTGATGACGAACTGCGTTGGGTGGTTCCTGGAGCCGTTCGTTGGCGGATCGTTCAAAAAGGTCACGACCGAAGAGGACATTTTCGCGTAGAAAAAACGTTGGATCACTTAAAGACGCATTTTTGCTTTCCACGTATATGAAAGTGTGTCCGGGAATATCTAGCAGCTTGTATTGAATGCTGCTATCAAAAAAAAACCTTCAGAGTTATCGGAAGGAAGATTCTTTATAAGTCCGGTAGTGCAGATTCCATTTCATACTCTGCACATTGACCATTTAGGCCCTTTCTTAAGATGTACCGTGGGAAATATGTACGTATTGGCAGTTTCAGATGAATTCTCCAAGTATGTGATCGTAAAAGCTGTGAAAACGATGAAAACAGGACCGGTACTACGAACAATTTATGAACTGACAGCTTATTTCGGACTACCAACTGTAATTATATATGATCGCGGAACGGCGTTTACTTCAAAAAATTTCGATAACTTTTGTTTGGAGAATGGAATTCAGCACGTCAAGAATGCAGTTTTTGGTCGGGATCAAGGTAAGAGTGAGCTGCGTTGCTACCAGCGGAAGATTGTGATACAGAACTGATTTTTGATTTTCCCCACATATTTGATTTACGAGAGCGGAGGACCGCGGAATGGCGCGAGGGAACACTAATTGAACGGGTGAACAGCTGGACATCACCCATATCAACCGTGGCTGGATTTCCCGTGCGCTTTCCCGTGCATCTCAAGTATCTGTGGACCAACTGTGCGACGATTTCGGCGGCGAAAAGTGAAACACACCAGCCGCAGCGGTTGACAAAGAAACAGCCAAGCAGCTGTTTGATCCCAAGTCTCCTCGAATCGCATGATCATCGGGGAAGAACCGGCGTGCAAGGCGGCGACAATTTCGGCAGTGTAATAATCCATCGAGCCCGGCGGGAAAATTGTCACAGGTATGTGCAAGGCACCCAAATTAGCATATAAGTAGCATTTAGGATAGGGAGAGTTTTGAGTCGGAGAAAATTTTGGACAATGGTGAATGTAGAAGATTAATGAGTTGTAGTGGTTAATGTAACATTGAATTAAAGTCAAAGAAAACAACGCGGCGCCGTGATAGTGAATTTGAACATAGTGCGTTAGCAACTGAATAAAGAACGTAGCAACTGAATAAAGAACGTTGTAACGATTAATGTTGCGCTGGCGTTTTTAATCATTTTTCCCCTCGGTTTACTGTTCCATTCTTTCGGTAATATATCGGAGTTTTCCGTTTCTTTCGGGTGATAACCGTCGCAGTCTTCTCGCTTCGGAGCGACGGCAGGAAGGCAGATCTTCGAATTCGAAGCGAGTGGCGCCTACTCACGACCCTTCTTGTGAGCAAAAGCCGCACGGAGACTGCCGCCCTTGTATCCCAGTCGGGGATAAAGGGTTGTGACGCGTTGGAGAGAAGTACGGTAACAAAGGGCAAATGGTCAAATAGAACGCGCGAATCATTCGATTCTTCTTTTTCTGCTGTCTATGATAGAATCTTCGCGAAAATGGGACGAGAACCATTGAATACTGCAGTTTTCTTTCAATTCGCAAGTAAATGCTACGACTGGACAAGCACCAAATGCAATTATATTTAATTATAATCTTCGCGACAAAATTCCAAATAAACTGGTCAAAAGTTTGCATGATGTCGATGCACACGAACTACCCAAGATCAACTACGCTGAAGTTGCCGCAAAAATAAACCAAGAACGACAAAAATGGAAAAAACGATTCGACGCCAAACACCGAAGGCCAAAGCAGTTCGCCGTTAACGATCTGGTCGTGGTGGAAAATGTTCCCTCCCAACCAAAATATAAAGGACCATATGTGGTAAATCGGGTATTGGACCGGGATCGATATTTAATTGGTAACTCGGAGGACTGTCAACGGAATCAACGTTCTTTTCAGTCGGTGTTTCATACGGAACGAGTGAAACGGTGGTGTTCATTGGGCCTGGAAGTTAATAACGAAAATGACGCGGAAGTTGACGAGAAGGATGGCCGAGCAGTCACGGTAACACCGATGGAAGGTAGCTCGGACTGAGCTCTCGGTAGAGAAGAGGATGAATGGGAGACGATATTTGCGCGTCGTCGAGTGCGGGCGTGACTCCGAAGGACGCAAAGTACCTTATAAATGAATTAGTATAATTTTTACCAAATAAAACTCTGTTCCTAATTGAGACGATTTGATTTTACTTGAGTCCTGATACAAGTCTCCAATCATGTCACGCCAGTTTAGTATGTGCAGTTTATTCTTTCGAGTTAAAAAGTGACATTTGGTGTTCGAATTTGAAAATTGAATTGTGCAAATGTCTTTTCAAACAGAAATTCTTGACATTTTACCCGTCAGAAATGAGCAGTGTCTCTGCTTTTCCCTATTGTCAAAATTGTCGCTAGAAAGAATGTCTAGATAATGGAGACATTGTAGCGATTGATTGGACCTGCCGCTGATTGGTTCTGGAGGTTCTATAACACCAGACGTGACTTCGGTTGGAGAGATTTGGAGTCGGCCCTGAGCGATCATTTCGCTGATCGCTTCACGGATGCCGACCTGATGGAGCAGATACGAGGAAGGAAACAGCGACCCCAAGTTTGAGCTCAAAAGATCAATAGTTGTCGGGTGGATGAGTTTAGGCGGCGAATAAGTTGATCGAAGGAAAACTGGTTGGTCCGATTTGATCGTGATGCATTGCTACATGCTGGCTGTCGTGAAGTCGACGCGATGATATCACAAAATATAATTCATCGGTGGTACTCTCATGTAAGTAATTTCGTTCATTTCTAGCTGCGGTAAAGGGGGAAAGGATTGAGCACTGAGCGAAGTAATGTGGTATCATTGGCTTTTACTCGGATTAGTACTTTGGATGCGGTTTTGTGCTACTTTGTCGCGAATAACCACATGTTCGTGGGTTTTCACAAAATTTTGGCAGTCGATAAGCACTTATTGAAATCCAATACATCACTTACCTACCTATGGTTTCCAACTACATCCAACAAAAGCAGTGCTCAACTGAGCAATTACCATGCCGATACAACTTTATGTTGTTTTTTTTTGTCGATTATTGGAAGTATAAAAGATACTGTTAGAGACGACTAAATCTAAAGAAAAGCATTCATACGTGGTGCTTCCCTATGATAATCGGTTTTCTATGGAGCATCCATAGTTCCTGCAAGAATGTACTATCCCCATTGCATCATCTATCCGCACAGGTATATGTCCTTATAACAATAGTCCAAATTTTGGCATGAAAAACTGACGAGAACTTCGTAAATTTGACCTATAAAGGAAATCATGGTTTCAATTTGAGTTTTCTTAAAATATTGAATTTGAATGAGTCATTTTTCTGTATTGTGTAAATAATCACAATAGGCTTATAAGCGGAATACTATTATTTATGCGGTTCTATCTCAATTCGGATGACATATGATCGTTTATCGCACTTCTGACCTGCGGAAGTATTCACTGGTTAAGCCACTCGGGTGGAAGTTTAGTATATAGTAGTTCGATGAAATTTGTTGCAACAACTTTCCTCTAGCAAAAGCTCGTAAGACCTTCAATGTTACAGAAAAAACAAAACAAAGGGTTTTTTTTTTGTTTTTCGAAAAAAAAGGAAAAAAATATAGATATGATGAGACGTGATAAATGAAATAAGACCGTATTAGGATAGTACTAGCGTAGCTAAATTTTGTGCAAGAAGCTAAATACTTGAATTAATAGCTAGTTTTATGAAAATATCTTAAGTTCTGTTTTTGTGGTCGAACCAGCATTAAAAATGTTTAGTTAAATTTGAAACAACCGGTCTTCTTATTGGGCGAAAGCCCGAGAAGTTCTTTCTCGCATTTTAGGGTCTGCGCGAGGCCTGGCTGGCCGATGAATTAGTGTTTTTGTGAATTTTTTTCAGCTTTTCTCTAAAAAGGGAGGGATACTGGCCAGACAGTTTAGTTCAGTTTGTTTCCGGTTTAGTTAGATTTTTGAATTTTTGGAATTTTGATATATGGCCAGTATCAGAGGGTGGAGGACCCCAGACCATCGGGGTCAGGGCTCCACTACCATCGGGGGCCCGGGGCTGTCTGCCTCACCCGGGTTCCTAAGAAGAGAGAGGTAGCGCTTTTCCCTATTTTTCCCTTTTGTAGATTTTCAATTGTCTGGCTCCGTGCGTTGTCACGAGCACTGGGTCTGCTTAGTCAGCCCATGTTGCAGAGCCTGGGTGGTTTCCTTTACGGAGCTATGCCCCCTTTTGGTCCCTGGGTATTTTACATACCAGTTTGCGGCTACAATTCATGACGGATGAATATACGTAGCATCCCGTTTTCTTGAGAGCCAACCATCCCCATTTGTTTAAAGAACCCACCCCAGCCGAAGCGAGCTAGCAAAGCGGCACCCCAGCATCCGTCGGGGTTGGTTAAAGGGTGCTCCGCTAATGCGGACGAGGGGCCTTCACGGCCATTTCTAGGGCACCCTGCTCTCGGGGCAACTCTTTTTGTTTGTTTTGCCTCTTGAATGGCACCAGCTATTCCACTTTCAGGCCTTAGCACTCTTGGTTCTGGACTTCGGTCTGGTTCTAAGTTGTGCTAAGGCTACTCCCATCTTCTTATTCGCTACAACATGTCAAAATTTAGCTTCACGATTAACTCATTACCAGCCTTAATGTGTAAAATCATTAGCGTGTTGTCTCTTGCGGTGGAAGGTTGTAGCCGGAGAGCTGCAGTGATTGTTTTTTTCCGAAGGACGGTCTTTCTCTGCAAATGACATCATCATGCCTTGAACTGCGTGTTCGCGTCGTCGCGTTGTTTGAAATGCCTTTGTGTTTTATGTTTGTGATTGTCTTGTGTAAAATTTAACATCGGTGAAATAGTAAATGCAATTTGGACAGACCAGCGACACATGAGATTATTACAGAGTAGAGCATGTGAACGTTAAAATGAGTTCGTTAAATTTTCGCCTCCTTGCTTGTAAACAAGATGATTTCATATTTATAATTGTCGAGGAAAGCATGAAAGCTTTGTACAACCTTTAAATATTCAGGATCCACTGAATACTTTCGTCAAAACTATTTCGTATTAGACTCTGCGACCGCGATAATTATAGCATCGCAGTAGCTAAAGTCACAAACAAGTTGTCATAGTAGTTGCAGTAAAACGGTTCTCGGAACAGATCAACGATCGTTATTTTTTTTCAAACGTATGCCATTTAAAATAAACCTTTTGCTTGTCAAGCTTCATTGATTAAAATTTAAAGTATATTTTGTCGGGCAAATTATATGAGAACATCTAAATACATATCTTGGCTTGAATATGGAATATGAGAAAATAACAAAATGAAAGGAAGTTTTGTTAACTACTTAAGTATCTTATTTTTGTTTTCAATCGTAAACTCTTTTGAAATTATTGTCATGAAATTCCAAACAACCCCCTTTTGAAATTTGCAATCAGCAATTAACATTTGCCACAGATTTTTTTTATTCAGAGGTGTGTGTGTGTGTGTGTGTGTGTGTGAGTTGGGGGAGAGGCGCATTGGCGCCTCTAAGCACTCAGGCCAAAGGACCCATTGTACTCATTACCCCCTGTAACATGCAGAAATTTCCTTTCGAAATTTCTGCACGGCTTATTTCAGCACACACTGTCGTGCCCTTGGAATTAGCCAGAAATAATTCTCATTCGGACTAGCGGTACTTTGTTTTTCAATTTGAAAAACAAGACACTGCAAGTCCGATATGACATTGCCTGGCATGAGGCGACACGAAGGCATGAACCGGTAACGGTATCGTGTTTTCGTGTCGCAGCTCAAGCCGGTATTCGGGACAGTCTGGGTATAGTCGTGTCGTCGGGCGGACGCTTTTGGCGTGGCGGAACGAGTCGTCCGCAATCGAACCATATATCAACCGCTGACTCGGGCCAGTAAATTAATTTCGGCTCAAAGTAACAAACAGATAGTGAAATTCCGCTGGATTTGTGACAAGTTAGTGCAGTAATTGTACGTAGATACTTTACATTTCGGTTGGCGGTAGTATGTAAATTGTGAGCTAAATGATACATACTAGTAGATGCTAGTTTTTCCCAATGACCAGTGAATGTGTACGATGATGACTGTCATCGACGAGCAAAGTGTTACGTCCCTGAGAAATGTTCATCGTACAGATAACTCTTCCCCCCCTTGGCGCAATTGGTACACGTCATAGCCGTGAATTTACGTGTTGCGGTGGGTTAAAGTGGCAGTTTTTGGGATTCATACTGTATGTGATAGCGAAAACCTCACCAAACTGCATTCACTGGCAACGAAGTCCCGGCGACTGGCGAAATGTGCAGAGTGAGAAAGTGATTCAGTTTCAATGGCCCGAAATGACATCGCTTGCTATGGTCAAGGAGCCGGAGATAATGCTGAAACTTAAACTTTATGTGAAATTACCCTCGGCTGCTAGGAGTCCAGTTAGTAAGCCCACCTGTTTGGGTGTCATCTTTGCGACCAAGGATGACCCAATCGTGCCGACAAGCATTCTCATGAAATCCGTTCAGGTAACGCTTTTCCAGGGATCGTAGCGAGTAGGTGTGGAGCTCCCATAATACTCATCGATAAAGGTACTGTAATTATTTCATTACACTCTGTCAAACAGTGTTGCTGGTCAGAGAGCTTCCTATCTAGACGAGACACTGCTTGTGCTAGTGGCAACTTCGTGCGCCTTACGTTGATATTTTGAAACCGAACGGGGGAAAAACAACCAACTCTGGGATGACTACCCAACGTCACGCATATCCATTTTTTTTATCCTTCATGCTCACGTGATTTTTATTGACCGGAAGCAGCTGACTCTCTCTTGGCTATCATACGTTATAGATAGGAAATTGCATGAAAGGAACTTGCGGGACCAAGATGAAGACAGAATTCTATGCAATTTTTACCGCATAGGTGCGAGAAGATCCAACACGTAAAGAAAACGACTTGAGTTCCCGTCCTCTACAGAAGTAACGATGACTGGATATTTCGGGTGAGTTGAGAAATGCACGCGGTTTGATATTTGCGACAATAAATACGGGCTATAACCGACGTATATATTCAATTTTTCTTGTATGGACCGCCTTTGAATGGCCTAAAATGTATACGGCCTAATCTTTATGATGATTCTTTTTACATTTTCCTGATTTAAACGATCGCAAATTGTATCTTCTAATCAGAACAAGTACATATGATCTAGTTTGTAGAATATAATTAATTTTAGCAAATACTTCCTTTCATATATGCATATATAGCTCACGTGAAGATAGACAGTTAGCTTCCGCCTTATTGTTACACTCGATTATAATTCTTAGAATTCCGAGAGACGATGATGTTCTAATCACCGAGAGAAAAGATATAATAATATATAAATGATAAAAGATTGCAATATTGTAAGGAAGAATTCTCCCGAACATTTTTTTTGTTTTTCTTTATGTCACTGATTCTCTAAACGGATAATTAATTATTTTGAAAAACAAAAGCAAACCATTCATTGACATGAAAGTTTAAGTGTAGGAATAAGACTCGATGTATACTAACGTAAAGCGATTATTACATTGCAATGTACATAAATCTGCGAAAAAAAATATAGAATAAGAAAGACGAATCAAGTTACCACACGAGCAAAAATATCCCGTGGCCACTTGGAAACAATTCCCAAACAAACTTGTATATTGCACGAAAATAATACTAAAATATTGGAAAACGACCCTCGTTAAGATTGGTCCTTGTGATATATATATATCTAGGCCTTTAGTTCATCATATGCTCGTTTGGTTACTTTTTTTTTGTATGCTTAAATTTTAGCTATAATGCAGTAAAATTAGTTAAAGATAATAAAGCAAATGCATGTTTCTGTTCGGCTTTCGAAATGAATTAGAACAAAAGAAAAGAAAACAAAAGAGGCCAAGTTTAGAATGCAATGAATGGATTCATTAACATACCACTATAATTTCTAGAGGGTGAACTTAAATGATATTAATTTGCATCTAAAGATAATATCGGTTTCAGTATTTTTACGAATCTACCTACATCTCGGTATTATAGTCTTGGTAGGCATTCAAATTTATGAAAATTATTAAATTTCTTTAAAGTGGAAAAATAAACGAACTATGTTTTGTTAAACTTAAACCGTAGGCCTTCTTATTGGGCGAAAGCCCTGGAAGTTCTTCTTCTTTTCAGGGTCCGCGCTTGGCCTGGCTGGCCTATGAGTAGCTAGTTTTTTGTGATTTTCAGCATTTTTCTTAAAGGGAGGGATACTGGCCCAACTAGTAGTTTCCGTGATTTTTTTGTAAATTTTTGAATTTTGAATTTTTGATGAATGGCCAGTATCAGAGGGTGGAGGACCCCAGACCATCGGGGTCAGGGCTCCACTAACATCGGGGGCCCGGGGCTGTCTGCCTCACCCGGGTTCCTTGTAAAGAGAGGTAGCCTTTTTCCCATTTTCCCGTTTTAGATTTTCAATGTTCTGGCTCCGTGCGTTGTCACGAGCACTGGGTCTGCTTAGTCAGCCCATGTTGCAGAGCCTGGGTGGTTTCCTGTACGGAGCTATGCCCCCTTTTGGTCCCTGGGTATTTTACATACCAGTTTGCGGCTACAGTATTATGACGGATGAAATAATACGTAGCATCCCGTTTCTTGAGAGCAAACCATCCCCATTTTTGTCAAGAACCCACCCCAGCCGCAGCGAGCTAGCAAAGCGGCACCCCAGCATCCGTCGGGGTTGGTTAAAGGGTGCTCCGCTAATGCGGACGAGGGGCCTTCACGGCCATTTCTAGGGCACCCTGCTCTCGGGGCAATTCTTTTTTTTGTTTTGCCTCTTGAATGGCAGCAGCCATTCCACTCTGGACCTTAGCACTCTTGGTTCTGGACTTCGGTCTGGTTCTAAGTTGTGCTAAGGCCACTCTCATCTTCATTTATCGCTACACCCCTGCCTACCATAGTTTCCCAGACCTCTTGATAAAGTCTAGGATCACTGATAGGGGAAAAGAGGCTATCGTCTGCATGCGTGCAACATCCCAGCCAAAGCATTGATATCTGAGACGTGCAAACGCTGGGCATTCACAGAGGAAATGCTCCGCAGAGTCAGCCTCTTCTAGACAGGATGAACAGAGGTCATCCTGTACAACACCTATTCGGTACATATGTCCTCCTAGGCAGTTGTGTCCAGTCAGAATACCTACCATGGCCCTGCAAACTTTCCTGCTCTTATTGAGCAAGAATCCCGCAGTCACATGGTTGGGTTCTGAAAGGAATACCTTCGTGTGCCTGGCCACACCGGCAGCCGTCCATCTATCTTTGTGAGCATCATCTACCCACTTGCGAATAATGGCACGTGCAGATGCGGTCGGCACACCCAAGGCGGGTTCAGGGCCCCGTAGCGGAAGTTCCGAACCTTGCTTCGCAATGACGTCAGCAATTTCATTCCCCTCAACACCACAGTGCCCTGGTACCCAGAGCAGATGCACCCTATTGAATCTGGCGACAGAGTTCAATCGTGCTCTGCACTCTTGGACAATTTTCGAGTTTGTCAGGGGTCTACGCAGCGCCATCAGTGCAGCTTGACTGTCACTGCAAATAGCAATGCTCTTTCCCCTCCATCTTTCCTCAATTGCCCAACAGGCAGCTCTCAGGATAGCAAACATTTCTGCTTGAAAAACCGAAGCGTGCTCTCCAAGAGAGAAAGCCCATCTGCCATTCGATGAATGTAGATAGACACCAGCTCCAGATCTACTATCTGACCTCGAGCCGTCCGTGAAGAAGATCTCCGAATATCCCCTCGTACACAGATCGGGATCATCCCAGCTACTTCTGCTTAAGAGGATTACTTCGTACCTTCTTCTGAAGTCGAGGAAGGGCACCCGAGCGTCCGAAGGCATCGCGAGAATCGGAGAGATCTCACACATCGACCTCCTAATAGAGCAGTGCCCCACATCGTCCTCACCTACCCATAAGCCAAGCTGAGCTAGTCTATGGGCAGAGCTCATCGCCACACTCTGAACTTGAATGTCGAGAGGAGGCAGATTGAGAAGCGCATCAAGGGCCGCACCCGGAGTAGTGCTCATGGCACCACAGATACCCAGGCACACCGTCCTTTGCAGCGTGGCTAACTTTTTCCGAGCATACAATAGCCTCACGATAGTCCACCACACCACCGATGCGTACGTGAACATCGGCCTAATTATTGCTGTGTAGATCCACATCACTACACGAGGCTTTAGACCCCATGTGGTAGCAAAAGCTCTCTTACACTGCCCGAAAGCTTTTATAGCTCGAGTAAGCTTCACTTCCACATGTTTCTTCCAGAGAAGTTTTTTGTCCAAGATTACTCCAAGATATTTGACTTCATCTGAAAGTTGAAGTGTTACACCCTTCATGATTGGAAGCACTAGTCCTCTCAGTTTTCTTTTCCTGGTAAACAAAACAAGTTTCGTCTTACCAGGATTCACTGTTAAGCCGTGCCTCGAACACCAGCTGCCAATCAGATCCAATGCACGCTGTGTATTTCTACACACCACATTCAGATCTTTACCGACAGCCAGTGCGGCCACGTCATCAGCATAAGCTTGTGCGTGCAGCCTTTCTTGTTGCAGTTCGTTAAGCAGGGAGTCGACTAGCATACTCCACAGGAGCGGTGATAGGACACCCCCTTGAGGGCATCCATTTGTCGCCTCTGTTCTTAAGTAGCAATCGGATCCAGCTTCCGCCAGCAACCATCTCTGCGTCAGCATGGCATGAATCCACCTAACTAAGACATCATCCACGCCATGCACTTTCGCAGCATCACATAGTTCCACGAAGGGCGCGCAATCAAAGGCCCCTTCAATGTCCACAAACACCCCCAACGCATACTCACCATTGGAGATCGCTCCCTCAACTCTGGCCACCAAAGAATGAAGGGCCGACTCGCATGATTTTCCTCGCTGGTACGCATGTTGCTCATCATTCAAAGGGTTAAACCTAAGCGCCGTAGTACGTATGTGTCGTTCGACAAGTCTCTCTAGGCATTTCAACATAAACGAAGTTAAGCTGATCGGTCTAAAGTTCCTTGGATCGGAAGTCATCTCTCCCCGGTTTAGGTATAAAAACTACCTTAACCTCTCGCCAAGGTGACGGAACATACCCCAAGGAAAGGCATGCCCAGGAGATTTCTCTCAGGTCTGCCCCCAAGTGGTCAATTCCCTCCCTAAGCATAACCGGATAGATACCATCCAGGCCCGGCGATTTGAAATTCTCAAAAGACATGATTGCATCCCTGACCTTTTCACTAGTGACCACAGATCTAGTTGTGTACCAGCACTTCCTACTGCTGCGAAGAGCAGGGATTTCGGTCACAGGCGCATTTGCCTTCTGCGACTCAATCACCGGGGCTCCCGGGAAGTGAGTCCCAAGTAAAGTCTGCAAAGACTCCTTTTTGGACTTGGTAAAATCACCATCCGAGCGTTTTAGAGAGTCTAGCTTAGCTGATTGATCCTTCTCTAGGACTTTGCAAAGCCTAGACGTCTCCCGTGCGCCTTCCAGTCTTTCACAGTAAGATCTAAATGATTCCCTCTTAGAGGTCCTCACCAGCTTCTTATACGTTCTCTGCGAAGATCTGTAGGCGATCCAGTCATCCTCATTGTTGCTCTTACAAGCTCTGTTGAGAATTTTCCTGGTACTTTTCCTTAGCTTGAAATTATTAGCAAAAAATTATTATCAACGAATTGGAATGAAATCTTTGCCGGGAAGATTCCACAGAGCACCGAAGAATTTTGGGCAAAAGCCTACGAAGTAAAATCTGCTGCTGGAGTACACATTTTTAAAGAAATATGCGATCTAGTCTTTTCATTGTTATCTCTTCTTGCATCTAATGCAGTAGTCGAGAGATGTTTTAGCGTAATGAATATAATAAAAACTGAAATTCGGAATAAAATGCAGCTAGATGTTTTGACATCTTTGATGCGAATTCGAATTCACATGAATTCCAATAAAATGTGCACCAGATATGATCCAAAAAATTGATTCTTCAATTTACGCCTCTACTGCATCAGAAAATGAAAATGAAATTGTGAACATAATTTTCAATGATATGGGTGATTTGTAAATAAATCCATAAATAATAAATAGTCATGTGAAAATGGGTACGGGTGTTTTTTTTTGTATCTAATAAGAAAAACGTTTTGCATAATTTTGGTTATCGGCCTGTTGCATTGCAGTGTTGGGCGCTTTTGGGCTCCTTTTAAAGCCAAATTGGGCTACATGAACGAACATTTTCTGGCAACACTGCTTTACAGCCCAGACCGAGACACAATGACAGTAAACGTGCGTTAGTGAATAATAAGTGAGAGTTAACAAACTAAAGCACCATTTACGTGCCGTTAAATGTATATCTTTTTTTTTATTATATTCTCAAATTTTAGTGTTGTAAGGGCGTGATCGCTCGTCTAAATAGAAGTGATAGCTAGTCGCATCAGAATCATTTTATTTTCGGTCCCCTTTATTTCAGAATGCTAGCATCGTGCTTTGTCACCTCTCGGCCTGGTCTACCTTACAGCCCATGCCTGAGAGCTGCATCTGATCCTTTACGGACAACAGCCCCTTCTTTTTTTCTTTGCGGCTAGTATATTTGCCTTTTTTGATGGTCAACCATCATCTTACTGCTGCTTGTCAGGCTCTTGACTGGACTTTGGTTCAGTTGAGGGGCCTCCAAGCAAAACCTCCTGTTTCTTAAACCGCTAGACTTTGACAAATCTAGCCAGGGGATTCAATGATCGGGTTAGACATAATCACTCGAAGAAAATCAAAATTGATCTTTCGGAAAAAGAATTGCAGGCATCTAATGACCTTAAGGAGCTCTTAACATCACCAGAAGTATTTAATTTTTCCAAACTTGACTAAACCATTCATACTCACCACAGACGCATTAGATAACTATTGGTGCTGTACTTTGAAGTGATAGGAAGATAAGATGAAGATAAGCCAATCACGTTCATATCAAGATCTCTTGACTAAACCGAGGAAAGCTATGCAGCTAGTGAGGAGTTGTTAGCCATAGTTTGGGCTCTGGATAAACTTAAAGTTTTCTTATACGGAGTTAAAAAAATAAAAATTGTTACTGACCATTGACCTTCAGCCTCAGTAATGGTCGATATATAGTTGTATATTTCCGTCACAGTTTTTATGAATGCTTTGTAATGATTTGTTTCAGGTAAACAACTTTGTAAAGGTAATTGAATTTGATCACGGTTCCCTTCTTGTCTATAAATCAGCATAGACAACGTATATCATTTCTACAGCATCGAAGCCGGGCATATTGAAACGGGAAACTTCGATCGTTCTGCGGAATCAGCCTCCGAAAGCAGAATCAAATTGGAAATGTTTTTGCGGGATGATTAAAATTGAACAACTTTTTATTAACATTAAAAATTTTAATCTACATTGAAAATTCTATTTTGACAAAGTGGTTTGTTGATCAAATTCAATTACCTTTACTAAGTAAAATTATATCCATGGATATAAGTCGGAGATGTTAAAATTTGTCACAACTAGCATAAATAAAAATGTAATGATTTCCACCTGCAAGTGGTCACGCCAGTCAAGTATGCACTGTGTGCTGGTGTCTGATGAGAAACAGTGCATACTTTCGAAACCACTTTGTCAAAATAGAATTTTCAATGTAGATTAAAATTTTTAATGTTAATAAAAAGTTGTTCAATTTTAAACAACTTTGTTAAAAATTAAACAGCGAGTATGGTCATAAAGGTAAATAAGCCACCAAAATTTAAAACAGGCTTTTGGCAATAGTGTAGCACCCGACATCTCTGGGCGAATAATTTCGGCGCGCAATGTGACGCGCGACAAAAGTACTTGTTTCCAGATCGGACTGGCTGTGGCTTGTTGTCTTGATCATGAAAAATAAGAAGTTAGGCTGCTTTCACACTTTACGGTTTCCACCGTACGACAAAAAACTGTACGATGGTAATACGAATAAGCAACATGTTCACACTATACGGTTTACGCACGGTTTTTTTTGTCACCAGAAGGTTTTGATTAAATAGTGTGCTGATTAGTTAAAATGATGACAATGCAAACGCCATGTTTGGGTGCATCCTATCAACAAAAGGACAGAAGAAGTGGGATTATTCCAGGATCTACAGAAAGATGAAAATAAATTCTTCAATTACAGTGGTACCTCGACATACGAATGCCTTGACATACGAGTGTTTTGAGATACGAGCCGCCGAGCGAGCGAAATTTGGCTTTGAGATGCGAGCAAGATTTGAGATACCAGGAAGCGCTCACAACACCACTGCACACGATGAGTTGTGAGTCGATTAGTGGATCTTGTCGGTCCGCCGTTGCATTTGGATGCCTAATGTTTTCGCACATTTTAGAACAAAAGATCGTGGGAAGTTTCCCGAATAGTATGTAAGTAGTAGATAAGAATATTTTGTTTATAAATGTAGGTCGCTATTACGATATTTAGGTCAGTTAAAAGCTACAGCTGTGAAATAAACGTTTAACACGAAAAGATAGTTTTAATATAAAGTGAAAATTGTGCGAGACAACGGCCGTCGAGTTTATATGTGGTGCGCGTTTTAAAAACAAACGAAAACGTTATAACATTTATTTTTATAACAATGGTGCCGAAGAAGAAAATGATGTCGATGGAACTAAAGCGTGAAATCATCGAAAAAAGTGAGCAAGGTGTGCGAGTGATTGACTTGGCGAGGATGTACGGGCGTAGCACATCAACAATATCTACTGTGCTTAAACAGAAGGAGACGATAAAGGGTATAACGCCAGCTAAGGGTGTTAAAATCATTTCTAAGCTCCAGACCTCACTCCATGAAAAGATGGAGAAACTATTGATGGTGTGGGTGACAGAAAAGCAGCTTCAAGGAGGAACTTTAACACAAAGCATCATATGCGAGAAGGCACGAGCGATTTACGATGATTTGCTAAAGCAAATCCCACACACTTCCACAAACAAGGAATCGGACGACTCGTTTAAAGCCAGTCGGGGCTGGTTTGACGGCTTTAGGAAAAGGACCGGCATTCACTCTGTCGTCAGGCATGGTGACGCAGCAAGTTCGGATGTGAAGGCAGCTGAGGTTTTCAACAAAACGTTTTCCGAACTGATAGAAGCCAAAGGATACATCCCCCAGCAAGTCTTCAACTGTGACGAGACAGGGCTTTTCTGGAGTAAATTCTGGAATTTCAGCTTATTTTAAAGGGAGGGACATTGGCCATTCTTTTTCAATTTTTTTTTGCGTTTTTGGTTTCACATTCAAGGTTTTAAGGTACCCTGCTCTCGGGGCAATTCTTTTTTTTTAATTTGCCTCTTGAATGACAGCAGCCATCCCAGTTTTCGACCTTAGCACTCTTGGTTCTGGACTTTGGTCTGGTTCTGAGTTGTGCTAAGGACATTCTCATTCGTACAATTCGCCACAATAGCTATACAAAACAGTGTCCGTAATACTATTACAGTGTAGTCGATGTACTCGGAGGATTAGTGTGGTTGTGAACGAGCATTAGTCAAGATAGATTTGCTTGCCGTTGCTCGGATAGAAATATAATGTTTTATGGTACAGAGGAAAATGTTTATGTTTTATGTTAAGTACTAGTTTCCCTACAAGTATGTGTGTATGCTTGTTTGTTTCCAGTTATAGACACATTGAAAGCATTTTACTTATTGTTTTTGTTGCATGATGCAAAGCTGTATAGTATTAGCGCACATTTGTGAATGATTTAATCTTTTGTGCATTTTTCAAACATAAATTCAAAGAGCTTATAGACTTTTTGGACCATCTAGACGAAAAGTACCTAGAATTCGCGATATAACCTTTTTAAAGTGGATGGCTTACAATTAAGTCAAACTAAAAACTCTATTATATAACTCTTTACAATTTTAAATGAAGGGCAAAATAAAACTAATGGAACGAAAATGATAGAATCTTGTATACTGTATTATTTGTCCCCTGAGATGTTAGACAAATACTAAAGCAGAGATCCTGAAGATAGTTTACAGGTATCAATAAATACTGAATCAAATGCGAATTTAAAATAACCAACAGTTTTACGATTGAGTAAAACTTTAAAATTAGCGATTTTTATGTATGGGTTTTGTAAAGGAGTTTATAAAGAGTCCCAGTAGAGTAAAAGACACTTTTTGAAACTCTGATGCGAGCAAGGAGATTGAAGCTATGCGAAACGACTACGAAGCTCTTATGGCTAATAATACATAATAATACATGGGAATTAGTCGACTTGCCAGAGGGTCGGCGAACAATTCAATCAAAATGTAGTTTTAATATTAATACTTTGCATGAACTTGATTCTTTTTGAATGAGAAAAAAAAACTTATCTTTCACTAATAAGTGGAAAAATTTCCGACTGCTAATAGATTTTCCCGTTATCATTACTTTGTAGCTATAATATATCAATATTAATATTATCAATTACCATTGCATTAGCATTTAAATATTACTGAATTTCTTTTAATTTAAATCTACGGTTTAGGATGATAAGTAAATCGCTTGAATTGTAATGCGCATCTTAATTCGGTGTATCTTAGCGAACAATAAGATTCAATTGTCCTAATCACTTATGATTTCACATTTTGGCATGTATATAATAGTCACATTTTATGCCGTTAGTCTACTTTTTGGCCAAATTTCTGAACAATTTGATATCAATAGCAATTTAACATATTTAAAATCGTTATAGTTTTATCCTTGCCGCCTAACCAACACTCACCTGATACTATTTTATCATTTTAGTATTTATATCAACTACCAGAAGTTCTCAAAATCGACTTGTTTCGCTTATAATAAACTAGCCATCGTAGTCAACGTAACTGGCCCGATCAATTCAGCCAATATGCTCGCGACAGACACATCTTTCACAGACAAGTTTCCTGCATGTTAATCCAAGTTATCGTGCTAAAACGATGTTCACGAAATGGATGCCTATAAATATACTTCGTCAAATCCAGGAAAAATGGGTTGCTTATTTTTGGAGTTGTTTCGTGTTGTTCCAATTTAACTCACCGGCAATGGTATTTCGAATGTTACGTATACATTTTGATTTATTACTTCATGAGCTGCTGCATCATTTTTATATTTTTGTTAACGGCGTCGACGTTTATTGTATTTAAACATGGAGGGAGATTTTATTACACACGTTAACTCAGCCATTATCTTCGTTACTCAACTCCGTTCAGTGTTGTAAAGAAAACCATATTTTTATTGTTCCCGGTAGAACATACTCTCGTCGGTGCTATATTTTGCATACTTTTTTCTCTGTCAGACATCACAAATCATTTTCACACAGAAACCAATATTTGTTTTTTTGGTAATTTGCAATATTGTGTTTTCTCTTATTTCTTGTTTGAATAAAATATATATACACGGTTACAGCTAAGACTTGTCAGACTTTAACTTTGAATTAACCATTTCTTTAAACTGTGATAAAATTTTGTTTTCTCGCTTCTGCCGTTCTTCCTTACTGAACATAGCTAATGCTCGCTTTTCATCTGCAGAATATATTTGATTTTCCTTACGAATACGTACAGCTTCCATACGACGATGTCTACGAAAAAATATTTCAATAAATAATTCATTGTTAGAATAATTCTTTTGAATATGCTTACCTGCTTCCACTCATCACGTAGCCAACACTCTCAAATTGTTCAATTTCGTCTGATGTAAGACCGATTTCACCACGACGTGGAATTCGTTTACCTTCCGCAATATAAGCAGCCATCGCAGCACCTTCACCGGGCAATAAAGCATGACCAAAGTCCTTGTGTGTCAGTCCAGATGTTTGTCGCAAAATCGGTCCTATTTCTTCAGAAGTAACAGTACTAGTTTTCATTTTTGAGCCGCCTTCGCCAAAATCACGATCTTTCTTCGGTCCTGACGTTTTCTCGACCCAAACTTCTTCAACTCCATCTGAGTCTGACGATGAATCGCTTTCAGAACTAGAGCTAACCTTTTTTGATTTTTTCTTCTTTCTTTTCTTCGCTTTTTTTGATTTCTTCTTTGATTTTGATGACTTCTTTTTCTCTTTCTTCTTTTTCTTGGGAGCTGAATCAGTTTCATGTTTTATTCGATTTTCGTCTTCGTCGGAACGCTCAGAATGTACTGGCGATTTTCCCCATACTGATTGCAAGCCATCGGCACCAATTACTTCTCGTTGTGCACGACGCAATTCCAAAAAATCGTCAAAATGTGACCTCTTCGTTTTGTGAAAACTAGTATCTTTGCGACGATGTCTATCTTTTTCGGAGAATTTGTCGTGAGGCCATCGTTCTTTCTCGTCATCTGAAGACCGATGAGTGTCTTTCTGCAATTTTAAAACAAGGAAAATTGAAGTTTTGAAAATGGTTAAAAGAAGTTTAAGGTTTAGGTAAATCAATTTACATTAGGAATATTTATATGTTTAGCCGCGCATGATTGCGTGAGCTGTGCATGTGGCTTCACCTTCCCACGAAACCCAAAGTTTATACAAAAAAACAAAAAAAAACAAATAAATATTTATGTGGTCTAGTCCATACTTTTTTACTAATTTTTATTCAGTGCAGTTACCTGCTAACTTATATCGAATTCATGTAGCCTAGTGGATCGACCACTGGCTTCTAGGCTTGTTAGAATCCAGATACGAATCCAGATACGTGGGCCATAAACCGAGCTTTGAGTTAAGTTAGCTCTGAATAGGTACCTGAATCAAATCAGGGACAAAGTGAAGCATGACACTAATAATTTTACAAACGAGAAAATTTCAATTATGAAAATGTCAATTATGAATGAATACCAATTCTAAGTCTCCAGGCACTAAATGGGTTGTGGGAAGATACTTTGTTTTAAAGATGTTTAGCCTGTTTGTGTGTTTGAATAAAAAAGCCGGCCGTCGAATGTGCCCAAAAATTTAGTCAACTACTACTACTAATCTAGAAGCTTGAGTAGCCTAGTGGGTAGAGCACTGGCTTCTTGCGTGCGGGGTCCCTGGTTTGAATCCAGATTCGGATGAGGGTCCGCGCACCAAGCTTTGAGTTTACCTAGCTCTGATTAGGTACCTAATTTGAATCAGGGTAAAGTAAGTCGTGGAACTAATCACTCCACACCATCGTATTCACAATGATTGAAAAAATTGTAATGAAGCTTTCTACCAGCTTCAACCGCTAGACCTGTACGAGGGTTGTCGTGGGATTACTTTACTACTACTAATCTAAGCAGAGTAAGCGTAGCTTTTTAAGACGATATTTGGCGTTTGCGTCTGTTTTGTAGTGTAAAATAAACACCATACATAGTAAACTATACCACCGAATTTGAAATTTAAAAAAAAGCAACGAAGATATAAATCGTATATTATTTATTGAAAATTTATTTATTACACATTTTACAATATATTTTACATACAAACATAAATACACACTTTTCAGCCACCGCATTCTCTGCCGTGTTTTGTTTTCGTTCCGTTTCCGTCATGTAATCCGATGGCCTGTCGTTTGGCAACGAGGTACATTCCTCAGTAGGGGAGGCGTCGATAAAATTACGTTTTGGCCGTACTAGCTAGCTTTATAGTTTGTCCAACTAGAGCACCATCTTAACCCTCCGAGAACACAGGGGGTCAAATTGACCCCAGAGACCTTTTTGACCAATCGCAGCGCTTAGGCCTGCGGGAAAAAGGGGGTACTGTAGGTTCCTTAGTGTATTTTTGTGCCTTGACTTTTAGTTTAAACCGTTCTCATACAGTCCCATGTCGTCAGTCGTCGTTGAGAAGCCTTTGAAGCAGATCAAGGGGTCAAATAGACCCCATGTGTACTCGACGTCAATTTTGAGGTAAAATTCAATATTTTTTTTACTTTATAAATCGAAGGATTAATTTCAAATAGCCAAAAAATAATTGTTTTTGATATGTACCAATTTTTTCCAGCTTGTAAAAACTGTTTTTAAAAAACTGATTTTTCCTTTCGAAGCTAGATATATTTAGTTTTTGTGACAAATATCGATATTTCGAGGGCAATCTGCCCTCTTCTTCTTCAATGTCTATCGGTCTATCGATAGACACTGACACTGACGCTACCAAAAATAAATCTGCCATTGCTGCCTTGAAAGAAGTTGTGGCTCACCTTGTCGAGCCATATTTACGAGAAAAATTAAATAATACCATTCTACGTGTAGACATTCGAAAAGGGATCGAGAATATTTTAGGAATAAATATCCTAAATGTTCCTTCAGAACGCCCAAAGCTCAGTAAAAGAGCAAGATGTTTATTGTTCTCTCGAAAACAGGACCACAAAACAAAAGATGTGTGCGCATCTTACGATCGACCGATGTGCGACGAGCATCGGGCATTTTTATGTAATGATTGTGTTGGATATGAATAATTTTTCAATTTCTTCTTTATTTTGTCAATATTTTTATATATTTTAATGAATAAAAAATAGTTTTTTCTATTCAAAAATGAAAAAATTCATTATTTTTCATACCCTCAAAATTACTTCTACTAATATGCGTAACGAATATATTTTTTGGAACCCTTTATGTAGGGATGATTTTTTTATTATTCTAACCATATAAATTTTAAGCTCAAAATATTAAAAATCAATAAATTTATTAATTTTTTTAAAAAATATGCAATTATAAAAAACCTTCAAAATCGCCACCGTAAATATGCAAAATAAATACTTTTTTTTAAAGGTCCAATATACATCTAACTTTTTTATGATTTTGTCATATCTTGAGAGTATCTGTTTAAATTTTTAGCCAAAAATATTGAAAATTAAAAAAAATAACGATTTTTTAGTAAAAAACCTGATTTTTGGCAAAACTGTTTTTCGCGAATTTTTTTTAGGTATGTTAAGGACATTTAAGGCACGTCTTATGCATAAGAACTACTAGAAAAGGTCTCAAACTATACCTACAATTTTTTTCAAACTAAAACCTTGAGTTGTGGCGATTCTATAGTCGTTCAAAAGTGCTTGGGGTCAATTTGACCCCAAGTGTTCTCCATGATCGAAAAAATAGGTGTGTACTCGGAGGGTTAATAACAGTTTGGTGTCCTCCCTAGGCTCGGCAGAGTTGAGAACAGGGCGTGACGTAATTGCGAGCCCCAATTCGGAAACGCCATATGAGATCTTCAAGAAAGTTCTTCTATCGCGACTCTCAGCCGCCGATTCCGCTAAGCTGAAGCATTTCTTGTGAAATGTCTGCTTAGGTGAGCGGCAACTTCTCAGCTGCTGTGGAAATGAAGCAGTTGGGATGTTCTCTAGTTGTGAAGGATATTTGAAAGACCCTCTAGCTGCAACGGCTTCTGGAACAAACACAGGCTATTTTAGCCAGTTCACCGGAAGCCAGCATTGAAAAACTAGCAGAAATGGCCGATAAAATTGCCAAGTTTCGTCTTTTCCGCACCGCAGTATAAGGTGACCGAGCTCACCAAACACTCATTCAACTGGTAAGCGGGCACCTACACTTGGGTTTTATGTCGACACCTGCCACGGGAGCTCTATTCGACAGTCCAGCATTAGGACAGTTCCTATGAATTAGGAGGCAAATCTATTAATGGTAGAATACCACCTATGCTGATGCTATTTGTTAGCCCATTTACCTGGGTCTAGGCGGGGATGCGCCGTGCTCACAAACTCATAAGCCAGCGCCAGATCCGGAAACGATTTTTGGTCAGCCCAGATGACGAATCCATATTGGTAGCCTGTAAACCACAGCTCTCACATAGGAGGCCTTTCTCAGCGATAGGAGCACTTATCTCGGTAAGTGCGGGTTACTCCTGCCCTCACAGTACCGATGCTGAGTCGTATACGGATCGTGTAGGCCAGCCGGCTCTCGATCAAGCTTTCATCCGTTATGAACGCATATACCTCATAATGATGTACTCCGGAGCACTTGTCCATGATAGTACTTAGGGCCGTGTCTAAATGACAATAGATTGTAGACACAGGTGAAAATATTTCTGTGCTTCCAACTCCCAAAACTGGAATGATTTCTTCTTTTGGTCTACGACTTGCCGCTATTCTATAATAAATATCTGCGGACGAAAGGTGAACAACCTGGAGCTAGGAGTTCGTCGTTAGTCCTCAAAGAGCTTTATTATTGACGATGTCTCTAGACCCGTCTGATACTAATAACTTGGCAAATGCTATCCTTGTCATTCCTCTAACTTTCCTTTCAACCAAAGGTACGGACACATCGTGCAATATTCCTAAATAGTGTTTTTTTATTGAATCAGACTGTCTCCAAAAATACGGTGCCATCACGGTCAACACAGGGTCCTATCAACCCTACAATCACTAGGTAGCACCACAAACTGAAAACAGGCTCATCGATGGTGTCAACACCACGCATACTAGTACCCGATAAGCTCGCGGCGGCCAAAATGAATTTGATTTCCTACTACAGCAGGGAATATGCCACCCCTTCAACAGCAGCGAGTCATCTCGAAGTCACATCGTTCATAATGCCAATCGAGAATAGCGTCCTTGCGACGATTACTGATAGATATACTAACCCCATTATCTAAGACTTCCGTCATGAATTGCATGACAAAAGAATCTTCTCCACAATAGATCTGGTAAAGGCCTACCATCAAATTCCAGTCGAAGCCGAACGTTATCCTTTATCCGGACTCTTTGAATTCGCCCGAATAACTTTCGGACTTTGCAATGTGGCACAATCGTTCCAGCGGTTTATTCTCGAAGTCCTACATGCACTGAAATTCTGCTGCATTTACTTTGACGATATATTGGTAGCTTCGACTTTTGAAGAAGAGCTCATTCTTCATCTAGAACAAAATTTTAAACGATTTGTGGCCCATGTTCTTATCATGAACCTGAAGAAATATCACTATATTTCAGTCAAAATCTTTGGTTATGAGATTTCACCAATAGGCATTAAGCCCTTCCCAGATCGGATTGATGCAATTACAACAGCTAAACTCTACAATACGGCTAAACACCTAAGAATATTTTTAGGGATGGTCAACTTATTCGCTGGAGAATACTGAAATTCTAGCTAGAAAAGCTAAGGAGCAGCTAAAAGGCTACTGTTGAAATAACGGAACAAAAACTTCCGCGATTGTCAATTAAAGGCTTACTGAAAAAATATACAACGCAGGAATTAAAGGATGAAATTATCAATCTGAACTATTCGATCGACTCAAACGATAAATTTGAAATTGTCCACATAAGGCAGGCACGTAAATCAGGCAAATAGATTGCTTTTGTTGAAGTGGGAGGAAAATTATTTAATCGAATGGTCAACCAATTTATTGATATTGACTTTGGGTCGCACTACATCATTGAGGACCACAATGTTATGAGGTGTTACAAATGCCAGGGTTTCAACCACAAAACATCGTCTTGTTAGTACAAAGATGTATGTGCTATATGTGCCGGAAATAATCTAACAAACAAATGTGCTGAAAGTATTCTGAAATGCGTTAACTGCACCCAAAAGAGACATGGGCACACTAATCATCAGATCGACAGTTACGAATGCCGAGAATAAAAAAGGATGTTTGTAATAAATCAACATAAAATTGATTACAGTTGCTAAACGTATTATGAATCAGACCACCAATGCTCTAAAAAAAAGTCTAGCGCATCAGAACCGCTAGAAAACTAATTTTCGAAGAAATATTTTTTGACTGACAAAAAAATGTGGAGAGACGTAATACACTTTTTTGTAGAATCATATCAACCATTCCTTATCCAAAGCAACAAAACTCAACTATAACCCAAATGATGAAAATGTTCAGTGCTGGCAACACTTTCCGAACGAAGCAGCAATAAGTTTACCAAAACAAGCTCATACTCAAATCAACTTATCCTTTGAATTTCGTTTTCATCGCAGGATTTCATCGAAAGTTTCAGCGGTTAAACGTTGTTTGAGGCTGCCATTCGAAAAATTTTCAAAACTCGGAAAATTAAAAATTGGTTTCTTATTTTTATTGCAAATGCTTGGCATATGAGAACGTAATTTGAAGCATCTGTTGGTGCAATATTTACGGAAATGGCTAATGCCTGTTAGCCTGTGTCAGCAGCAAAGCAAAATACATACCAAAATCTGCTTCACGTTAAGTTAAACCCAACCAGTAAGTTTCGTTTCGATTGAATCACTGCGCTGGAAGCTTTACGGGTGAAAAGAGTTCTAGGGTTACCACCCTCAAAACTTTTCAAATTTTTAAAGCGTTAATATATGTTGCTAATTTTCATTGCAGGATCATTTCCATTTGCAAATCTAATGACATAATCACTCAGTAAAGAAATTAAACAAAATTACAAATATGGTCATAGCTGGCAGCCCTTTCATGATTTTTGTACGAAATTTCGACGACATTTGGTTCACATTAAGGTCCATTTACTGCGTGAATTTCGTTCTGATTTCTACACTGGACCAGAAGTTAAAGGGAAAAAAGCTTTATTTTGCTGAGCAAATTTGCAAGATTTAGGACACAAAAATCACCATAGCTGGCAACTCTATTCTAATTTTTCAGCCAAATTTTCATCAAATGTTACCTAAGGTAAGATCCAAGTACTGTATGAATGTTGTCAAAATCTGATGACTGAATCGGAAGTTATAGGCCAAAAACCGTTTTTTTTTTCTCAGTGATTTTTCAAGATGGTACCACTGCCACAGGGTTGCCCGCATTTCAAAATCACTTCTATCAGACCTGGTCCTAGCTAATACCAACATGTCCTGTGAATTTCACTATGATCGGATAATCCGGTCGTCAGTTCTCGTGAACAGAACTTTCGAGAGCTGAAAATATAGGTAATTTGCAGATGTGTTGCCGTTCTTGTGCAAATCGGAATTTTGAAAATTTCAATTTGACATGATAGACAAAGGTTGAAATTTATCAATGATTTTATTTTTTTGTCAAAAATCAAAAGTTTTTGAGGAAGGTCAATGATTTGAAGGTTTTTTTCAGGAGCCTGCCGTAGCTACAGGGTTCCCCGCACTATCTTGAAAATCCACATGTGCTAAATTTTAGTCAACATTAATACGCTCTGCAAATTTCACGATGATCCATTGTTTTTCTTAGAAGTAACGACAAATCAAAATTTGAAAAAAAAAATCCTAGCCTACTTTTAGGCATGCTGCACCCACACACGGCTCAAAATTTCCAACATTTTAACACAAGCAAGCTTAAAATATAATAAGTTTTCATTCCCAATTATTTATTTTAACAAAAATTTACACTGCTTGAAAATATAGGAGTACCTGTAAAACGCTCGCCGCCGTCAAAAGGTTTAGGATGTCTAAATTACGTCCTCCGAAAATGTCAGCTCAATCGGATCGGCCACTCCAGAGATTATCTCGGAAAATCATTTTGCTGATATATATATATATATATATATATATATATATATATATATATATATATATATATATATATATATATATATATGTATACATATATATATGTATATATATATGTATATATATATATATATATATATATATATATATATATATATATATATATATATATATATATATATATATATATCAGCAAAATGATTTTCCGAGATAATATATATATATATATATATATATATATATATATATATATATATATATATATATATATATATATATATATATATATATATATATATATATACATAAAGAAATATTAATTTTCGGCGAAACGAGTTTAATACTAATTTTCTTCGAAAATTAGTAATAATGTATGCAAACATAAGAAGCATTCCTAACAAAATTTAGTTCTTTTTTTGTGGGATGATTAAAATTGGAAAAATCCACTTAGTTAAAGAAAATTTCCAATTTTAATCATCCCACAAACAACAATTCGATTTGATTCTGCTTTCGGAGGCTTTTTCCGCAAAACGATCGAGTTTCCCGTATGAAATATTCTCTACTTTGATAAGCATTAGAGACGATATAAGTTGGCTATGCTAATTTATAGACAAGAAGGGAACCGTGATCACAAACTAATCATCTTTATAAATTAATGATGTTTAATGCTTATATACTTTCGAATACCACATACGGAACTATTTGATGGAGTCAGATATCAAAGCAAAACATCGAGTTGATTGGAAGACTTATTTCGAAAGCAATTAAAATTATGTTTAGAATGCCGATTCTAATAGTTGCTGTGCACACTCGAACAAGATTGTTAAATATTCAACAACTAATTAATTTTGAAAGGGGAAAACTGATTTTTATTATCCTGAGCAACAATTTGAAATGACCAAACATCCCCCGCACTATGTTGGAGATAACTAACCGGGAAACTAGAACTGCTAGAAATCTATCTCTTGCAGCTCGAAGAACGGATAGATTGAAAATGGATCCAATACAGCAGGCTATCGCATTTTACAATTCATTGCCGAACTCGGTAAAATCAACGAAAAACATAATAGAGCTCAAGGTATACTTGAAATCTCACATCAAACACACCAATCCTTGATTAAGAAGATACCAGAGTTTTTTGTAGACTTTTCTCTGGACACATGTTAATGAGGACAAACATATAACTTAGGGTATGAAGTGTGCGTACGACCGCGATCCAAGCATATGAAGGCATTCGCTATTTCCGGTACTTTTTAGAAGCCTAGAGTTTTACATTATACACTGACTTATACAAGTTACACAAGTGAGTTGACTTCTAACATTAGCTCCTTTGATGAACTGTACAATATCCCTTAGTTCGATAAGGGGTAGATCAATCAGATTTAAAAAAAAGGGCGCCCCAAGAAAAGCCATTCTTCTCCTCACGAGAGCCGGACACTGGAACATGAGATGCAGAGCGGTATCTTTTGCATCCTTTAAGCCACATCTCCGACATAAATCATTGAACTGTACGCGCAACCGCGCCATATGAAGCAGAGGCCTGTGAAAGGGGGCGCAACGCAGCGGAGAGCACTACGGGTAAAGTTCAACAGTGACCTGATGCGACGTGCATACATAGAGGTCTAGATCTGTCTGGCAATAACACGGGGTGATTCATTACCTGAGGACTTTTTAGCCTCCTCGGAGTATTTTCGCCGAATAGCTAGTTTGGCCTATGACATCCGTGTACCTATAGTGGCCCCAAGCCTTGCCGCTTTGTCGGACATACAGTTGCCCTGAATACCCCTATGTCCAGGTGCCTAAATAATTTGCACCTCCGAATATCTTGTATATAGAAAAGACCATCAAGGGGCTTAATAGCCGCTTGGCTTTTAACTGTGCTGAAGACCAGCTGCATACATAGGAAAACAAAATTCAAAGCCTATAAGTTAATAATACGGCCTGTGTAGTGCTATGGGTATGGAACAGGAAGCGTGCACAAGACAAATACAGGCGTCCGCAAACATCGTGAACACTTTTGAAACACGTTTTAGGGGAATAATTGGCGCAAAACTATATAGCGGCCAATATCGCAGAAGCTAGAATTACGAGCTATATGAAATATTTGACAATCTAAATATTGTCACATTCATCAGACTGTGAAAGCTGCAATGAGCTAGTCACAAGCAGCGAATGGTCGAGCATCGATACCTAAAAAGGTGTTCGAAGAAAACACCGAGAGAAATCTCGGGAAAAGCTGGTCCGAAGACTGCGCATCACTGCTTGGATTTTGTAATTGGAGGACGCGGCCATTAAACCAAAACATTTGGAGGTGCCATCTACAAGAAGCCAAGGCCCGATAGGGGCTGCCTTTTTCAATCTTTCAAAACTATTACGAACAAGTCTTTCCAAGAAGATCAAGTTCCTTTTGTATAATTATGCTTCAATATTCGTTTTATATCGCATATTGTAAAAACGCACTTAGCCAAACTCTTCTTCAGCAGAGCGATGGCATCCATCACTTCGTCAAAGATATGTTGACGCAATCGAACTGAATGATGCAGAATAAAAATGAGACTTGTAAAATTCTACATATTAGCTAGCCGGAAATATACTACCAGTTGTTGCGCTGCCTATGATGATTTAAGACACAAGTTTCACGTAAACGAGGTACTTGTAACCCGAACAACTCATTTTAGTCAAACGTAAACTGTTCTACCTATCTGTGGTTTTACCCAGGTTTTACCAATCAAACAACTACGAAGTTACTTGAATTACATCAACCTCTTTTATACTTGCGTAGAATGTTTCAGTGTTCTCTTTTAAAATTGCATTAGCTAGAATATTAGAAATATCTCTTTAACGCGTGGACTTGATCACATGATTTGGTCCTGCTTATACTGGAACCACGATGTGTACACAACACTTACAAGATTTAAGTTGTTAAGTAAATACATCCATATCGCCGACTCTTATAGCCCGTCCAGACTACGGATACTTATGTATCCGGATACATAAGTATTGTCCTCACTGCAGCGACATCTGCAGATACATTTTACCCTTGCCATGAAAATCAATGAAAAGTGTGGACGATACTTATGTATGCGGATACTTAAGTATCCGTAGTCTGGACGGGCTATTAGACCGAATCCAAAGCTAATACTAGGCGCATTTGAAAGTATCTTTTATACCGACGTGCGACGAAGCAAATATCAACACTCGTTACGGTACAATTGAAGTAAATTTAACAAATAACAACCTCAGAAATATTCAGCAATGCAGAAACGTTGAACGTTTCTAGGACATGTGCGACTTACAATCACTGAAAAACTTACTTTTTTATCTTCATAATGATCCCTTCTTCGATCGTACCTATCTCTCGACCGCGACTTCGATCTAGACCTTGTCCTAGATCGTGGACTTTTTGATCGCCGGTAATGGTCTCGCTCTTTTTTGTATCCTGATCTTGAATGAGTTTTCGATCGGTGTTCTTTAGGACTTCTCGATCTGCTTCGACTACGTCTTGTTTCGCCCATTTTTTTTATACTTTTAGGATTGCGGAGACAAGCTTTTTATTTAAAAAATTATCTCTGAGAGTAAACGAAAGAGCTTATTTAGACCACTGTGCACCAGGAATTAGCAAACGATTACAACTTACATGTATTCACAGAAGCGGCAAATAAATAAAATGGCTGCAGATGCCTGCGGCATCTCCGATGACAGTTATCTTTACATTAATTCATTTTGACAGCTGTCATAAACTAACCGGGAAGGCTAACGATAGGTTTATGTGCATGATGCGATTGAAGGCTGTAAGCTTTTACACTCGTCAACTCGACACGAAAAATTCTTCTAGATTCTCTTATACCGCTAAAACACACTGTAACGCGATTTACAGTACCGCAGCGACCTGCGACAGTTTTATGAGTTTTCCATGGCAGTGTTCACATTCGACTTACACACCTGGCAGTGTGTGAGCTAGCGTATCGTAAATTTACAATTGCGACGGTTGAAAATTGAATGAAAAAGTCTCAAACGGTGTGGTATATTTTCAAATGTGCGTGGCAAGCAACATATTTTTAGCGTAATATTATTATGAAAGTTAAATATTTTCGTGGCGATACTTTATCATCGCTTAGGATAACTTTATAATCACTGTTATTCTCTCAAAAATAGACAAGTGACACTTTTGGTTGTCACTTTTCAGGAAATGTCATGAGAGCTTATTCATACTTTTCATGAATTTCCCCCATCAAATGTTTCAGGAAGTTTATGTTCACGAACGCAACTGAGAGTACGGCACAATCTAAACTAGCCTAAAATCAGGTGATTTCGATCAGGAGAGCTAAATCAGCCTTGAATTTACCTACCGTCTCGCCATTTCATTCGTAGCATTTTACCATTATTTTACATTTAATAATTAATAGCATGCACATTGAGCATACCCCTTATACGTCATACCATACGTAAAAACAACCCAATCGTTAAAAGTTCTAGCGAGCTCTCCAGCAACCGCTACTAAAAGCTTGCCAGTTGACATCATAGGTTGACATTTATCTCAGCTGTTGACATGTGCTCAGGTTGGGGAAAATATATTTACAAAACCTTTCCCAACCTTTCCATATGTATCCCTTCTTATTTCAGCTTTCTGTGGGGAATTCGCGAACTTCGCGAATTTAGTATTTTGACAAGTTCACATGACAGTCGTCCGATAAGAAAAATTCGATTGCCTCGTGGAAGGGAGTGTTTTGATTCTTAGTTCGGTGCGTTTATGTGGCTTCGTGAAACGTGATTTGTTTTTGGAGTTTACATTGCATCGGCGAACATCGCTGAATTCTCTACTGTGACAAGATCTTCGTCTGGCATCCGTTGTTCTTATCAGTTTTCACGCCATGCGCAGCGCGGAATAAAAGTTGTTATAACTTACGAAGATATAAATAAATACTTGATCGGATCGCTCAAATAGAAAGATACCGCCTACGAAACGCAACGTTCGCTCAGTTCAACTTGTACTACTCTCGGGGACGGCAGTTGAAAACTTGACGAGATTCGAACGCGTGCACAGTGAGGCAGTTGGTGGATCAGTTGTGGCTAGTGAATTTTTTTTCGACTTTCCCGTCACCTTACCGTTTCGATTTATCTAACGTATTGAGTTATTATCTATAAACCTAAAAAAATATCAACATGTCAGATAAAGTGCGAGTTTGTATCGTCGGCTCCGGAAACTGGTAAGTGGAAATTAGGACATTCACGTTGCCTTGAAAACTGCATCGAGGTGACTCGATGGCGTGAAGCTTGCCCTTGACCGTGGGCCACTTTGATGCATTCCGTTGGCACGTCTTGATGCACTGTGCCTTGAAAATTTCGAATTATGTAACAAATGCAAATCTAAAACGCGGCATAAATCGATAATCGTTATTTTTAATTCATGCTGTTTTGACTTGCAAAGTAACTAATGCAATATGTTCTTGCAGGGGTTCGGCAATTGCAAAAATTGTTGGCGCTAATTGCTCCAAGCTCGATAAATTTGATGAGAGGGTAACAATGTATGTTTACGAAGAAATGATCGACGGCAAAAAACTAACTGAGATCATAAACACCACTCACGAGAACGTGAAATACTTGCCTGGCCACAAACTCCCACCCAATGTGGTAAGTACACATATTGCCCATCCAATATGAAAACAAATCTTATATAATTTGATCGGATCAGTTACGTAAATTTCAAACATGTCACGAAGGTATTTAATTAAGCTGTGATTTACAAGCTCAATATATATATGCCCCTTCATGTTGCATTTGAACGTTTAAGATTAGGAGAAGAGAAACGCGTTAATGACCTTAAGCCACTTCTTATCCGCCAGATAACCTGTTGTACAGTGGGGTATCAGTTTTCATCGGAAATATTCTGTAATATGAAACCTCAAATCAGTTATAACTGGCAGATACAGAGTAATTAACGCAGCTGTTAGTAGCAGGCTGATATTCGTGGCTTTGTATCGATTGATTGTTTTAAACTCTATTCTGCCTTCCATTGAGTGGAAAGCAGGTATTGTATCAATGATAACAGACCAACCGTTGAGCCAATAGCAATGAAAAAAAAAAACATAGCGATATGAAGCCGGTACATTGAGAGATAATACATTCAATGCACAAAATATAGCTGGATGAAATCATATGCATAGGAATTGAATAACATTTGTATTTCATTTTGAATTTTCTTTATTACGAGGAAACGTTTTTGCTTATGTATAATATATAAATATTCTTAAAAGGAACAAACTGCTAATATACTATCTAATCCTGCCATATTATCAATTGCTTGGGGCTTCATAAATTCACGCACAATACCGTTGCGGTCAGTCCGGTTATTATCCAACGTCTTGCCGTCTCTCACGTACTCAACATAGTTCTCACTCTTTTGCCTCTTCACGCTGCTGATAAATAATTATGATTTAGAGGAGCAACCGTTTTTGAAAATTTCTTTATACCTATTCTGTCCTGATTCGCCTAAACGTGCTATCTACATTTTAGTACTTTCGAGATATTCAATGATTTGTGTTTTGATTTGTACTGGAGATATATGGAGAGTGTGTTTTTCAATATTGATTTTAGCATACTTTCACAAAAGATAGGTTTTTCAAATTTTGCAGGATGATGTAATAGAGTATGCAGTTTTTGAATCCGTTATTAACTCAAAAATGTAGGTAAAACGTTTATGCGAATCAGGGCAGTATTAAAGTATTTCACGTTTGTAACTGTCCACAGCTTTAATGTTCTCTGAATAAAATTGTTCATCCAAACATTCTAAGTTATTAACATTTTGCACTCTAATCCTCAGATATCGATTTTATGCCACATTTTCATTCACATGAAAAATTCAAAATTTTTGAAGAAATATCTTGAAAAGCCATAGTGTTTGTTGCAAATCATTCTTGACACCAGGCTTATTCTATACTTCCAAAGAGAATAATGTGCATATTCCGAATACCATCAGGAAAATCTTTCGTTTCATGCGAATTAAAATTTCTTCTATTTGAATAAATTTTATTTAAATAATTTAAAATTTGAGTAGGTATGCTTTTGTTTGTTGAACTATATTTTCTAACAGTACATAAGGTTGAAGGTTCCATATTATTCACTCGAATTTGTGGTCCAACACTCCTTCAATTGGAAAGGAAATTCTCTTTGAATATTTGTTTAGCAAATATTTTGTATATGAATCTTACACCTTTATCGCCCAGTATTTATCAAGTCTTGGGTCTTATTCGAGTAAGCAAACTTATCTATAAAGTGAATCCTGAGAAAAGGTAGAGGAGAGTAAGCAACGCAATTTATGCTAATCTATACGGCGATAGCAATGTCAATTTTTGCTTAAGGCTTTCTAGTGTGGTGACCGGCAATGGATAAAATTACCTTTGCAGACATAGCAAACAGAGCTCAGTTATTAGCTCTCTATATTGAACTCTTTATTAGAAGCGCTGGAGCGAAACTTGCTGTCACGGCTAAGAAAGCAGGACATTACTTGTGAAGATCCTTTAGCTATAGCGGTATTGGCCAAGGGCTCGGAAGCTGCACTGAATACTTGGTCTAGACCAGCCATACTCAACCTTTTTTATATCAAGGCCACTAAGAAATTAGTACTAAGCTACTTGGGCCGCAGTCTTGTGATAACTGCAAAAACAAAGGCAAATAAACAAGATGGTGAAAACATAATGGTGAAAATTACATTTAGTTCAAATTTAGTACGACCTCTGACAGTCTGACAAAGTTTCCACAATTTTAGTTAAATCAAGCTGGAAATTGCTGCTGCAATTCTTAAGATATCGTGTTAGTGGAAATCAGTAAGCCTATTCCTACAAACTTTTTTTTGCATATTTTATTTTCGAATATGATGATTCGCACAGATAAGTCGATGTAATCAACATCAAAAGCAACTGGGCGCAGTTTTCCACTGTCTTATAATTTGCCGGTACGAGTTGCCTCTCTTTTTTCGTTAAATATAAGCTCCAAATTCGAGTCATTTTTAAATTCAACGATTTCATCAAACAAATGTGGAAAATTGAATCCTAGCTCTGCTAACTGACTAATAACTGCTAATTCGAAGCGCTAAGGGTTTTCAAATCTTCGGATAGTGAATTTAGGTAATTTAAATATACATTGCAATTTTAATATACATGGTACTGTCATTTCAATTAGCCAATGAAAGTGTGGGAAAATTATCTAGCTTTTGATTTTTTATGTCTTCGCAATAAATGTTCAGCTCTGTAAACTTTGTTCTGTTGTAAAAACAATATAATTTCCATTCGTAATAAGAAAAATCGGTCGAGAGTTTTTCCTCTGCTTAGTCGCTTAGTCGCAGTTGTATGTAAAATGGCATCATCATAATTATTGCCTAGCTCTTCCAAAAGGTTCTTGAATTTTCTATGATTCAGCTCTCGTGCTCGAATATAGTTCACTACAATAATGACGGTCTTCACTACAGCATCTTATTTATTAGACGAAACACGTTCTGCCAAATTTTCTTGGTGCTACTGAACAATCAAATGATGCTAGATTTTTTAATGCATATTTAGATTTTAATAGAGAAACAAATCCGTTTTCTGATCCGGTCATTGAAGTCAATTTTATTTTTCTTAAATGACATGTCAAATATATCATCATTAATTACACTCTGCAGTATCAAACAACATTGCGGCGTTGATGAAATGTCCGTGCTAAAGTCAGTAGTTAAACTAAAATTTATACAGCTCTTCAAGTCATATCTATGATATGATCGCATATGTAAATGTTTAGCAGTATCTTCTATTCGTCGAGTGCAGGTAGAATTTGAAAACTGCATTTGTTTTATTTGCGATTTGGTTCATCTTCGACATATCTTCCGCCGGAGGCCAGCAATCTGATTGGCTGATCGTTCGGATATGTAAATGTGGTCTGAAACTCCAGCTACCAGCAACCGGGATTCGGCATTGCCACTCAAGAGCCACTCGGTGTCTCTTACGTCTCTATTTATACAATTGAATGTTTAACAAGTGGTCGAGCCACAGAGCAATGACTTGAAAGAAGAAGCACTTGTGAGCAGCGCTTCCCCGTTTTCTACTAAAGTAGTAGATTTATTACTATTGTCCTGCCAAAAAATTACTACAACAGCAATTATCTCTGCTATTATTTGATAAACCGGCAGACACAAAACAAATCTTTTCCGTTCATAAATAATAAATGGATTCATATTTATTTTTCCACTTCTTTAAAAGAAGAGAAATAATGTAATTGGCTTGTCTACACCAAACCAAGCACAATGCAGCTGAGTCAAAGCCAATGAATTCAAATGTTCTATTATTTTTATTTATCAATTATTCTTACAGCTATTGCAATATTACAGCAATATTCTTACAGAATGCCGCAAAAGTTTTGGGCTTGTTGCAGAAGACACGGACCACAAGAGCAAAATAATACATCTTGGCAGGAATTTCCAGGTCAAGATACCCACAAGAACAGACTGGAAGAAAAAGGGAGCTACCATCGATGGGGACGTCTGGATTTACACGGATGGGTAAAAGACGGACACAGGAGTTGGCACGGGCGTGTTTTCTACGGATTTGAGCCTTACAAGCATCACCTGTGGTTTAGACTGTCGGACCATGCTACCGTCTTCCAGTCTGAAGTACATGCTATACGCATGGCAGTTGAGTCCATTAGCGATATATCAACCAGGTCAATGAAAATTTGCGTCGACACTACCATACTCGCTCTTGCGTCTTACAGATGATGTTAACGCTTGCAGAGTGGCTGTAGGGGCAAGGCATATTCCTATCCGAATTATGTGGGTGCCAGGGCATAGTGGGGTCATAGGCAACGAAAAAGCCGATGAATTTGCGAGGAAAGGTTCAGGAGCTAGTAATAGCCCCTGCATCACTGTACCACGGTCGATCGCTGACGCCACAAGCAAACTTGATGCCGCCATATGGGCCAAACCAAAGTCCGAATGGGAAAACAGGATGAACTGCAGGGTGGTCAGGACATTATGGCCATCACCTGATCCAAGCAAAAGCAGGAAACTGCTCAAGCTCAGCAAAAACTGCTTGAGAGCCACGGTCGGCTTGTTCACAAGACACTGCCTTACCGCATCTCATGCGAACAGAATGGGACTGGCATCCAGCAATTTATGCAAGAGGTGCGAGATGGAAGAGGACACCATCGAACACACTCTCTGTGATTGTCCGGCCCTAAATAATAAACGCCTCAAGAGTTAGCAGAGGTGGCCAGTACCGTCACGTTGAGTCAGCTGATCCAGTTTGGTGGAGCGGTCACTTGGCAGCTATAACAAGCCAGCGGAGGGTGGCAAATGGGCCCAAACTGGTGGCCTAATGCTGGCCGCGTTCCCGGCAGCCCTCTTCACTAACCTAACCTATCAAAAAAACTTGAATACCGAAGTGGGTAGAGCGTCAGGTGATATCGTGTGTAGTCTATGGTTCCAAATCCAGCAGATGATCAATCTCCATACTGTATATAGAGGCTCTGTGCCTTGCACTTCTTCTTAACAGTGTTTAATATCGTCTCGGTGCATGTGTCAATTTTGTCCAAACTGCAATCTTAACCACTATTAACAGTCAAAAATAATTATATTGGAGCGTTTTCTTTCCAAAGATCGACCATTGATTTTCCCACACATGCTTCATTTACCGTTGAAGAAAGATACACGATATGACTATTGAAAATGAACTTATGTGAGCTGTGATTTAAAATTTGATTTTTACCACATCTTTTATTGAAATACTACCTAATTAATAATTTAGAAAAACAGTTTTGCCGGACTAAGTGAACGGTCGAAACATTGCTGCCAGAGCAAAGTGACTGAAGCATGAACATTTCAAACCTATCTTCAAGTTTAAATTTATTTAGAAGAAAGATTAGGAAAGACATTGAAGTTTTAGTTTAGAAATTACTGATCTAGAAGATGTATTGGTCACGAAAAGACTCGCAAAAATACATATTTCTGTTCTAAATAGAAAACAATTCTATAATCAGATCGAAATACGTCCCATAATATCTGACTTGGGAGAAATGCCAAAATTTTGTCATTAAGTATATCAATTGCAATAACACAATAATCTCAGTAACATTTGGCTACTGGCCCTCATGAGCATATTAATTTTAGTAATATTAGCTTACTTCCATGTAGATTAGTAGTAGTTTTATAATACCGTCATATGCATGAAGTTTTGTCGCCTTTCTTTCGACTTGTATTCTTGCAGTATTGCAAAATGTGGAGTTATCTGCAATCGTTGAGTTTTGGATAGTCAGAACATGTTAAATCAGCTAATCACATAATTGATATTTTTTATGTTGCACAAATTAATTGTATATCACTTTTTTCATGAATAGTATAACTATTGCAATCAGATAAAAAGTTCAATATAAATACTTTCACTTGGATTTTATGACATAATTTTGCATTCAATTAAATCACATTTAAATGAACCGCATTCCACTTGATATATTAATATTAGAACCATCATATCAAATTCTATAACAAACATGTTTGATCCCTACATTATTCTTCTTTATTTTGGCACGAGTTCAACAAACAATCTTAATTTACCAAAATATCTAGTATTAAACTTTTCCAATAGCAAAAAACGTCTTTGATGAACGCTAAGAAATAATAGACGAGGCTATGCAAAATCATTCATTCGCGAAGTGTAAATGTGATCGTTTCAAATGCCTAGACAACAAGAGCACGATCGTAAGAATCAGCAAATTGGTGTGCTTTTCAATCAGCTTTAAAAATAATAATGCTTTAGTATCGCGTGTCATAAAATACTCATGTTTACGCTGACTTATGACTACTTGTTTGGCTACAAATCAAGTTTTTTTTTCTTATACAACGATTTTGTTATTTTTCAATTTCAATTTCATTATTTGTCGCTAGTAAGATGCCTGGACAAACTGGAATATCTATCCAATTTCGAATTAGATATGTACTTCCGCATGAAATGTAAAATCTACAGTATGCGAAAATAAGTTGAAGGTGAAATGAATACTATCGGCTAAATTAGCAGCATGCTATGAATGGCACCGCGATTAAGACTTCATATGCTAATCATTTGTTGATTGGAGTTATTTTAATTAATTGTTAGTTGTGAAAATGAGCGTATTTTAATATTTGAAAACGTGCCTCCTACTTAAAATACATTCGAGTCGTTTATAATTGAATAAGTTTGTGTGCTGCCCATTGAAGTTAATACTTTTCGAACCAATTTCAAACTTATAACGTTTACAATTTAGTATCCATTGTCTAAAATATTTGTACATATTGTCCTCTCCTGCACGGGCTATGTATTTTTCATTGATTTAAATACATTGTTTGCATTGCTTTAATTTGAACTCACTAAATAAAGATTATATTTTCTGAAGAAACACTACACTAAAATAGTACATTGGGTAACATAATAAAATATCCAAATGATATCCAGTAAAAAGTGTTCATTTTTAAAATATGTATTGTAGCGTATATGGAAGGTGGGAGTGGCCTTAGCACAACCTAGAGCCAGACCGAAGTCCAGAACCAAGAGTGCTAAGGTCAAAAAGTGGAATGGCTAATGCCATTCAAGAGGCAAAACAAAAAAAAAGAATTGCCCCGAGAGCAGGGTGCCCTAGAAATGGCCGTGAAGGCCCCTCGTCCGCATTAGCGGAGCACCCTTTAACCAACCCCGACGGATGCTGGGGTGCCGCTTTGCTAGCTCGCTGCGGCTGGGGTGGGTTCATAAAAAAATGGGGATGGTTTGCTCTCAAAGAAAACGGGAAGCTACGTAGTATTCATCCGTCATGAATTTCGTAGCCGCAAACTGGTATGTAAAATACCCAGGGACCAAAAGGGGGCATAGCTCCGTACAGGAAACCACCCAGGCTCTGCAACATGGGCTGACTAAGCAGACCCAGTGCTCGTGACAACGCACGGAGCCAGAACATTGAAAATCTAAAACGGGAAAATAGGAAAAAGGCTACCTCTCTTTACAAGGAACCCGGGTGAGGCAGACAGCCCCGGGCCCCCGATGGCAGTGGAGCCCTGACCCCGATGGTCTGGGGTCCTCCACCCTCTGATACTGGCCCCATATCAAAATTCAAAAATCTACCAAAAAAATGCTGAAACTAATTAGGTTTGGGCCAGTATCCCTCCCTTGTGAATTCCTGAAAAATACCAAGAAAAATTCACGAAAACTACATTATGGGCCAGCCAGGCCAGGAGCGGACCCTGAAAAGTAAGAGAAGAACTTCTCGGGCTTTCGCCCAATAAGAAGGCCGAGTGTTGAAGTTTAACAAAACATCTTGCTTTTATTCATGACCATGCAAGAATCATTTAGAAATTCCAACATAAGTAACAAGTTTCTTTATAGTTGTTTCTTTTTCTTTCCTATATATAGGTATGCTATATGTTTATATAGATTTAAATTTCCAAAACCTTTTAAATTAATATTGGTATTTCTCTTTCAAAACTTTATAAAGCAGCGCTCATACTAAATTAAGCATTTGTATTCATAGGTTTGTGGGTTTTTTTTTTCTTTTCTTTTGTATTGAATTATTTTTAGTTGTTTTAGATCATTTCATTTTTGTACAATCTGCGTTACAGTAAATTTTTGAGTATAATTCGCAGATTCGACGCTAGGGTAGTTATGCTGATAGTAGTTAATCTAGTGGGGCCCCATAGTATTTTTACATTCATGAAGAAAAGAACCACTATTTACGAGATCAAATCAAAAAAAAATTGATTATTACATACTAGCAACCTTACTTTAAACAAAATATTTATGATGTTTTCATCTTAATATGTAATCTTATTGCTTTTATTTCTGACGTTTAACTAATTATGTTTAAGCATTTCAATTGTGACCTTTTCATTTTCGAATTATTTCGAGTGATATAAGAAAAGTTTTACGGAAGCTAACAAAACATTTAATGTAAAATTCTATTTTTGAGTATTCTTCTGAAATTGCTAATGTTGGATGCATGTATAGAGGAAAAACAATAGATATTAGTTGTTTTTTTTTTTTTTTTTTTTTTTTTTTTTTTTTTTTTTTTGTAATTGTTCTCTACCAGTATTTATAATGCAGTAATTAATAATCTGTTTGAAGTATTAGGTTTCCCTTCTTGCATTTTTCTTAACGTCTTTTCTTCCAATTTTCCGGTCATAACAAGGTATTTGCATTATTCTTAACCAGGCATACGAAGAAATTCTCTCTATGCACATTCGATATATGTATGTACGTCAAACCGATAACATTGTATCTTCCTATTACATAATGAGTAGTAATCACAATAAAAACTCTCGCCAAATAATTAGAACTAGACTCATCAAACAGAGCCGGTTGTGCTCTGAACAGGATTAGATTTATAATAAATCCATCAGAGAAATTCAAACGTCAATACGGCTGGAACATTATTTTTAACTCCTTTGCTTATGTCGAATATTTGTTTTGCTCTTGAATAAACAACCTCATTTTTCTGTTTGTACCTGAAAGTAGGAGCTGCAAGCCGATAAAACAATTTTATGTACCTGAAGCTGTCTTCCCTCGGCTGCCAGTGTGACGTCAACCAGAGTGCCATTGTGCAGGAGCGACGAACACACTGAAACGAAATTCGGCTGATGGTTGTTCCATCGTAGGCCGAACTGTTGCACAGACATCGCTGATGATGGTGTTGGCGGTTCAAACCAGACGTACTACGAGTAAAATATGCTGGCACGAACGATAACCACAGCCAGAATCTTCCCGATGAGACTGCTTGCTTGTGCTGCCGTCAGATTTGACTTTCTGTTCAGATACACTTCACTAATTCATATTCTTAAACATCCGACATTCGAGCGATGAACGTTCAGAAAATCGCAGTAGCTATTAAACTATGTTTTCCTTACAATTTCTTCGGATTCTCGCGCAAATCTTGCTAAGACCTTGAATTCGGCTATGACGTCACTCGCCACAATGTTATTGGTTTTCTCATCACTATACACCGTGCTCACGTTTTCAACATGTTACGGATGAGTTAGACGGCAGTTTGTCGTTTCAAAAATCAAAAATTTTTTTTTTGAAATTATCCACACCGAGTGATCCCCTGAACTTTTCCACCTAACATTCGCATGACTCTAAAGTACTTACTGCTTCTTATTGCTTACTAAAACGTGTTCAACAGAGCCTCATTTTTTCCTTGTACCATATTTTTTCATTCGAACCCACGGGCACTTGTCTAAAGAATGCCGCAACTACACTAGCACTGCACTTATTGCAAGTTGCAAACACAAGCCAATAGTATGGTCAGTATGAATATACATTTGAATATAACTGCACTGGACTCGAATCGTTCGGCTCGACAGTATACTTAGAGGGATCACACACGATTAGGACCACGTGCACTGTATTTCACTTTTGTTTAGGTTCAAAAGACATTTCGATGATTTTTGAGTTGCGAATAGAAGCGGAATTTCACTATCTGTTTGTTACTTTGAGCCGAAATTAATTTACTGGCCCGAGTCAGCGGTTGATATATGGTTCGATTGCGGACGACTCGTTCCGCCACGCCAAAAGCGTCCGCCCGACGACACGACTATACCCAGACTGTCTCGAATACCGGCTTGAGCTGCGACACGAAAACAAGATACCGTTAAGGTCCAGTTAGCGAACGTGCGTCGCGTCCGTCGCGTCCGCTCCGACTGAGTTGAATTTCTCAGTTTCCATATACTTTACATTGGAAGACGCAGCGATAGTTATCCAACCGGTGCGTCCGACGCGACGGAGCGCAAGAGATGATCAAATTTCATCTTCGGACGCATCGAGAGAGAGAAAGGTGAGTTTAGAATGAGTGGTGAGTGTTTTGCAAGGCATTCTGTCAGCTAAGAATTTTTCAAGGTGAATATATTTTCAAAATGTTTTGTGGAATAGATAAATCATTTTCCTGAAATATTTAATTAATCGAATGTTGATGCTGTAGAAATTGTTAATTAGCGTATTTTATAGTTATAAATATTACTGGTAAAATAATGTTAATTTACCGATGGTTCAAAAAACAGTCAACCTTTGTTGAACCGATTAAATTGATGTCTGCATTGAATTAGCTTATCTTTCATTTATCTTCGCAACTGTTGCGCTTAAAATTTAATTGATAATTTTCCAAAAATAACATGCTTGAAAATAGCGTGACAAAAATAATAGTAGTTGTAATTTGTGACAATTCAAAAGTTTGATTGATTCCGAAACCAAACACCCGAGTAGAAATGTAAAAAAGCGTTTACGTTATTATGCCTTACTTAATCAGTTAGAATATGCAGCCATGATATTAATTTTGAAAGCCATCTATTTTTTCCCTAGTGGATGAATACTTCTTAATAAATAAAAATTTAGCAATATTCATGTGAAATACCAGTGTCTACCTAAGACTGCCAAAATAATTTGTTTGGAGTATATAACAAATTTATACGAGTATATAACACGACAATAATTTAATTCAACACCTTCAACTTCGATACACGGAACGCACGCACGAACTGAACAGACAAATTACAAAACAGTTCAAACAACTCCCGCTTTCGAATATGAATTTTTCACCAGGAAAATAAAAACTGACCACCTTTGCCTTTGACAGACGGAGCGGACGCGACGCACTCTCAAAGATCATCGATGCGTCCGGTCATAAAACGCAGCGGACGCGACGGACGCGACGCACGTTCGCTAACTGAACCTTTACCGGTTCATGCCTTCGTGTCGCCTCATGCCAGGCAATGTCATATCGGACTTGCAGTGTCTTGTTTTTCAAATTGAAAAACAAAGTACCGCCAGTCCGAATGAGAATTATTTCTGGCTAATTCCAAGGGCACGACAGTGTGTGCTGAAATAAGCCGTGCAGAAATTTCGAAAGGAAATTTCTGCATGTTACAGTATTCTCTTGTCAATACCATTAAAATTAAATATAAATAAGTAAAAAAAAATACTGAACATTTTCAAATTCTAGTATCGTTGCAAAGTAAATAAACGCAATTATGTATACAGAATATTCTTATCTCAACGATCACTTTCCAACTAAAATTTTCTTTGATTATAGATATTTAAGGGGTTTCAAGGGCTTTGAAAATTGTACGAACTTTCTAAATATAGCACAAAACAGCACAAAAGGAGCAAAAGCGTTAGTTCCACGATCTGCTCTCCCAGCTTTGCGTTGAAATCTCCCTGAAAGTCTTTTGCATGATGTCAGAGGATCATAAAACCTTTTCAGAAGGTTATAAGTAACATCTTTTACTGCCTCATTATTAGAAAATGTTGCTCGAATACGGATTGCAAACAATCTTTCGTTGACAGTCTTGAAGTCGATTATTTGGGGTTTCATTTTTTATGTCCACAGTGCATGCCACTCCAAATTTATACCCTCCAAATAAATTTCCACTTTCAAAGATTGTATAATTTCACGCACTAAAATCGCCATTCCAAACAGTTTTGTTTCCTTACTGGCGAGATTATTGTGCATTTCGTGACCAGTTCCAAAAGCGTCTTAATGGCAGCCGGATTATGGCCCCATTGCTCAACCTCAAATCTGGAGGGCCAGTCTGGTTAATGCTTCCAGTTTAAGTTGCGGAAACCCCGCCTCCACCCTGCATCGACAGCAGCATTTAAATGTAAAATATTATGAAAGTTTCCGGTAGCCGTCGGTTTTGAAATCACATCTACCTAATCTCGCCAAACTTTTTGAATAATAATACGCCAATCGTACCATTCCATTGAAAATCTTCCAAACAGCACGGTTTCACAAAGGAGATATCAACAACAACGAACCTGATGAATTTTTCAAGATAATTACTCCATCGACAGAAGCAGCTTTGTAAGTGGCATGTGTGCACTGAATTAAGGAAGGTTTTTAATAAGCTACACTACCCTGCGAAAGTATAAGGACATCATCGAAAAAATCGATTTTTTGAGTTTTTGATTGTTTTTTGTTGTGTTTAACATTTTATGATCAAATTTTGTATACAAACTAAAAAAATAGACGTTTTTATTATGATTTACATACATTAACATTAAATAAGCTGATTATTATTAGTCAAAATGATGGAATTATGAAGGAACCAAAAACTTATTTTTAAGTCGTATCATTTATGCGCAGTTATTTCTATAACTATTACTATAATAACTATACTAACTATAATAACTATTATTTTATTTTAAACTATTCAAATATGGACGCTAATGTCTTAAACAGTCATCATTTGAATGCCTGTCAAAAAATAACGGTTTTTGCGTCCTCTGCTGTGTTCTGTGTTCCCTAGAACTGTCAAATTCATTCCCGTCATTGTTTACACGCGCAAAACCGATGTAATCGCTGAAAATGGCTCGAAAAAAAAAACATTCACTTGAAAAACGTTCACAAATACTTATTTTAAGAAAAATGGTTAAAACAATTCGTGAAATTGCAAATATTGTTGGTGTTTCGAAGTGTGGGGTTGAAACCACGTTGAAGCGGTTCGCCGAAACCAACTCAAATATTAATCGAAAACGCTCTGGCCGACCAAAAAAAACAACTCAAGCTGATGATCGACACATTTTATTGATGAGCAAGCAAAATCAGTTCAAAACAGGACCGGATATTCGTGCCGATATCAACGAAACCCTGACGAGCCCAGTTTCGGTGGATACTGTCAAACGTCGTTTGCGAGAGAACGGATATTTTGGTCGCGTTGCTGTGAAAAAACTACTTCTACAACCACAAAACAAGCGGAAAAGATTATTGTTTGCTCGAAAATATAAAGATTGGCCAGTAGATCAGTGGAAATCTTGTGAGGAATTCCTCACCTACTATTTATCTTATGTTTTTGCCTGAAAATAGACATGTCAAACGGCGGCTTTGAACCATGAACTATTTTTATTATCTCCAACAAATGGCTGACTAGTGTCACGACCTACAAAGTGATAACTAGATTTCATCGGTCGCACCACATCATTTGTGGTGAACTTGACAGTTCCCCCACAATCTGTGTTATGAACTGATGAATCAAAATTCGAGATTTTTGGATCCAGGCGGCGCCAGTATGTTTGTCGCAAGATAAGAAAGATGAGCGGTATAATCCCCAATGTATTGCGCCAACAGTTAAACATGGCGAAGGTTCCGTGATGGTCTCAGGTTCAGCTACGATGGTGTTGGAAAAGTGGTCAAAACAACGGAATATTGCAGAAGGAACACTATCACAATATTCTTCAACGAATTCCCATTTCATCTCGCATTAGTTTGATTAAAAACGGATTTATCTTTCAACAAGATAATGATCTCAAGCACACCTCCCATCTGTGCATAAACTATCTACGGTCCAAGGAAGAGAAACCCAATCGAATTATTATGGGATGAGCTCGACCGGCAGATGAAGAACATGCAGGTGACCAATGATAAACAGTTGTTCGACAGTGTAAAAGTGACTTGGGACAATCTCGCAACTCAAACACTTCAAAAATTGAAGAATTTCGAAGAATTTGCGCTGCAATTATCAAAGCACGAGGTGGACACATTGATGAAAAAAACCTGATTTGACTTGTCGTGATATTTTCGGTATTTTTAAATATTTTTATGCAAAATTTGCATGTAATGAACATAAATCATAACAAAATAGTATATTTTCTAGTTTAAATACAAGATTTAATCATAAAATGCTATTTTGCACGGTAGTCTAGATCATTCTATTGTACTGTAGAATTTGTCCACTTGCAATCTTCCCCAAAAATTTGATAGCTGGATTGCTTTTTACTTAGGTTCACTCACACAACTTCTACCTTTCCGTTGTGTGCTAGCTTTGGAACTTACCGTTTGTTCAAGTGTTTCTCAGGGTAGCAACCTGGATCCACTTCTTTTTTTTCTGTATGCAGATGAACCTACTGTATGCAGATGATGCAAAAATCTTCAAAAGGGTGTCCAATTTCTGAGTAATGTGTTTCGAAAAGTTTTGCAATGATTCTTTTCCCGACGTTTCCCTCATTTTGAGCATTTTCAAAGGGTGATTTTGTTTGCCCGGGAAATTACATGATAAAAGTAAAATTACAATGTAAATTATGGTATAATATAATACTATAATATTATTTATTATAATACTATTTTTCTCAGCAATCGATAAAATCAAGCTTAAAATTTCACTTCAATATCTGAAAAGCATTAGGAAGTCTTCAAGGTTTTTAGTTTGGTTCTATCGTTCGGAAAATTCACCTTAAAATTAGACAGCACTAAATCTATGATAGTTTAACTAAAATAAATTTGCTAGATTGACGGGAATTTTAACTCCAGTACTTAGTTCAATTTTACTACTAAGTATTTTTTAATTATTTTTCTTCCCATTATTATCGTTTATTTTTACAATAATTTATGTCGCATTATGAGCCTTCCTATCCACCCATTCATACATTAATGTCAAAAGCTGAAGTTGATTTCATAATTAGTACAGTGTATCTAGTTTGCAGTGTAATTTTACGTACATCATTGCATTTCAAAAACAAATAAAGCGCCTCTTGTAACACTCCTTGAACAAGCTAAAAGGTTTTATTAATAGTATCCAATCTAGTTGTTTGACCGAATAGCCCGCTATAATAATGAACAGTTCAAAGAAATAACCTGTCATCCATACATACTCGTTTTTAGTGTTTCATTAATTATCTACTTCTAAACCGATTGTTGTTTACACACTTGCCTCGTTCATGTGAACAATATTGTATCGTATATAATAATGATGTTTTGTTCGAAGAACTTTGATCATATTTGGCCGAGAAATTAACTTATCAGTTTGACGTAACAAATTGAAACTAAACATTTCTCAATTATCTACTAAAGTGCAATTTAAATAAACTAAGTCGTAAAACTTTTCCACACTATAGTTTGTAAATGAAAGTTTGCGACATTTTCTATTGAATAGTAGAAATTTGAATTCTTGAAATACTATTTATAATTATTCTTTAAATACTATTTCACACAGCTGATTTGTATAGATAATAAACCCGCTTCAAAATCATTGCTTCGCCACGCTGATAATGAATGTATCCTAAATTAAACTAAATTACGGGTTCCAATCAAAATGGGACAATCTCGAAAATTGGTCATCTTGCATTGCGTGATACGAACGTCACAATCACGTTTCACATGCTTCAATTTATATGCGATATCAGAAATAACCTATTGGACTTGAAACAAAAAGAATACTTCCAGTAATTTTCCGCCTTATCTAAATTATCAACAGTGATGTTGAAAAATAAATTACATAATTGATATGCTATTCGCATTTGATTTATACTTGTAGATAACTGAATTTTGACCTTAGTATCTCAGATTTTTCATTATTTTTAGGCTAGATACTATTTGAATTTATCTTCAAGTGACTAATTGAACTATGCAGAGCTAATGCTGAATAATATTATACCATTTGAATTTTCTCGTACCTATTTGTGATGCGGTTGGATGTTTTGCGTTTTCTAGCTATTCTATTTTAAATAAGATAAGGTAGAGTAATAGTAGTTTATATTTACAACGCGATTTAACAGGCCGGTTGGACGTGAGTAATGCAAAATAGCTTTATCTGGCGAAGTTATTTATTTATTTTTTTATGATTGATAGAAATAGTATATTTTAGGTTGATCGGTAGATAAGGAAAACATAATTAGTAATTACAAATAATTTTTTGTTATAATTTTTCTTCACCTGTCTAACGAAACTTAAAAAATTATGTTACATCGCGCTCTACACTTAAGTATGTGTGACACAAAATTAGTAATTTGTCTAATTTTCCCGCTATTAATGCAAGTAGGAAGAGAGAATACATAATACATGTAAAATATTCTATTTATTTAATTAATATTAGAATTTATTTAATTAATATTAAAAGAACTAATAGCATTCTTAATGTATTTTCATGCAGGCCCAGTACTTTTATAAAGGACCCATCGGAAAATGAAGATAAACCTCTTAACTTTTACAGTCGACCTTTGGTTACTTACCTATATAAACACGCGCGACATTCGGGAAAAATTATCGACTGTACGCACAAAACCCCGCTTTACAAGACTGCAAATTTTAATCAGTTAAAGCAAGGCATACACTCTGAAATGGACTATAGATCGTAATCCAACAGATTGGACTCTGAACGAATCAATCAGTGGATCAATCATTCGGTGGCATAAAGTCCGGGACGTTGTTTCTAAGTCACTGCTGAGTAGTATCAGCTTTGTGAGATAAAAAGGTATCTTTTTGGAATGTCCACGGAACATTGTTTGACTGAGGCACTTCACAATCACACCTAAAACAGTTGTTTGATAAACTTTCATCATTTTTTAACTAAAAACTATACAAAACCATAACAGCTTACTTTCCATCATACGATTATGCGGCATAGTGGCCAATTTCGAACCTCCGAATGAGTCCTTACAATTGCTGCGAAACCTGAGAGAAACCGAGCCGCCGTCAGAGCAACAATTTTATTGAGCTAGCTCAGTCCAGCGTGGTTTTGTGGGACGAACCTGACCTCCGTACTGCGGCACGCATTTCAAATCACAAAACTGGCAATACAAACATTTAAGGGAGTAAGGAAAACTAAAGGATGGGCAACCTTGCCGTTTTCTTTAGTTATGTTCAAAACCTCCGGAGCTAAGTGGCCGTCATGATTGTCCCGTAGCCCGTAGTTTGCGCTAAACCCAATGTATCGGTTGGTGCCCCTTCAACATGTAGGATTTGAAATTTTTCGAGGGAATACCATCGTGGGCGGCAGGTCATTACCTGTAGCAGAAACTACGCAGCATGTTGTGACAAGGGTACCTCGTTTACAACTTGTTACTCTATTTAGTTGTTTCGACCTTTTTGATGCTAAAACTCTTTTTGGTTTTTGTGCTGTGGTCGTACTGGTCTCGTCAAGGCAAAATAGTCTGCTGCCGTCACCGAAACTTGGACACCTTCTCATTAAATCTTCTAAATTGTTGTAAAACATCTCGACATTATGGCGGTTGAATGATGTAGCTCTTGAGAGGCTACAAGCTTCTGATTTTCGCAAAGTTAAATCAGGATTCCTTTTCGAAATCCATCTAACCAATCTTTTCCTGCGATTTTCCTAGCCTCCTAAGATACTGGCATTTTTAACTTGTGGTATGTAGCCAGATCAAAAGCTAGTTTTCTTGTTTCAATCGAATCAAGACCGTAACACATTTTTGAACATATTATTAGAAATTCTTTTAGTGCTGTTTCTTCAGCATTTGAAAATATTTTATTAACCGCATAATTCGGAGTCAAGCGCATATATGTAGCTTTTTTTTTAACATAACGATATAAAGTTCCGTAATTCACGTTCATTCTCTCGGCAGCTTTTCTCAAAGACAATCCCTTTTCAACCAGCTCTATTGCTTCTTTCATATAATTAGCATCGTTTAGACGGATTTGCGTCTTCTTTTTTCGATTCCGAACCATTTCACACACATGAAAAAATTAATAATTATCAAAAGGGGCACACTATAACATGTTACCCTGTATCCCGTTATATTGAACCCGACACCCTATTCTTTGAAATAAAAATTTGTGAAAAATCTATAGGTTAAAAATTGTAACAAACTTTGATTACTATTTAAAGACTAACTAATTGCAGATTATTGGGAATACATATTTAATCACCAAAAATTAATAGTTTGCCAACAAGAACAAAACTTCACTTCCCAAATTTTTCTCGTTTTTATGAAAAAATATACATCCGAACTTTACAGCGATTAGATGTCCGATGATAGCTGTTTAAGATGGCAGTACATGAAGTTAACAAAACGTGTAAACAGAAGCCATAGACAAATAAGAAAGGGAAAGAGTTTATCTTGATGTTATACTGTGCCCCTGGTTATACTGTCCCGCACTTGACCACCCTACATGTACAAAAAAATAATTAATTCAAATAAATGAAAAATAAATGAAAAAATAACTAACCGAAATCTGTACCAACAGTCGACTGTGGCTTCGATGGCGGAGCTGAAACTTTATTCACTAGTTCTTCATATTAACTTCAATAACTCAATTAATTCTTCATTAACTCAATTTAAAAACAAACAAAAATAGCATTTTAAATTTCAATCTAATTTAATTTCGAATTAGATTGATACAAAAAACACTTCGCCTCTTCAACCTACTATCTCACAGCGACGAGACGAACGCAGAGAAAAAAACAGTTTTCTCGAACTTCAGATAAGTGACCGGACTCGGGTGATTTAAAAATTCAATCATTGGCGGTGGGAAATTGATGAAACAACTACTTTCAGTGGCCATCTAATAAGCAGTATCTGCACGTTTATCACAATTGGGTTCCATTTTGACGGGGTCCGAATAGATCGCTTGATTAAGTGAACTCATTACTTGTCCCGGTCCATCGACTAAAACATTTTCAATTTGCTGTGTTTGGGACTCGCCATTCGAAGCTGCTGCAGATTATTTTTATACAAAATTATACAGAGTCGGATGAGTTTCCTGCCCCTTCTGAATATCCCAAACTGAGCTATCTCCAACTTAGATAATTTCCAATTTTTCGGCATAAACGGTACTAGGTCTTTCAGTTTCGACATACATTTGGATTTCGGTATTTTCGCCGTCCCGATGGCACGACATACGACCATTGATAACTGTTGGAAGTTGGATAATCTGACGCACAAACTGCAGCTATGACATTCATTTTACCTGGTTTTTTAGAAACTAGCACAAAAACTTCTTTCGGATCTTGATAATCATTCTGAAGAAAGTTAGTATTATTCCACTCCTCAGTGCAACTGTAAAGACCAAAAATAACTTCAAACGATATTCACACTATCAGCACAAAACAACGCAACGAAATCTGTTTCCTCTCCGAAAACCTAAATATTTTTCCATTAGTTAAATATGAACTCGCGCTGCTGATCAGTCAGCATCTCCAAGACTTGCATAAAATTGCCACCACGTACCGGGTTCCGAAAACAAGCCGTTACCGACATCCATTGCTCAGCTGTGTCCCAATGCTGCACAGGATACGCAGCCAGCACCCAATACATTATTTGTTTCGCTGGCCTGATAACGCAGCTGATGCCAATATTCAGCTGCGCTTAGACCATTGAACCCGCTGCAACAATTAAACATGCAACAATTAAACATATTATAGAGCCTGTTTTGAGTGGCAATGTAATGATGTTTGTGGGTATGTTTCGCAACACAGCTCACTACCGTTGATCTGCTTTTTATTAGTGAACATACATCTGATAGTCTTATTTATTGAAAGTTTCTTCTACAGTCAACATGCGTTCATCGCGGACCATTTTGCACAGATTTTTATTTTAGTTTACGTTTTTGCTTCAATGCGTTTACAATAAGCGTCCAATGTCATTTTGGTATGCACCAAGAGTGACTTTACATTAAAAGTAAAATCATTATTACTTCTCATTTAAACATTATATACCTCCCTAAAACATTACTAAATTATCTACTCATAAATTATTAGTATGTCACCTGTAAATAAAACCTATCAAAGAAACGGAGCTAATCTTCCCCTTTCCTTTGCTTGGAAACATTACTTCTATTGGCTTTTTGCTCCACACTTTAAACTATCTAATATACATCATCTCTAATATTCTTAGTGGTAATTTTCTTGTCGTTTTCAGTAGTCCGTTGGAGAACATGAGAGTAGGAAAACAATAATTACTATATTTATATATAATTACTGTGCAGCGCATTGTAGTGTAAAGTAAGGCTAATTTGCTTTTTGGACAAATTTTGTTTGCTAACTTTAATATTATATAATTAATTCTTATTGTTGGATCAACATCTTAGTGTATAATAGTTTTGGTGTCGGAGTATATTAATTATTAAATGGCAGGTATAATCAAAATATCATATGCAATTATACGACTTATCGAATTGAAAAATGATATTTTTGAAAATGCAAGAATTATCAGTATAAATAAATGAGCGCACATAGTATATTTTCTCAAACCGGTGTGAAAAGTTCAAATTACTATGTAGTTGTCATACAATAGCTCTGAAACACGACTTAGTCGAGCCGTCGTCAATGCAACATTTGCTTTGAGGTCAGGTCATGGCGTGGCCCATGTGTCCAACCCGGCCGTACCTGACTTCCGTGCTAAAAACCTAAACAAAACAATACACGGCTTCTTCGATCAGGTGTTCAAAGAGTTGTTTGTTTGGATTCTATAACATCGTCTGTTATCAATCTAGCACTGATCAAATTATCAGTTAATGACTGATTTTTGATGCCAGGGTGAAGGTCCATAGGACTACTGTATTCATTAAGCGCACTTGCAAGTCTGTCTATTTTCTTTTTCGTATTTTCGGATTACCTAGAACTCGAAAGACGAAAAATCACATAGATTAAGAATATAACGGCACTAGAATTCCTCTAGAACTCATTTCCTTTCAATTTACAACTGTCTGGAAGCAATAACAATCCTCTCTTTCCGCTGAAAGAACTTCTCCATCCCAACCGTCTAAATATACAGTTGATAAACAAGTCCAACTGCAAGAACCGTCTTCGTAGACAGTTGAGCTTCAACTCCTCAATTATCAACTATGCCGCCACGAGTGCACAGCAACGCATAAATACTTTTGCCGTTGCCACCAGAGTAGATAATCCAATCAGCAAGTGAATGCATCATCCGCTCTATAGAGCAACGACCGAGCCTCCTGCAACTTACATATATGTGACCGGTCTACATCGGTAGCGATACTACAAAGCTTGAAAGCAATGCCCGTATTATTTTTTTCCATAGATTATCAGTTTAAAAAAAAAAAATGGACGGTTTCTGTTACTTTATTTTTTATAGAAAATCATGCAGCACGTCACAATAACAGTTATTCCCATTTGCAATTAGTTTTGCAGTTTTGTCGACATTTAGTAAAAAAATCGAGTCGAGTTTAGCCTAAGTACATGGCAAATTCAACGAAAGGTTTTAAAAACAAAACTGAGCCTCTCTTAAAATTTTAACTGGCATTTCTTTGTATTTAATATGCATCTAATCTCAAATATCATTCTGCCGATTGTGATGATTGTATAGAATTCACGAATTGTTTCAATTAAACATGATAAACAATTCCAAGCTTTCTTGTCTGCCTATAAGTATGCCATATACACTATCAACTTGCACCACTTGCATCCAGAAAATTAATGTTATCTGCTTGCTTCAGTTTCGATGTCATTAGAGACGCTGTTAATGTCGACTACATACAGGAAAGATTTGTGCTTCATCAGCCCGTGAGAATCACTAGATCCCGACAAATGCTGGTTGAATATAGGCACAGCACCGCATATGCTGATAATGAGTCAATAAATAGATGCTGCAAGATATTCAGTAGCATGACCCAACACTTTCCCCCACGATTTCGAAAGCGTCCTTTAAAAACAGAGTTACCAAGGCTCTCTTATCCTATCCTCCTAGTCTACCGGCCTAGTATCCTTTTCATGACTAATAAAATATTTAATTTCGTTTTTGTATTTAATAATTTTGTGCCCTACATGTAATGTGTTATGTATTTATTTATAGAACGTTTATTTATTTGCATAACATTCAGTTGTATGTTATACCTGTTATTATTTTGTTTACTTTTTTTTTGTTAAATTATAATTTCAGTTTTTATTTGAAATTTTTATATCACTTATATGTAATTGTATACCTTGTTTGGTGAACTAAATAAATAAATAAATTCCATATCAGTTGCCCCTAAAAAAATATATTCGGAATGAAGTACTTCCAAAAAAACGTGGCAATTATTTGTGACGAAGCAAACTATGCATTATAAAATTCTATCGCATGTCGTCTTTTGAATAGTCCACATCAAATCGAAGAATTATTCATTCGGTTTTTCTGCGTATCGAAAAATCGCCCGCTTATTGTGTCTGATGAATGAACAGTTTAACTCTCATATTTGTTCGCCAATTGTTTTTCGAATGTCTACTATAATAGAGACACTACCTACGATTATCCGCTTTTCTATACTCACTTCAAACTTACCGACTACGTAATAAACCAGAATTCGGTGATAGAAAAATTAGTAGCACTAGATGAAAACAAGATTACAGGTCCTGAAGGCCTTCTTCAATTTTTCGTAAAGAATTGTGCACATGCCTCGGCAATTCTCCTTCTACATTTATCATTAGGATATTTTCCGACAATTTGAAAAAAAAATCTCATGTTATTCAAATAAGGTATTCAAATAAGGAGACAAATCGAACCTAGGCAATTGCCGTTCTATTTGCATTCTATTGACCATAGCAAAAGTATTCGAATATCTACTTTTTGACTATTTAACGCCCTTGTTTGGCCCATAATAATAAACAATCAACACGGTTTTGGCCAAGGAATTATCATTTAACCTACTAGAATTATATTTCCAATTCATATAATTTATTGTCTCAAGTTCGTGCTATCTATACTAGAGATGGGTCGTATTGTATCAACCTGATGCTTTGTCACTGGTACACGAACGTCAAATGTATCAGGTATTTTTAGTCACAACTATCATATTGATTCGATGAGCCAATACGAGGTACATTCATTCACACCTAGTCAAAAACAAAGTCAATCACAAGCTGTAATATTTGTAGTTCTCTGTTACATGCCATTCGTATGCCATGCACATTTTGATTGAATGCAAAAACATGCTTGTTAGCATGCTATTCTACCGTTCAAAAAGTATCAGTGACAAAAGCAGCAGTATCAACATATAAATGATTCGTAAACTTATTGTCATAGTCCATCTCTTGATATACTACGCGTACAAAGTACAGGAATACAATTCGAATGGATGGATCCACATGAGTGCGCGGTTGTGTACATGATAAAAAGTCATAAAAAGTATCAGTCATAAATAGTATCAGTGACTAAAAGTATCAGTGACCAAAAGTATCAGGCAAAACTATCAGTGACAAAGAAGTAACAGTATCAACTTGTACCTTATACAGAAATTTTTTGTCGCAACCCGTCTCTTATCTGTACTGACTTTGTAGCATCCAGAAATTTTCATTCTAAATTTCGACGCGGACTGTAACGCGCCTCAAAAAACACATTTTTCGATCGGACTAACTGTAACTTGTTGTCTTGATCATGAAAAATAACAAGTTGCAGTTCGCCCGATCTATGCACATGGCCTGACTTGGGATTCAGGTCGAAAGGAATGTATCGTAAGCGAGACTTGCTTTCGGGTCGAATTCCAAGCCTGGCCTCGAGGAGTCGTTAGGAGTGGGTTGAGAAAGACGCACAGGCGAGGCAGATCGTGAGAGTTGGGACGGTTCTGACTAAAAAACCGATATCCAATGATGCAAGCGAATTATAAATTTCACGAAGAAAAAGAATTGAAATTGTAATACACAGGTGGTTTCCTTTACGGAACTAAGCCCCCTTTCCCTTTTTGAGTATATTTATTATACCAGTTTGCGGGTTTACTGTAATGGCGGATGAATTACACGTAGCATCCCGTTTTCTGAGAGCCAACCGACTCCATTCTTTCAAGAACCCACCCCAGCCGCAGCGAGCTAGCAAAGCGGGACCCCAGTATCCGTCGGGGTCGGTTAGAGGGTACTCTGCTAATGCGGACGAGTGGCCTTCACGGCCATTTCTAGGGTACCCTGCTTTCGGGGCAATTCTTTTTTTTTTTAATTTGCCTCTTGAATGGCAACAGCTATTCCACTTTTTGGACCTTAACACTCTTGGTTCTGGACTTCGGTCTGGTTCTGAGTTGTGCTAAGGACATCCCATACACACATTTCGCTACAACTTTAGCAAGACATTTGATAAAACCAATCTTAATTTGTTGTTTGAAAAACTCCTTAGCATTAGCATTTTAATCCTGAATCAGCGACTTCTTAACATTCTAGCTATACAACTTATCGTATTACATCCAGTAACGATCTCTGATTGTGCATTTTTATAGATACCTTTCTTGTCTCTTTATTACTACTTCTGGCGTTGCCCAAAGGATGCATTTGGATCCGCTACTTTTCCTATTTTTTTAAAATGATGTTCAATATCTCTTGCTCGCAGACGACTAAGAGTTTCAACTGTTCGTACACCTTAAATAGCAAAACATTAGATCGCGTTGATTTTGTTAAAGACTTAGGCATTACCTTTGGCTTTAGTTTAAATTATGCTACTCATACACGTTTTAAGAGTGATATAGTAAAATTAATGAACACTGAAATGAATTTATTCAATGCATGATCTACAAGGAGTACTCAAGGCATTGCACTACAATTTACAACCAAACTAAGTAGGACAGACTCAATATTTCATCGGAGCTACTTTTAGGTCCTATATTATTGATGTAAGAAATCGAAATATCTAAACTAAATTCGCACAAATCTTTCGTCTATAATTAGTCTAGCAGGAAAAGGTTAGCTAGTTAGTATAGCCATACAGCAATATAATTAATAGTTGGAATAACAGCCGAAAACATTTAAAAAAACGAATAGACGCATTTCTATATTTCTAACTGTTGAATATCTTCTATTTTTCAACAGCAAACTAGTCGTCACTATCTAGGAGACAAGTTTATCCAACTGCGACACGATTAAAAGCAAAATATGAACACACAAACTGGCACTAAGCAGTATTCTTTTAATTTGGTTTCATTTCTGAGCTGCAACTATTTAAAACCAAACTTTTTAAGTTGCAAAGAAAATCTTAATATTTTTCGCATCTCAAACCTTGTCCAAGTGAACATATATGTAAAATGGTGTGCATTATTAAACTGCCGTCATATCTTTTACATAATCATTACAGAAGCACTTGATAGTAATAACAAGATATACCAACATGATTTTCATTCAATATTGATAAATATAGCAACTGTTACGCAAAGTGTGCAAACAATATCTTAAAGTAATTATTTACCTACAGAATACACAATTAGCAAGCAAGACTAAAAACGTAAATTATTTAATTACAGGTTGCTGTTCCCGATATTGTAGAAGCCGCAAAAGATGCTGACATTCTAATTTTTGTCGTTCCTCATCAATTTATTCGTAACTTCTGTGCTAGTCTTTTAGGAAAAATTAAGCCTACTGCTGTTGCCATTTCACTTATTAAAGGTTTTGATATAGCCGAGGGTGGTGGTATCGATCTGATTTCGCATATCATCACAAGGCATTTGAAGGTATAATTTGTAAATTGCATCTATTAATCACACAAAATAATTATTTAATTTTCAATTAGGTACCATGCTCCGTACTAATGGGTGCTAATCTAGCCAATGAAGTAGCCGAAGAGAAGTTCTGTGAAACAACAATCGGTTGCCGTGATATGAAAATGGCACCGGTATTTCGTGACCTGTTTCAAGCACATCATTTCCGTGTCGTTGTTGTAGACGATGTCGATGCCGTTGAAGTATGTGGTGCTTTGAAGGTGTGGTCAACAAGAAAATTAATTTCTTGAAAGAAAAATAAATATTGAACTCTCTTTGTTTTCAATAGAATATTGTGGCATGCGGAGCAGGCTTTGTTGACGGCTTAAGCTTGGGAGACAACACAAAAGCAGCAGTCATTCGGTTAGGTCTTATGGAAATGATCAAGTTTGTTGATATTTTCTACCCCGGCAGCAAACTTTCCACATTCTTCGAAAGTTGTGGTGTTGCTGATCTAATTACAACATGTTACGGTAAGATTCGATTGCTTTCATTAAGAAAAGTATAAAAATTCCATATATTCCAATGCGATGCTTCTTTGAAGAGAAAATGCTGTATATTTTTTAAATGAATGTTTATTTGGTAATTCAAATTCGCGAAGATTATTTGTCACAAATGTATTTTTATTGAGGTTAGTCGCGAAACGTGTCGAAGGGGTTTTTTTTTATGTGAAATGCTATTCAAGACAAATACAAAGGGATATAAATAGACAAATCGCAACAGGATATCTGATTAGTCTCGAAGTATTAGGAAACAATCTTATGCATTTTTCGGTAGAGAAGAAAAACAGTAAAGGTGGAACTATATTAGAATTAAATTGACTTAGCTAAAATGAACGAAAAGTTCACTGAATTGGTGTCGATTGGTTAATTTGCTTGCCCATAATGGACTTAAAGGAACGAATTTAAAAGTACTGTCCAAGTCGAATTTCGCAATCTGATATTCACACAATTAAAATTCCATTGCATAAATGCCTGCTCACACGAGACCAATAGCGATCTATAAGTTTGAATTTTTCGGCGATTTTGACTTTAGTGGTGTACGATCCTTTTCGTAATTCACTTAAGTGGCTTGAATTGGATGAAACTTGACGAAACCGACCAAGAAGTACATTATGATCAAGCCGATTAGTTTCTATGTATTCGAACATACACTTAAGTCAATTTAAGCCCACTTAATTCTATTATAGTTCAACCTTAAAGCTTGAAGCAGTAGTTGAGATATTATATGGAACTGCCTCCAAAACTGCCACGAGAGAAACAAAAGAAAATTGTATGAGGAAGTTCTAGATGCGTTGAGGTAGCAAAATCAAGAGAAAAAATCGACATCATATATTTCAGATCATGAATGTGCTGGAAATTATATAACGTTATTTACATTACAGCCCACGTCTAGTGAAGATATTCACTGACATCAAAGTCTATTTATTTATTATTATTACCTGTATTATGTAGCGAGTAGAATAGCATTCAGCCATATGAAAAAAATTTCAGTAATAGCTGCATTTGTCGTTTCCAGATTTTAATTTTCACGAGATAGGCGCAATGACTCTGAAGTAAACCAGTTAAGTGACACTCACTCATTTTACTAATCCGCTGTTTCGGAGTCATTCAGAAGAGTGATTAATACCTAGCACTGCTGCCGTTTATTGTATTTGCTGAACCTAGCTGTTATTTCTTTCGATTAAATCTCAGTGCTAAGCAGCCCACAATTTTTGTTAGATTTGAGTGAGAATAGTCAATCGACGAGTGATCTTCCAGCCCACCTAGTCCGAGCTATCTAATTCAATCCAATACTAGCGTAAGACCATTTAACATGAAGTCCATCCAATTTTGTTCTGTACGAAAATTTAGTCAAAATCCCCCAATGCTCAGCATGAGACAGCTGAGAGCTCACACAAGCTGTGCTATTAATCCCCGCATATGATCATTTATCAGCTCACATGATCATTAACTAGCTCATTGCTCATAGCTCTGAGCGATGAACTGCTTTCAATGCCAATTCAATGCTTCCTTAGTGGCATGAAATACTGCATACATTTTGCGCGGGCACAAAGGTTAACTTGGAATAAGAATTTCGGGTGAGCATGGAATCATGGCACCAGTTCGATGAGCATGCCAAAGATGTGTGATTCATGAGCTATCGTTTATGCAGAGATTAGACTAACAAAAATTTTTAGGATTTTTTTCTTTTACCGTATATTATAAGGTTTCAATAAAAACTGTATTGTTCGAACGATCATTAACTAAACATACCAATTGTGAAACAAGAACTACTTCGATATTGTTTTGAAAAAATCAAGCACTCGCTACCTTCGTTTTTTTTTGCGCCAGAAAAGCCAAAAAATTGATCATGTCGCAGAAGCAGTTAGTTTCTATCCGTTGTATAGATAATGTGAATATTCCTGCTTATTCAAATAGTGTACAAAGCGAGCCATTGAGAATAGCTCGTAATCATGACCAAAGAGAAAGAAAATTCAATACATTTAAGTTCCAAATCTGTTTATATCAACCGATCTTCATGACAACGCAATGACCAACTATTGTATTGGTGTTCGTAGCAAAAAATGGTGGTGGCTTTTTTCTGTTAATTGAATTTTGAACATGGTAGTCGACGTCTGAAAGCTCCATGTTTTGATTTACTATACATAATCTAACAAATGTAATTAGTCCTTAAGACTCAAAACAAAGTTGTTTGGCAAAGAACAAAAGCATTACAAGCTCTACTAACACAGAATTCTTTAAATATCATCAAAGGCGCAAAAAACCGGTAGTCCAACCTAGGCCAGTTCGATAATGTTAGCATTTCTTTGGCTTTGGCCGAAGACAGGACCTGGTATCTCTTTTCAATATTCCTGTCGCCATAGGATTTCCAAGCCGGAACTGTTGAACCCATCGAAGCCTATTGATAGTCGGCGAACTCGTCCATACGTACTTCGGCAGCCAAACTTTTCAGCGGAGGATCCTCCTCTTGGAAGTGGAGAAGGGCTCGTAATTCTTCTTGCTAAGAATTCATGTTTCCAATGAACACATGAAAACTGACAAGACGGTATTCTTGTTCAGCAAGTGCTTAGACTTCTTGGAGGAATTTAAACGGAGTAGCTTTGATTGAAGATGGCTTTGGAAAACACGATTCGGAGTCAAATCTCGGCTGCAAGGGTCCCCCCTAAGGCTCACGAGGTGGTAGTAATTCTTAAGTAATTCTTATTATTGAAACCTTGAGATCAGTGACATGTCAACAGTCGTACGGGAATTTCTTCTCGTAGTTGTTATCGGCTATAATTTTCGACCCTAGTTAGGTGAATGTTTCGAGTTTTTCAAAGCTATAATCACGGTATCTTTTTCGGTCGTGTTCTCTTTGGTGTCTTGATTTCCGTTGATGTCGAGGTGATGTAGATAAATTTTATTTTTCGTTCATTTAAGTACAGCCCTTTGTTCTTTGCCGTCTGCTCGATTTTCATGAAGGAACGAGTAGTCCTTCGTTCCCGCACATGTTGTCAACATAATCAGCACAAGCCAGCATTTGGGTCGACTTGATGAGGTATTCCGGATCACTTTGATGAAAACGCAGGAGAAGACGTCCCCTTACTGTAAACCTTTGTTGGTTGTTGTAAATGGCCAGTATTATAAATTTGGTTGGAATATCGAACGCGTTCCCGGCAGTGTAAATTTTTACTCTGGCTATGCTATCATAGCTTTTCCACCGATTGCCGCAAAAGCTAATCTGATTTGTCTGGAGTGAAAGCTCGCTGGCACGGGCCTCTTAATTTTTGAGCAAATGCAGCTATCTGACCTACTAGGATAATGAAGAACACCTTATAGACGATACTCAGCAACGTGATACCCCTATAATTGTTGCACTCCGTGGCGTCTCCCTTCTTGTATTTAGGATAAATCAGATCAAGATGGTGGTATCTCTCATCCGTCTTCAGTTAGCGAGATGTCTCACTGATCACTTTCTTAGTTGTTTAGCAGTTCAAGCTAAGTATGGAGCGGTATACTGCCACATCCTGCTAACTTGCTAGTAAAACTAACGAACCTGGTGTGGTTGCTCTCTATATTTCTCGAATTCACTAGCCATTTCTTATTCCCATGGTATATTTTTGGCCCAGTAAACTCGTCTCTGAACGTGCCCGTAATACCGATATGTCTCTACGCGTGCCAACGTTCCTTGAGATTGTTGCGTGGGTCGATACGCAGCATGATTACGTTGTCATTAATTTCGTTTTTTGCCCCTCTATTGAGTTCTGGTTAGGTTTAAGTAAAGTAATCCCACGACAACCATCGTACGGGTCTAGGCGCTGAAGTTGGTAGAGAGCTTCATTACAAATTTACAATCAATGTGAATACTAGTATGAAGTGATAAGTTCTACGACTCACTTTACCCCTGATTAATTCAGGTACCTATTTAGATCTAAGTTAACTCAAAGCTTGGTGCGCGGACCTTCGTCCGGACCTGGATTCGAACCAGCGATCCCACACACAAGAAGCCAATGCTCTACTCACTATTTTTATTTCCTATACTAAATCCTGCTTGACGAGGATTCGGTTGGCTTTTGATGAAGCGTATCAGCCATCGAGATTCGATATTACCATGGTGTAGGTTTGACCTTATTCATTAGGCTTAATTCTAGTAATTAATAATAGCACTACCTGAAGTAAAATATCAATATAGCTTAAAACGAGTAACAAAAACCTCTTTGAGTTTAATAATGATTGAATTAAGTGAAATATAATGAATAATCAATTTCTTTGTTGAACTTAAGAAACTATATTATATCTACAACTAGAAAAACAAACCAATACAGTGACTAATTAATTTCTTTGATGAACTTGAGTATCTATATTTGTCTTAATTAGATAACTATCTTATACAGTGACTTATCAAATTCTTTTTTGAACTTATACATCGATATTTTCCTTAACTAAATAAACAATCCAATACAGTGACTTAGTAGTTTCTTTGTTGAACTTGAGTATCTCGATTTGTATTAACTAGAAAAACTATCTACTACAGCGATTTGTTACTTCCTTTTTTGACCTTCATATTTCTATATTTACCTAATCTAGAAAGATAAACTAATACAATTACTTATTAACTCTTTGTTGAACTTAAGTGTCTATATTTAACTTAACTAGAACTGATACAGTGAATTTATTAATTCCTTATTTGAACTTATATATCTATATTTGCCTTATCTAGAAAACTAGCTAATTCAATGACGTATCCTTTATTGTGCGTGACCAAGAATCTACAGATCTGTAATGTTTGAAAATTTGATACTTATTTCTGATAATGGAATATTTCTGACAGAAAAAGATTTGATGATCTATATCATCTACATCATTGCAAGAATTACATCCGGGGCTGTCTGTTAGTTTCATACTAAATAATCTCTTATTATTAAAGCATTTATTTACAAAGAGTCTGTTCAGTTGTTTGACTGTGTTGCTCTTGAAATTGCAGCTTAGAAACGCCTTACCCCAGGAACTTTGTTTGAAATTATTAGTTCCTTTCTATGATACTCTCTCCACTCCTCCTTGATAGTTGAGAATATTTCTAGGATAGATTCATCTGATTCATATTTCGTATTGAATATAGCACCATCAAAAGACCCTTTTTTAGCATCTGAGACATGTCTCTTATTTTTTTGTGACCCGGTATCCAAATAACTTTGATGTTGACCTGATTAGCTGACGTGCAAACTTTGTAGATTTCATTAATAATATATTTGTTTTTTGGATTATTGCTGAGTTCAATGCACGCTTGGTTTAAGTCCGTAAAAACAATTATCCCCTGCTGTTGTATTCTAGTCGCTGAGGAGATTGCCAGGAATATTTCCACCAATTCCGCATTGAAAACAGACGTGTTTGTACTTAGGGCATGAATCTCCGAACTGTCATTACCGAACCTTTTGGTAGCTCACCCCACACCAAGACAAGATTTAGCTCCATCTGAGCAATAGATACTCTGATTTATTTTAGCTTCATCGGAACGAAGCTCATCATAGGTCCCCATGATTTCTAAGGCATCCATGTTCCCAATATCCTTAAACACTCCTAAACTTTTATCAATTATTGTTAAGCAGGCTGGTTTACTAAAAAAGAGGGAACTGCTATTCTGTCGAAAATGCTTTTATACATATTGTAGATAATGGAGTAATTGGACTCGTCCTTATTAATAGTAAACTTTCTAAACAGGTCTTGGTTTGATAATTTCCCTTTCATGAGTTCTTTTGCCAGCATGTAACTAGCTCTGAATCTGGTCGGAAGTTCATTAGCCATGTCAAAAACTATAATGTTAGCCGTTTGATTCGCCAGTCCCAGGCATCTTGTCAAAACTTCAACTTTCACACTATCAAAGCTTCTGGTCAGATAAGTTAACATACGTAAAAACATAGCTCTCAAGCTTAGACCTAACAAAATACTTATATAAAACAATTCCTCTAGCTGGTGGTAATATACTTTTGATTCTTGTGACCCTCATAACCGCATTTACTTTTGTAGCAATACTTTCTATATTTGGTTTTTGAAATTTTGAGTCTGTGTGGTTACACTATCGCTCAAAACTATTTGCCCACTCATATATTTAGGGATTTTCCGTACTTATAGGTAAATTTTATTCCATAAATTGATCTCAATATTGCCTTAACTAATATTCTAAGGATGTCCATGTAAAAATGTTAATACTTTGTAGCTGAGAACAGCAAAATTATGGAATTCTACGAAGCATTAATTTCAAGGGAAAAGCCACTTTTTATTTTCGGGTGGAATTTTTTGAGCAGGTATCCTGATCCTCTCCCGTTGTCAATTATTATCATAAACCGGTACTGCACTTTATAAGAAAATACCTCGGATTTTTAGTTTCTCTTTACCCTCTGAAAAGAAAGTATTACTTAAAATTTTTATTTTGTGCGAGTTGATATTGATCGAGTATTTTATTAAGTAGAAAGTTAATATGCTGGAAAAGAAGAAACTTTCGACGGAAGTGTGTTATTTGATAGCAGCCTATCATAAAACTGGCAAAAGCAATCGGTAGATAGCGATTAAGTTGAGAGTGTCAAGAAAAACAGTTGACTATAATGCTAAAAAATACAAGACCAGTGGAAGTGTTCCGAATAAAACACGTAGGGGACGGTTCAGGATCACCTCTTCAGTCGAAGATAGAAAGATTGTGGTGACTCGCAAACACAATAGACAGCTTACTGCACCGGAAATTTAAGCACAAGTGAATGTGGAGAGGTTTAAGCCCCTCAGTGTTTCAACGATCAAACGCAGACTTCAAGGAGCCGGTCTTCATGGTCGGATAGCTGTTGTGTGCTAAGCAACAAAAAAATTGAACATTTCAGGATTGAAAAAAGAGTTCTGTAGAGTGACGAGTCAAAGTTCGAAGATTTCGGCTCGAGACGAAGGGTCTTTGTTCACAGATTAGCAGGAAAGAGAATATCCGATCAATGCTTACTGCCTTCCGTGAAACATGGTGGTGGTTCTGTAATGATATGGCGCTATTTTGAAGGAGATAGAGTCGGTTACATCTACAGTATCAGAGAAGTATGAGGAAAGAATACTATCGGGATATTTTCGAAAACGAAATGTCGCCATCTGGACTGCGTATTTCAGGAAAAGGATTCATATTTCAGCATCTACACTGACGGCTGTAAAATTGCTGCCGGAGTGGGTGCTGCAACATTTTCTGCAGATACAACTATGGAAGCAGCTTTCAGGCTTCCTAATCACTGTAGTATTTTTCAGGCGGAGGTTTTTGCGATACCTAAAGCCGCAGACCTAGCATACGCCAGAGATACCACATGTGAGGAAATCAACATCTTTACAGACAGTCAAGCGGCGGTTAAAGCTCTGATGTCTTACACATACAAATCGAAGTGGTTACTTGACTGCATTCAGGCCCTAAATAGACTGGGCAAAAACAGAAGGGTCAGAATTTTCTGGGTTCCTGGTCACAAGGTCATTTTAGGAAACGATAGAGGGGACACGTTAGCCAAGCACGGGGCTACCCTTCCCCTGTCAGGATCGGTTGACATTCCTACTCCAATCCAAACAATCAAATACTCAATCGACTTCAATATGATGCAAGGAGCGATGTGCAGATGGCGTGCAACTCAGACCTGCAAGCTAGCCAAAATCATGTGGGGGTCGTACAATCTCGTAGCGACTAAGTACCTGCTCGAATTAACGCAGACTGACTGCAAGCGGCTGGTCGGCATCATTACTGGCCACTGTCTTGTAGCAGCTCCTCCCATGAAAATGGGACTCCTAACCAGCGACACCTGTAAGACGTGTCAAGAGCCGGGAGTCTCAGAAACAATCCAACACCTTCTGTGTCACTACCCGGCACTGGGGAGAATCCGGCAGCGCTGCTTCGGTGAGCCCTGGCTGGTGGATCTCTCACGTGTAGAGCAGCAGATACTGAAGGACATACTTCAGTTCGTAAGAAAGTCCGGGGTCTTCGATGGCCGTTTGGACTGAACTTTCTTTCTCCGGGTCCATTTATCTTGTATCGCTATGGACCAAACGGGTCTATGTGTGGCCCTGTGCCAACCAGTTAAACCTAACCGACCAAATTTTGGAAGCCTTTTTTGAGGAATCCGGGGCCTTCGATGGCCGTTTGGATTTAACTTTCCTTCTCCGGGTCCATTTATCTGTGCAGCCAGTTAAACCTAGCCTAACCTATGACAATTACCCGAACACTCTTTGGAAATCTGCAGAGAGTATTTAAACCAGTTACGAGCTGAGGGAACTATTACAGTTATGGTTTGGCAACCACAGTCACTTGATATCAACCCCATAGAGCTCTTATGGGATGAGCTGGATAGAAACGTCCGAAAAGTCGGCCCTACATCTGCCGAACATCTGTGGAGTATTATGCAAGCGGAATGGGGCAAAATCTCATCAGAAATCTTGACAAAATTAATTCGTAGGATACCAAAACTTTATGAGCGTTTATCGCGAATAAGGGTGGACACATTGATGAGACAAATATTTTTCATAAATATAATATTTACTCTAAATATACTTTAAATACTATTGATAAGAACTTGTTTTTCTTACTTACAATCGTTTATTGGGAGGGCAAATACTTTTGGGCAATAGTGCATATTTAATTGTTTTACCGAGAAATTTAATATTACTAACCCACATGATATTTTACTGTCTATTTGAATTCTATGTGAAAATATTTGGTTTATGCTTAGGATAATCCCTTTACATTTATCTGGGATTTAGTAGTAATAAAAGATTACTAGCGGTATTTGCAAACCACAGACATTGCTTCTGGAGTATTTTAGAGGCATCCATCTTCTTCTTGTGTAATGCAAAGATAACAAAGTCATCAGCATATTGAGCTATATTAGTTGAGTAGCCTATATTATTATGAAAATCTGCTGTGTATAAATAGAATAGTAACAAGCTAAGGACACATACCTGCAGGATTCCATTGTTAACTCTTACATTTTTTCTACCTAGTTGGAGACTTCTAAAGGTAAGAAAAGAAATAATCTAGTAAGTATATTCTGTTCTACCCACTAAGCTACTCAAGCCGCTCTGGTGAGGTGGTTAGTAGCAATAAAAACAACAACGAAATCCTGCCTCAGTGATCTCACTGAGGCCTGTTATCTGAGTAGCAAAAACGTTTGAGCATAATCTCATGGGTTTAGAATAGAATGGGAATTTGAGAGAAATTGTCAGTCCTGTTATATTTACATGGTAAAGGAAAAGAGTGGGAAATATTTTTTGAACAAACTGAATAAAAGTGCTATGTGATAACTCTATGTATAATATTTTATTTAAATTTTCTAGGTGGCCGTAACCGTAAAGTTTCCGAAGCATTCGTTAAGTCCGGCAAATCAATCAAAGAACTTGAAACGGAGATGCTTAATGGGCAGAAGCTTCAAGGACCAATAACAGCCGAGGAAGTTAACTTTATGTTGAAAAACAAGCAAATGGAAGACAGGTACATTCGCACAAATAATTTACAGGCTCCATTGTTTCATCAAAACTCCATTTTCATGTTTCTCGATATTTGCTCGCAGGTTCCCACTGTTCACGGCCATCCACAAAATCTGTTCAGGAAATATTCAAGCTAAAGATCTTATTGACTGCATACGTAACCACCCAGAGCACATGTAAGTTAAGAGTATTTTTTTTTTATTTTCGTTCTGTACATTTTGCATTTCTGTTATATGTATACTTTAGTAAATTAATTTTAGATAAAGGTTTTTTTTGTAAACTTATTTACATCATAGAAATTCAATTGCTTTTTCTATTCTTTCCTTTTATTTTATACCGAAAGCTTTATTTGTATTTCAAAGCATGCTATTTATGTTGCAATAATTTAAATGTATTATTTGGCCTGTTGGGCTATTTCTGAGAAAACTATTGCATTAGAATTAGAAAGAGTATCGATCGCTAATATTATTTAAAACGAAGACTATAATAGATTGGAATTTTACTCTCACGTAATGGTTATTTCTGCGCATTTATCTCAATAAATTGAACTACAAACTGGTTGAAGATAGCAAATGATTTCAACGTTAGGCGCGTTAATGAAGTATGCAATCTTTATCATAAGCATCACAAACTTTTTATTTTTAACTTCATTAATTCGATATTAATGCCAAGTTTTCTAACAATCAATTTGTTGGCCATCTTGAAATATATTTGGCTCAAGCAAGTACATTTTGATCAAACAAGTATGTTTCTTGGTTATTTCTAAACTTAGAAAATATATGCTATCACTATAGATGCGTATTTTAATCAATCGTTCGAAATATCCTTAGTTGCAGAATTTCGAATAAATTACCGGTTTTTCGTTGTTACTGCTTTGATAAAACCTTCGAGCACTCGTCCTTGAGAAGTTCCACATATAAGCGAAAGAAATATAGTAACAAGTAGCCTTAATTTTGTCCAACTATATTCATAAAATTAATTTCGATTTTTTAATTCTTATTGCATGTATAATACATGATTAAACTAGTGCAATGGTTTTCTATTAATAGTTTTTGAGCAAAATTATTGATTTGTAGACTATTATATAATTTATTTACTTTACTCTTATCTGCATTATATAAATCCTAAGAAGGAAATTTATGATTATCATTTAAAAAAAAACATGAAAACATAGAGTTATGTCCTGCCATAAAATATTGCTTTGGTGCTAATGTCGTACTTAATAAAAAAAAGTATGTGACACATTAGTTAATTTCATTACGTGAACTGTATACGCTTACATATCGAAAAAGTTCCACCCTATGTCCTACTGCAATGCAGTTATGTATTGTCTTTTTCTTAAAAATATATGTTGCATTCGTACTTAAAAACGGTTCATTGTCCCAGTAAAAAAAACCTGGTAAACGTTGAATGTAAATTAGTCAAATAAAACTATATACTATACACACACAATTTCCTTCTATTGTTATTAGGTCACACAAACTCACATGTTGAATTTGAGCACACACTCACATCTTTTTGGAAATTATCACAATAAATTAAATGTCAGTTTAAATCACAATAATGCATTGAACCTTTCCTTTGTCTTCACAATATGGACTAAGCTCAAAAATTGTAAATCTGAAAATATATTTTCTAAATGTTAAGCTAAAATGTATGCAAAGGGCTTCTTCAGTAGTGTTTAGTACACACGTATAGACTTGTTAAAAGAATTAAATGTTCATTAGTCAATAACTTTATCTAACAGTTAAATGTAGAAAATCCTTTAACAATTTAGTATACTAATAAAAAAGCATTGTTTATAAAGCATATTTTAATAAAATATAAAAGAAATATATTTTCCATGAATACATGTTGTTAAAATGTAGGATGGTAAAATGAAATAAATTTTCGAAATTGTTGACATTGATAAGTTATGTTTTATTGGTGCTACGATATTTTACTTAAATATTTCGCTAGATTTATCTTGTTCGCTTACTATCGTTTTGGTTTTTGAATGTTGCATTTTTGAGTAACTGTTATTTCATTGTTTTATATCAAATTCGGCAGGCCGAATCAAAGTGAAATGAGTTTAAGTAAATAATTTAAGTATTTGTGGCAGCATCGGCGTAGTGTTCAATAAGCTCCCAATAATATCTTTGCAAATTTTCAAAAATTAGTAATAATTATTTTGATTCGAACTCTTGATATAAAAAATCAAATAAAATCATTCGAAAATCTATGATCATTATTCTTAATATAATACAATCTTCGTTCTTCTAATGCTTCTAACATTATAATGATGCTGCCAATATGCAAATGTTGGTATTGCTGGTCAATTATCTAGTCTAAAATAACATGTATGCTCGTGAAAATTTCAGGTTTGAAGTGAAACGACTACTAATAAACTAACTGATAGTGTCTTGGTTTTTCAAAATCCATCATTCTTTTATCGATTTGAGAGTGTGTGTATATTATATTTCATTTTTTTTTTACTATAGTCTCATGTGTATTTTCATAAAAATATATCATATTTATCATAAAATATATTGGTTAAAATAAAAAAAAATTGTATTTAAAAATTGGTGAACAAATCTATGTTTTCATTTATAGGAAAGTCTCCCATGTTGCCAAGCTCTAAGAGTATTCTTCTTCATGGATGTGTTTTATATTATAACCCGTGTACACACTTTTTTCTAATAATTCTTACATGCTTTTATATATATTACTATTATAGAATGCTCATTCCAAATATCGCATTTGCATCCAATTTGATATTGATTTCATTGTATAATCATAAAAAAAAATGTTTAAGGGACTGATGATTGTATTTTTATACCGAACTAAATTTTTTTTATTGCTTGTCCGATGAGAGGAAGAACGATGATTGAAATATATGGAAATAAAAAGTAGTCATAAATTTAGAAAGCAAAGATCCAGAATTTATTAATTGTAGTTGAAACAGGCAATAAACAAAGACGAGCGATTAAATATACTAACCAAGTGTTTTGTTTAGAAATATAGTAATAAAGTTAATTTTACACAATTCACTATAGGGCTCAATTCACGTCAGTAAAAGGTAGTTTTGTTGGATGATGTGCACATTCAATTTATGTTTTGATTATCACTTCAATTTTCCCCCTTTTTTTGATTAGATTTTAGGGTATTAAGCTTTTTAAGTAGTTTTGCTCAGTAATTACGAGTATCTTCCTACATACTTTCTTAATTTGACCAAAACACCGTTTTCTTACAATAACACACCCTAAATCCACCAAACATTCGCACTTACTGGATTTCAATGTTCGGCACAAAATTGTCTTTTTATGATTATTCACTTCACTACTAACTAGGTCCTTACCAATTATGGCCGCAGAACTTCCACTAATTAAGTCAGTGACACAATCTTCGACGTCGAATCAGTAAATTTTAAACTAATATTCGTAAAACACTTTCTTTGAAACTTTTTTGTAGGACTGATCGTCGCATTGCAGTGTTTCTCAGGCTTTAGTGTTGTCGTGGTTCGAATTTTTTCAGCAATGGAACCCATATATTAATATGCAGGATTATGGATTTTCTTGGAGACAGAAGCCAAATTTATTGATTCTCTACCGTAATGATATTTTCATTTATGTCTTTAGAAAGCACCGCCTTTGATCGGCACTCACATCTTAAACTTATTATTGAGTTTTCGTATTTTGAATAACGGTCGATAATCAACTACCGTGTCTCTCGACACAGTCACTTGACTCCCCCACGGCGCCATCTACTCTTCTTTGTACAAATAATTATGGCATTGACGTAGGGATCGTATGTCTCATCAAGTAATTCAATCGCCGACTTAGCATTCGTATCCACAGCTAACCTTCGTGGGACCACTCGGTGCTTAGTCCTTTGTAGTGTGTTTGATTTCAGTTTCCTCATGGGCTCGATGTTCTCGACTTCGAAATCGATAGTGTGAAAGTTCTGATGATCCGAAGTATTATTGTTCTATGTCTGGATTTGTTTGTGAAGTCAATGTTGCTATTAAATCGGATAACCTCCTGTTGTCACTATATTGTTCTCAGGGGATTTATGGGTTTGATCCCCCTTTCCAGGTATGGTTGATGTGTCGTTTGATGTCCTATCCAGGCATATAGAATAGCGAATTTTTTACATAATTTTGTTGATATTATCCTGAATGTTTGTCTTTGTTGCGTGGTAACACTACCACTCGTTCTCGGAGTGTCGTGATGCTTGACAGAGTCGGGGACCAAGCTTCGTGCATTTGGTCTTCACCCCGTCCTGGTCAAGTGGATTGAAAGTTTCTTCATAGATCGTTCCTTTCAAGTTGTTCAGGATGGACTCAAATCCTGAGTCTACATCACCAATGCCGGGGTTCCGCAAGGTACTGTTCTTTCACGAACTCTCTTCCTTTTATTTATAAATTACCTCCTATCCTCCACTTTCAATCCAATTCATAATTTTGCCAATGACAGCACCCTTGACAGAGACTCTTTTGACAGAGTGGCCGACTCTCGCGGAAATGCTACGTCTGTCAGTAGATCAAATCGGAAATGCTACGACTGTCAGTAGGCATCGCTACAACAGGGTCCTATTAAACATTATCGCTTGGAGCTCAGCGAACCGTGTTATGTTAAATGCGTCCAAAATCCAATGCTGTCGTCTTTCGCTCAATCCTTACCCTCCTCCTACTAGCCACACTATTTCCGTTGATGGTGTGAGTAATTCTGAATCACCTTCGCTAAACCTGTTAGGATTTAACATCTCCAGCAAACTAAGCTGGATCGGCTACATTTTTCAAATTGCGAAAAGTGCCATGAAATGCCTAGGTTTCCTTCGGAGAAGCAAGAAATATTTTAAACCAGCAGATATAGCGCACATCTACAAGACTCTCGTAAGACCAAGACTTGAGTATAACTCCCATATATGGACTGGGGCAGGCTGCACTGCTTTAAAGGAACTAGACAAAATCCAGCTGATTGGCGGTGAAACTATTACCTCACGTATTGAATCCCTTGAAAACCGACGTAATGTGGGTTGCCTTTCTCTTCTTTATCGCTATTATTATGGTCTTTGCTCTAATGAAATATCAAGTCTGCTCCCTTGTAGAGCACCTCCTACGCGCAACACCCGAGCCTCCCAAGGCCATCACTCTCATACCCTTTCGATCAGTCAAATTTCACGATTCTTTCTTATCTAGGTCAATACGATAATGGAACTCTTTTCCCCGCCGACTATGAGCCACAATTGTGCAAGCGAATCGTGCATCGCTATCGCCTGTAAACTCAACCCTTCCTCTCTCTCTCTTTCTTTAAATTTCCTTCCGCCAAGGCTCTGCTATAGCATAATAAGGCATCCCCTGAGCCTTAGCATCATCATAGAAAAAATAACTGATTCTTCATATACTCTCACTTGTTGAATAAATCATTGCTCGCCAGCCCGTTCTACTTCCTCCCTGAGATATTAAGAAATAGCTGGGGAAAATAGTGAATTTATTTGTCGACCGAAGAACAGTTCAAATTGTGACTTGTTTTCAGATGCAGACGAGCAGGATGGGTAACGATTATTATGAAAGAAATCAAATAGTTCCTTCTTCAAGTCCATCGAATTCTTAGCGATTGCTACTTTAACGACGCCAATCATTCGTTCCACCTGGCCATTAACTGCGGACGATTTACTGGGACTATGAATTGAGCAACATACATATCCTTGCAAAGTTTGGAGAAAATTGCCAAGATATACTGCGTATCATTGTCGCTGACGGGTATTTCTGGATATCCGTTTTTATCGAATGCTTCGCGTCGCATATCGACAGAACGCTTTGCCGATATAGTAGATGAAATTTCTATGCCGAAAAATTTTGAATATGCGTCCAAGAAGATGAGGATACTCTTCACCGATTAGTCCATCATAGACTATGTGCCTGCGTTCCAGAGGTATAGGTATCGGCCATAGGCTCAGTGGAATTTTCACTGGCAATTTATGAGTTGTAGCACAAGCATCACATTGGCGGACAAGCTGCGCAATATCCCGAGCAAATTGCATCATTCTTAGAATGCCTGGGAGGCCCGTGTGGAGAGCACGGTTTATTTTCAAGCTATAGTTTCTGCAGAATAACTACCCTTTCCCCTAAGAGAACTGTGCTCTCACCGATGCAGAGCTTATTTTGTCGTGACTTGAACTGTTGTGTAAGATTGGATCGCTTAGACTCATTCCAACCGCTTGAAATGGTCTGCATGACTGCTTTATCACTTATTCTTTTTCGGCGCATTTGATAATTTCCTTCATAACTCCTTATCGACGAAATTAATCGAACTTTTATTTTTATCTGGAAAAGTTCAAATTCTACCTTTTGAATACTGGCCACTTGCAACTCATCCGCGATGTATGTATGGAATTTCTCGATTAATCGTAATAAGATTTCTGCGTCGCCGAAATTCTGAGTTCGAACGTATTCGATTTGAAAATCGAAGTCAAGAAGCCGTATGGACCAGCGCTTCAATTGTGCTGATGTGGTTGCTTTGAGCCCTTTCGTGTTCTCAGTTGGCAGTAGTGCAACAAGAGTCCTATGATCCATTCAATTTGTTCGCTACCGATGTATCATATGCTGATACTCGTGAGATGCCGTTGCATAAGCATATGATACACGCGCCATTGAAATTTTCTCAGCTCATCATCCAATCGCCTTCGATTAGAAGTGCATCTACCCGCATGATATCGATGTATCAGCATATGATACAGTTCTTTTCAATACTCGAAAGCAATCAAAGACACTTAAAATCTACATAAAAAATTATCGACCACATAAGATGGCTCCTGAGATTCTACTAGAAAATTTCGGTGGCAGCGAATGGGTTGAAGAATAAACTTGCAACCTCTAACTAATTTATGGAATCGTTCCACTGCAGTGACTAAGGCGAGGGCCTCCTTCTCTAATAATTGTTGTATTGGTTTTGTGACCAGTGGTAGGCCGTACATGGGGCAGCCCCTACGTTCATGTCCATCGTGGTGACGCTGCAGTGAAATTCCTCCTATTCTCGTAGAACAAGCATCCTCAGCCACGACAAGAGTGTTAGATGGATAATAGTGCTCTAAAAGGAGTAGACTCAACATGACTTGCCTAATTTTGTCGAAAGCTGAATCATGTTGTATATTCCATTTCAACGGTTGTTTTTTTCTTGTGAATTCTTCGAAGGAATATTTGACCTGATGTAAATGTGGGATGAGTTTTCCAACAAACTTCGAACCTCACTGACATTTCAGTGTTTGGGCATGTATGCTAGGGCACGAGATGTTTCTGGGTCAGCTGGTCAGCAGTTACAGGTATTTAATGTCTTCCATGATGAAATCAAATTTTGATTGAACTTTAATCTCCAAGTTTTATCTCTTTAAAGTCGTTATATGAACGAATTCTGACAGGGTCTATTTGGTTGAAATATTACCATTTGTCGACGCCTATATTCTTTGAAAACTTGAGGTGGAAAGCAAATAATACTTATACCTACAAGAAAAGTCATTGTTTGTTGATTTGCGACTGGCATACAATGATACATTTTTTTAATACATGGAGGTAGTAAAATCGGTGCACTATTTCTGGGATGCGAACTAAGGGAACTATACTAACACTCATATAATAGTTTTGTCTCCACTTGAATATTCCTTTTGTTTCTTAGATGGTGTCATCAAAATATTGCCTGTCGTATGTACTAAGAACGTTCAATCATCTGTTCGTAGGATCTGCCTCCAAAAATGGGTGTCCTTTGAATATGTTAACGATCAAAGTCCAATCACATCAGTATATTTCTCTCTAATGTGCAGTTTTTGTTTTTGAGCGGAGTACGCTTTGAGCGGAGTACGCTTTTGCAATCATCTAGCCACTACTTCTTCAATATTAGCTATCATACCTTATCTAATAGTAACGTCATCTTGCAATTTTTCTCGTCCTTCCTTTCCCAGGCACAGTTTCAATACTCCTCTTTTTTACTTGTATTTCTTTTTTTTTCAATACTGAACGGTATTCGAGTACCAATCATATTTCTTTAAAATAAGCTACACACTATTCATACTCTTTTATTTGGCAACTTCGAAGAATAATTCATTTTTCCTTAGCATGATGAACCACTAAATTTTCACTGTCACTATTGAACAGAATTAAAATAGTATTCACTTATAAGCTATAAAAATCAACACCGTTACCTATTTTTATTCAAATCACATATAATTTGGCACTTTGTTTGAATGTTACTGTTAAATCCGTTTTTGTGAGTTTTTCGACAACCGTCAGCTGTTCTTTTAAAGAGCTAATATTCTATCTAATACATATACTTTTTCAAGTTTTTTCGCCAAATTAATATTTATGGCACGATTCACTAGTTTGAATCAAGCGAAAACATTATCGCAAAAACAAAAACTGCACACATCCAAAGTTGATCAAGTATTTGCCGTTATCATATATTTCATCGTAAAGGTTTGCCATTCCGTGGTTTTCCGGTGTAGTTCTTTCTAAACATTTTAGCTCTGGGGTCAATAAATTTATTATTCTGGAAGCTATATGTTGAATTGTTTTTCAAGATGGTTATAAAAGGTATTTTTTTCATCCACTTGTATTATTAATAATTGTAGACCAAATAAATTCTTCTTCGGCAGTTAGTATAGCTATGCATGCACATTAATATCTCCACTAAATCATAAACATTAACACTAACACTTTCACCAATGCAACCAAATTTAATTTTGTAATAAGCTCAGTGACTGCACCTGGAGAATGCTAACTCGACTTGGTTTGCAACTACTTTTGGTGAATGAATCCGTAACAACTGCACCACTATAAAATTTTAGTACATAAAATAATCCACTCCTGTCAAATATCTATTCCAGATCGTATTCACAAATATCATAACAACAGAATCGAATCTAAGATACAAAATCAAAAAAATCATGTTCAAGCAAAAATCATGTGATTGTAAATCAAATGTTAAAGCAATTGGCAGACACTGACACTCGACAAACAGTCAACTGTTTCATCATCATTATAAAAAAAAACCCCCAACAACATGGAAATAAAGTATCTATGAATTTCGTTTCGTATGTATTTTAATAATTTGATCAGCATAGTTTTTTGTTCCTTATTTTGCATACTCGTATATTATGTTCACTTTGTTATTTACATTAACTATAAAAATAATAATAATTGTGTACTGTATTTCACTATATCGTACATGTATATTTCGCACATTGACTACTTTATAAGTGCCATTATATTTTTATCGCTTATTTCTGAAATTCTCTTACTGAAATCTTTATTATCTATCTTTTTTGTGCAGGCAAAAGTTCTAAATGTCACAATGTCAATCATTTGCTCACAAATCTAATCAAAACAGTTAAGAGAAGAACAAAATAGCGCAAATTAAATTAATCTGAAATGTACCTAGTAAAAAAGTACTTCCAAGTTCAAATATATTTCATAGAGACTTTGAAAATTTTAATTCAAGTTTGAGTTACTTATTTTTAGTTGTGAATTAGGTAAAATACGAAAGAAATGTATTTTCATGTGATAGCGCCAAGATTTCTAACGAATTTGAATGTACTTGAAGAATAGTTATAAAATAACAAATAAATTTTATGAATTTTGAGGAAAATAGAATCGATTTTCTTTTTTTGTGTTGTTTTATGCTATGTCAGATGGTAAGTATTTGAAAATTTCAGATCGTCCCACTTGATGTAGTGAAGATTTGAGTCAGTGTTAAAAGTAACACATAGAAAGACCTATACATTTTCTGTTGCGGCTACATCTTCAAACAAACACTTGTAGCATCCAGTAATTTTTATTTGTTTTATTTAAAAATTACTGGTCTCATACCTCCGACCCACACTGTATGGATCGGAGACGCTACAACATATTTTCAATTGAAACGCATTTCAATTGCACAAAAATAAAGTCCCGCAAGTCCCCCGGTGACCTTATTTTTGTTTTCGCACAGCAACGAAATTCCTAACGGGATTTCCTCTTGCTGTGCAATCGGGCATTGCGAGCTTGCAGCGCAGAATTCGGGACAGTCGTTGGGGTGTCGCGGTGTCGTCGAGTCGTTTCGACGTGGCGGGACGAGTCGAGTTTGACTCTTCGTGGGAATTTACTTTCATTAATACAACGTCGGGGAAATGTTGCCTATGGGCGGACGGACGTACTTGGTCGCGCGGAAGGCTTCCAGGTAGCGGCTGCATCACCGTCAAATGCAAAAACCAGATTACTACAATCTGTTGAGCGCAGAAGTCCGCTTTCCAGTCGTTTTCTCGCATCCGTATCAGCACTCGTCCTACGAGATCAAAAACTTCCATCCAAAGCTCAAAATTGTGGGTTCGCGCACGAGCATTATACTCGCGATCAAAGTACGACAAGGTATTTCTTCCGTTCGCATCACTATATAAATATCATAATTAGCGCAGTATTTGGCGTTTAATACTCGGAGACGTAGATCAAATATTGGATACGAAAGTAATCATTAGAACTATCGATTCTGTGATTAGCATAAAAAATGTCCACATAAATTCAAGCGAAGGAAGTATTTTGTGCTCCGTACTGACATTTTCCGTCATCACGATAATGCTCTGTCGCGCAGAACTTTAGGGCAATATATTGAAGCATACGGGGATAATGCATGCATCCGTTGGGATTCGCGTTAAACATTTTGAGGGGATGTGGATTAAGCTTATAAAAGTTCTGGATATACATATGTTATTTTAACATTTCTTATTTGTGGTTATAACCAGTCACCTAAAGTCATCAACCTTGGAACGTGTTCCGATGTCGAAGCTGTAGGCTGTATCGAACTGCAGTTGATCCGCGTTGATCAATACGAAATGTGTAGCATCCAGTAATTTTTATATTTTTCATTTAAAAATTACTGGTCACACATCTCCGACCCACACTGTATGGATCGGAGACGCTACAACATTTTGCAATTGAAACTACATTTCAATCGCACGAAAACAAAATCCCGCAAGTCCCCCGGGTGACCTTATTTTTGTTTTCGCACAGCAACGAAATTCCTAACGGAATTTCCTCTTGCTGTGTAAGCGGGCTTTGCGAGCTGGAGCGCACAATATCGGACAGTCGAGGGATAATCGTGTCGTCGAGCGGACGCTTTGGCGTGGCGGCAAGAACGTGGCCGGTGCCGGAGGATTTTACTTGTAATCCGGACAAGTGAAACTGTAAATAAAGTCAGCTAGTTGAAAAGCTGTTTTGTGTAACCGAAGTGATTATACCCCATAATTTCAATTAAAAGACAAGCGGTTTGAAATTTGTAGTGGACATTTAAATTCGAAAATCATGTCGGTGAAACAATAACTAAGCTCAAAAGAATTGTACGTTTGGGGGTTTCTTTCGACACCGGGAGTTTTTACGGAAAAGCAGTGCGGCCAGAGAAGTGATTGTTTCCTCCTCCCTTCATGAGTGCATCGTGACGCATGGGTGATTGTAGATTGAATTGCATATTAATCGACAAACAGTGGCCTAGTGTTCGACATTTTTACGGGTATGGATACGAATCGATGATCGTGGCAATTCCGCTTAGTAAGTTAATTGGGCCGTCAGCGCAAATGCAGATGCCTGACAGCCGTGTTCTAGATCAAAGTGAAAATGGCCTAGGAAATCATGTAAATTATGCTTCATGTTCTTCTTCATGGAGTAGGTAGTGTACTTTGGCTCATTGAAAGTAAAAGAGCAAACTGTGAACGAGTTGTCAATGTTATTAACTAGAGTTTCGTTGCACATTTACCTTACCCGCACGGTTAAAGTCACGGCGTAGAGTTGTGGGTGTTCCGCAGTGACAAGAAGATCCAAAAGCTCGAAATCACGGATGCCGTACATGAAGACTTCGGGTGGGCTGTTTTGCAATGGTGTGGTGAAGGTATAGGCGAGATCGTGTCAAGGGCGGTCTTCCGTTCAACTTGATTTCCAATGGCAATCCCGGTATGTATCGAATCACAAGTTCGGACGCTGGGCGAAGTATTCCTATAACGGAAGGCATCGAAAGAAAACCCGACCAATTTAGGATTGCATGTAAGTGATATTCCAGCATTAGTCACAGAGAACCCATTCTATGCAGGTTAAGGGAATAGGATTTATGATGGCGGGCGTATCGTGTTGAGCTGACCCAGATATTCCAATCGTCATACTGTAGCACGGCTTGCTTGGTAATCAACTATTTCCACTCATCAAAGAAACCGACGACGCCATAGACGGGCGGTAGTTACGATTCGGGTCCACCTGGACAACAATTTCGAGTGAATATCGCTAGAATGAATGCGATGGGCATTCCAATCGATATACATGCTGTGAACTTATAGGGCCCAAAACAAATTCGCATTCAAGTTCGCATGGTTCGAATAATCAGTGGGCAGTCGGGGTGTATTGTTTTTCCGCATCGATTTTGGAGGATCCAGTGGCGTAACATAGCGAAGCTGGCGTCATGGAATTATAATCTCGGTTTTTACTCACGATATTAATTTGACTGCCGGCATTTAATTTTCCATCTCATATATATATATATTAATTATTAATATTATAATTGACTTGGTATTATATACATTTTTCTCTAATGTATAATTAATGATGATCAAAAGCGGCAGTCATCAGTTCAGTAAAGAAAACATGTTTTGACCTGTCGACTATGAACCGGCTGCACCGGAAACTGATGGAGAATGGTAGATTAGATGTCCGTGAGACTCAATTAAGTGTTTTGATCCGTGCAATTTAGCACTTTGACCTTGATTACGTGCCAACAAATTCGATATAATTAATTATAATTTGATTAAATCCAGACTGTTGTCTTACATATTTCACATGGATAGTGATCTATTTGAGTTTGTACCGCATCCGAGAATGAACTAAAATCTAATTATAATTTAAATGCTTAATGACTTCAAGTCAATAATTGTCGTTAATTTTCACGGTTGGAAATGAATGTCACCAATAGGCTTTTGATTGTTAATTGTTTTGCGGCGGATTTTCCTGATTATATTAGTTATTAAGTTAGAAAACAACACAAACTTTATTATAGTACACTGTATTTACTAATCGTTAAGTTATAATATAATCGATTTATGGTGATTTGAATACTGCCCTTAAGTTAAAGATGAGGTTCATATTGGTTTTGCTGCCGGAGGAAATATTGTGTAAAAATATTCTGATGAGAAAACGTTTTCGACATTCAGGAAATTTATATTAACTAACCAAACCAGATTAGCGATTAAGAGTAAAAGAGAATACAACATTCCACAGATAATTTTCGTTATTTCCTCTTTCCTCCGTCCGACAATCGGCGTTGATAATTTCTTTTAGTTTGCAAAGATATATTTCTTATTCTTGTTCTCCCAGTTAAACAATTCATAGCTGAGAATTGAAAAAGTAATAGTTTGGTGCTGATTTTTTCTTTTTTTTCTTATTATATGGATTATGTTGTCTTATCTAATTGTTAAATTGATAGAAGAAAACTTTGGTTTAATCTTACATGTTGCATGTATGATACCTTTATCGTATCATTTTTTTTTGGATTTAGTCATTTGCTATATGTATGTAGTTTCTTATTCAGGCCTCTATCAAACTAGTAGAAAGCTAAATGAAAAATGAAATCCCAGAAAAGAACAGATGTACATGAAACAATTCGATTAAGTAATATTGAATAATAATGAGTTGTTAAATTTACATTTTTTTGCCTTCTTATTGGGCGAAAGCCCGAGAAGTTCTTTCTCGCATTTCAGGGTCTGCGCGTGGCCTGGCTGGCCTACAATTAATAATGAATTAGAGTTTTCGTGAATTTTTTTCGGTATTTTTCAGAGTCTTTCAAGGGAGGGATACTGGCCAAACATTATTAGTTTCTGTATTTTTGATTAGATTTTTGGAATTTTGAATTTTGATATATGGCCAGTATCAGAGGGTGGAGGACCCCAGACCATCGGGGTCAGGGCTCCACTAACATCGGGGGCCCGGGGCTGTCTGCCTCACCCGGGTTCCTTGTAAAGGAGAGGTAGCGCTTTTTTCCTATTTTCCCTTTTGTAGATTTTCAATTTTCTGGCTCCGTGCGTTGTCACGAGCACTGGGTCTGCTTAGTCAGCCCATGTTGCAGAGCCTGGGTGGTTTCCTTTACGGAGCTATGCCCCCTTTTGGTCCCTGGGTATTTAATATACCAGTTTGCGGCTACAATTCATGACGGATGAATATACGTAGCATCCCGTTTCTTGAGAGCCAACCATCCCCATTTGTTTAAAGAACCCACCCCAGCCGCAGCGAGCTAGCAAAGCGGCACCCCAGCATCCGTCGGGGTTGGTTAAAGGGTGCTCCGCTAGTGCGGACGAGGGGCCTTCACGGCCATTTCTAGGGCACCCTGCTCTCGGGGCAATTCTTTTTTTTGTTTTGCCTCTTGAATGGCAGCAGCCATTCCACTGTTTGACCTTAGCACTCTTGGTTCTGGACTTCGGTCTGGTTCTAAGTTGTGCTAAGGCCACTCCCCATCCTCATTAATTACTACAAATGTGCAACTAAAATAATAGGTTCAGCACTTTATACATTATATTAGGTTAACCATAAGGCATTTGCATTAAAACATTATCTATTTGCTATCATTCTATTCGAAAATGAAGTATTTATATGTAAGATATGTCAAAGCAAGCATTCTAAATTCAACGCCTAAAAGGGATTCTGATTTTTTTTTGGTTGAAAAGTGATCGGGTAGATGAACTGGATACCCAAGAGAAGTGAAACAGTAGTTTTGTACGAAATTTTTTTTTTGCGATCCTATAACGAATTTACACCATTTCGTATTCGAATGTATCTTACACATGACTCGTTTACGTGGCTAAAGTAAATTTTATATTGAAATGTGCTAGAGAGACCAGACTTATGCATAACGCTTAATTTTGATTATTGAATTAAAAATTGTTTGCAACAGCATCGGTTCGTCACCCTATTCACTAAACAACAATCGGGCATAGTTTTAGTTCTTTACATTTATCTTTGGAATTTGTTAGATTAATGAACAAAAGGCATTGGTTTGTTCGTATTCCTTGGTATTTCAGTTTATATCTTACTTAGTTATAGGTGATTTAAAAAAAAAAGTTGGTTGAAATGAACTCACTACCTCTAAATGCGGTAACTGTAGCGTTTATCAGTTTGGTTGATGTTTAATAATTCTTATTTGCCATTGTAATGATTAGTTCTACGCGTATGGCTACATATCATTTCTGTATATGCATATACATATCTGAAGCACTCGTTCGTCAGTACTATATTTGTAATCTTAAATTCTTTTTAATTACTTCGCAAGGAAAACGCATTAATATATACAATTTTTTACCTTACAAAACTAATCAAAGACAAAATAGAAGTAAACAATCTCATGTATCAACAGCTACACTACTCACTAATTAGAACTAAATGGATAAATAGACTTAGTTGGATACATCAATTTGTATAATAACTTTTAAGGCTTTACCAGATTAGGGAAATAAAATGAGTTGTCAGTAATTAAAACCAAGGCCTTCTGTAGCATTTGCATATTTGAATTTTGTTTCTAAAATTCACGGCAAACGACTTTTGATACGCATTGTATCAAAAGTCCTCTACTTGCCCTCTTACGGCACCTTGTTTTCGACAAATCGAAACACAAGCGATGTCGCTTCGAAAAATTCATTTTTTTCAAAACTAATTTACCGTATCAACGGTAAATTGTTTATGGCAAATTGCGATGCTGCGGCTGGGCTGTGAGGATGCAGCGCTTGGCTATGGACAGTCAAGTTTGGGCCGGCGTGGCGGCGACAAGCGGCCGTTCCGATTGCTTTTGAGACGGTCGATCGACATATTTTTGAATCACTCAAGTTTAAGTGAGATAAGTGTTACGCATAAGGTGCCCGGGAACCGTAAATCAGTTTATGTGAGATTTGTTCAAATGGAATTCGTGAGAGAAAAAATTGAAGAAAAAGATTGTTTTCAAGTTCTGTGAGGTACAATCGCCACGGCCGCTGCTGGGGTGCTTTTTGTTTCATTCTATAAGAATATTTGCTCGGAAACGTGAATTTTTATTCGGGGCATATTGTGTATGTGACAGCCAGCCATTTGTTCCTTGAACATCGTATTTAGTTAGCAAGTGTTAACTGTTAACGAATCATTTGGCGTTGCTTGATTGTAGACGAAATAAAAATCAATATAGTGTAAAGCGGAATAAGCTGTTGTGATCATTGCTGGCACGGATTGGTACGATTGTCAGAAAGAAATTGGTGAAATTTTGGTGACCGACTAAACGCGGCATCTCTGCAAGTGACATTGGTCCAAGGACTGGTTTTATAAAAGAAAGTGTTTTATTCGTTGTTCGTCGATCTGGCGTTGTTTCGAGTACTATTCGAAAAGTGCTGAAAGTTGAATGTTACGAGGCAAGCAATTTATCAGTGGCTGTTGAGAGAATAGTGTCTGAGCACGAGTTTAGTGCTGCGGCAAAATCTATTGGTTTCTGACTCATAGTGTGCAAATCGCCTCGACGTTTCTTTGAAAGCGACTAATTGTACGCTACGAGGAGCCGACATACTGAGCGTCATCATACGTTCGCAGAATTTACCCTGGTCAGCAAATGCATGAGATATTCGACAGCTTTTCCATGGACTCTCTATTCCTGATGGAGGCGTGCAGATAGTGGAATGCGAGCCTTGGAATGCATAAAGAGAGCTCGGTCGACTGCGATCTGGTATGTACATAAATTTGCTAGGTATCTTTTTGTTCATTGCGAGCGTCTATTGCTGACGCGAAGCTGACACGCGTCCGACGACCTTGACGGGTGCGCTTCTGGTGGATATCGTAGCAGCAACATTGACGGGCGTGACATGACGTTCGTAGGTAGCGAAACTTGGAAACTAACGACAGTGCGACTACGCCGTGGCCCCTTTTGAACCGGCTGCACAGGAACCTGATGAAGAATGGTCGATTAGATGTCAGTAAGATCTATTTAAGTGTTTTGATCTGTGCAATTATGCACATTGACATTGATAATTTGTTTAAAAATTCGATAGAATTAATTCCAATTCAATTAAAACTAGAATGTTTTCTTACCATAGTTCATATGAATCGGATATATTTGACTCGGTATCACATTCAAGATTCAAACAAAAATTGAATTACAATGTAAATACTAAGTGACTTCAAGTCATTAATTTACGTTATTTTGCCCAAGATGAAATGAATGTCGTCGATTTGTTTCCTATTGTCAGCACTTGACTTTTAATTGTTATTTTTAGTTGCTGACAACTTCTGTTTTTTTGATTTTTTCTTAACTTTTCTTAAGTTAAGCTGTAAGCTAGCTGTTGCATAATATGTCTTACGAGTATACACTTAGTTGAAAGAAAACTGGTTGTAAAGAAGAAGAGCGTTAGTTTTGTTGTGAGTAGAAGAGCCTAAAGTTATCTGACGCATGTTTTAATGCGAACGGTCTAATACCTTCTATAAGCCACCTCATATCCGAGTTATATGAATTAGCATAATTTTCTTGGTGAAGACACTATTCCGAGTGTGCATAGCTTTAGATTCAATCATTTGAAACAGAAAACAAAAAGGTTAGGGCATATATATCTAGTGATATTATATTCGTAGTTTCATGTGAATGTAACTGAAATTTGGAGTGTAAACGTAACAATAGAAACGAAACTAATTACTGCTCTGGAACTCGCGTTTTTTTTTCAGCATATGTGCGCACATATCACGTGAGTTAAAAGCATTTTTCAGTATAACAGGCTTTATGATATACATATCTAGTTAAGTTGAAATTGAAGAGAAGGAAAGAAGGAAAAAAAAAAAAAAACAAAAGAAAAAGGGATCGAAATCCGTCGCCCATTGCTGCATTTTTTTTCTGTTGAACAGTATTCACCTAAGCCAAAGTACTGTTATGATTAAAGTACGAGCAGAAAGTAGAAGGACAGGAGCGAAAAAAAAAAAAAATATTTTTTTGTTTTTTCTTCTTCTCATTTTTGTTGTAAACGGGAGCGAAATGAATGTATGAGTTATTAAACTTCGTAGACAGCACTCCTTTATTTGAAATTAAAAGAGTTATATTCACAGAACTTGCAAAAAAATAAAAAGAATGAAAGCACATGTTATTTGACTCACTATTGCATAGACTATAAGTAACCTAGAATGTGTAATTCTTTTCTTTATTGTGGAAAATCTATTGTTTGCTCACGTCCATAGAGTTTCCGCTCTCACGTTTTGTCAATAGTTTTCCGGTAACGATAGTTCTTATTCAGCATCATATTCCGGTTTGTTTTACTACCACCATAAGTAATAGTACAGATGAAAATAATAATGAATTGTTAAATTAAAACTCTCTGGCCTTCTTATTGGGCGGAAGCCCGAGAAGTTCTTTCTCCTTTTCAGGGTCCGCGTTTGGCCTGGCTGGCCTATAATGAAATAGTTTCTTCGTGAATTTGTTTTTCAGTACTTACAAGGGAGGGATACTGGCCCAACAGTTAGTTTCAGCATTTTTTGGTTTTTGATTAGATTTTTGAATTTTTGATATGGGGCCAGTATCAGAGGGTGGAGGACCCCAGACCATCGGGGTCAGGGCTCCACTAACATCGGGGGCCCGGGGCTGTCTGCCTCACCCGGGTTCCTAGTAAAGAGAGGTAGCACGTTTTCCTTTTTCCCTTTTGTAGAATTTTAATTTTCTGGCTCCGTGCGTTGTCACGAGCACTGGGTCTGCTTAGTCAGCCCATGTTGCAGAGCCTGGGTGGTTTCCTTTACGGAGCTATGCCCCCTTTTGGTCCCTGGGTATTTTACATACCAGTTTGCGGCTACGGAATTCATGACGGATGAATAATACGTAGCATCCCGTTTCTTGAGAGCAAACCATCCCCATTTTTTTATGAACCCACCCCAGCCGCAGCGAGCTAGCAAAGCGGCACCCCAGCATCCGTCGGGGTTGGTTAAAGGGTGCTCCGCTAATGCGGACGAGGGGCCTTCACGGCCATTTCTAGGGCACCCTGCTCTCGGGGCAATTCTTTTTTTTTGTTTTGCCTCTTGAATGGCATTAGCCATTCCACTTTTTGACCTTAGCACTCTTGGTTCTGGACTTCGGTCTGGTTCTAGGTTGTGCTAAGTCACATCCCACCACTAAACCGCTACAAATGGCGCCCAACGTGGGGCCCGAAACTTGTTTTGGGCAACCCACACCAAAGTGAGAAAATACTTATGAGTTTCGACTCATACTCCCCTTAAGACTTTACGTCTTCAAACCTTAACATTCCATTCTCACTCGCAGGTCTTAGGATCGCCTCTTTTGCGATTCAACTCATTTCGTTCGAGAGAACAAAACCCCTTGAATTAAGACCTGCATTGCTCGCTCTTTCCTTACTAGCCGCAAACATCCTTCCCAGTCCTATCCGGTTAAAATCATTCCTAGTTAGCTTACCTTTTGGGCAGCTTCCTGTTGTGTTGTTTTTTTGAGTTTTTTGACTCTGGGAGCAACCTGGAGGTTGGCCGCGGATAACAGGTTGTGGTGGTTTACCGCCGCTCCTGTCCCGGTCAACCGAAGGGCCCCTGCCCCACTTTATGTTGGGAAGCTGTCCCAAATTTTTTATATCCTTGCTGTCTTGATCCAGCTTCGGCTTTTGGCTTGGGTTTGGTTCAAGCTGTGGTGGATTACGTGGGGTTGGCGTGGTGCCACCTACACGTCCCTGCAGCTTGGCCAGACTTGAACCATTTGCTGAGGTTGAGTCAAGCAGCAACATAGTTGTTTTTGGTCCCTTGCTCCTCTCTTTTCGAGGAATTTCGGGTGAGTGAAACAGTCCCCCATACTGGGCGGTACCCCTCAGGAACCGACCCGAGTTAAATTTTTTTTACTTACAATTTTCAATATTTTTCACTTTGACAGTTTTTACCAATTTTCACATTGTTCCAGTCTAACATTTCATAATTAGAATTTCATTTCCTTGCGTTTTTTAAAATCAAAAGCCAGCCAGCCAGCGGACCTGAAATGGGGAAGAACGGATCGGGTTCCGTCTAATAAGAAGGCCTTTTCTGAAAATTAAATTTTTTGACAAATATTAAATTTTTATCCTAACTTGGAAAGTTTAAAACTTTTCTTTTGGAATCGATATTTTTTCATTCGAATTTTAGCCACTTGGCTTTAAGAGCTTTGTTATTTCTCTGAAAGAGTTAGTCACACCACTGGTGTGCACCTACTTATATATATATATATATTTTTTATATATTTTTGAATATTTGGCATATTTTGCCTAGTTATCTGTTAAGGTTCTCTGAAAGAGTTAGTCACACCCTGTTGTGCACTGAGTTGCATTTGAATTTGCAGCAACTCCTTAGTTATAAGCGTAATTATTTCGTTAGTCACGAGTATCGTGCACTTCCTTTGAATTTTCGTATATAATCAAATTTCACAGTTTAGACATGCCATTGCGACACAGCAGTGAGGATCTGTCTGGCGCCACAGTGGAGGCTGAGTGCTCCATATGCCAGCAGTCATTCGCTGCTGCCCAGGTTACGTACACCACAAAATGTGGTCATACATTTCATGAAACGTGCCTGGAGCAATGGCTTCGGAATCATACAGATTGCCCGCTGTGCCGTGGACCACTGAGTCTCCCCTTAGGAGCCAGACAGGCCCCCACTGCTGCAGCATCCATGCCACGAGGGGCTCGGCCCAAAACCCAGCGGCCGGGAGTAAGAACCCGAGGCATGAGAAGCAATGAAGATGTGGAAATCAGGGACTTTGATTTACAGGCCGAGTCGGGGGCGGAAGGTTTAGTTCAGCCACCTGGCCCGTCATCAAAAGCGTCCCCAATATCAGATTTGACCTCAGAAGCCGCAGGAGCGCGCTCTATAGTGCCCCAGGATTTAAGCGGACTTCAGCAACAAATTAACGAATTGCAGAACGGCATGCGTATGATGCTGGAGCGCATGGCTCAATTGAACCTTCCGTCCCAGACTCGGAATGTAGAGTCGCCAAGACTGAACCCTCGCGCACAATCATTTGTTCCAGTGCCGCGATCCTACTCACCTCGCACCCCTCGTGGTAATAATGTCCAGTTCCACCACGATAAGGTGGCTAGCATCATTGGTGGGTGGGGACTAAAATTCTCGGGTCGTGAATCCTCCATGCCCGTGGAAGTCTTTATTAACAGGGTAGCGGCTCTCACCAGAAACACCTTGGGCGGAAATTTTAATGTGCTATGCCAGCATATGCACTTACTTTTAATTGGACCTGCCGCTGATTGGTATTGGCGGTTTTACAATTCCAGACGTGATTTCAATTGGAGGGATTTGGAGTCGGCCCTGAGCGATCATTTCGCTGATCGCTTCACGGATGCCGACCTGATGGAGCAGATACGAGGAAGGAAACAGCGACCCCAAGAAACCTTCGACGATTTTAGTGCGGACGTCTACAAGATTGTTGACCGGCTACAGCGCCCTATTGCTGACGCGGACTTAGCTGACATTCTTAGACGCAATTTATTGCCAGAAATCCGTCGTGGTCTGCTACAGATTCACCTTCCCTCGGTTCGTCTGCTCCGTCAGGCCGTCATCCGTGCGGAGAACTTTGAGATGGAGCTTGGAGGTCGACGCCGATCCTCCCAATGGAGACATGCTACAGAAGAACTACGTGAGGAATACCCGCTGGACCAATATGAGGATTCCCCGGAAGAACCTGGAGTGGAGGAGGTCACGGTCCTGCCTACTTGCTGGAACTGTAAGCAAGTGGGACACCGTTTCGACGATTGTTTGGAGCCCAGAACAATATTCTGTTATGGCTGCGGAAAGGCAGACACATATAAACCTAATTGTGTGATCTGCCAAACAAAAAACGGACCGCAGGGAGCGCGGAACAAGATCTCACGCCTCCCGCAGGGCAAACAAGCTCCACCCCGTTCCAGCAGGTAGACAGGACGGATGATCTGTCTCCGAATTCCGTGGGCCCAACCACCAATGATGTTAGTATTCAGCCGAGTGGGGACTCTACCACCTTATCAATCCCACTCTTACAGGCAGAGCCTCCTACACCTTTGGCTTTTCTGCCCTACCACATTAGATGGCGGAAATACACGGCGGTCCGAAACCGAATTTTTAACTCCGAAATTGACACCATTCACAAACACCTTAAAACACCTAAACGCTCAACGTTGAGAATGAGGCGTTTTTACGCTCAGTTCCGTCGTTGGCGTTATCAATTGGATTGTGCGACTCTGTTGAACGTGCCTCCAGGTGACGTTCGACCGTACGCTCAGGTTCTGTTGTTCGGCCAACTTACATCGGGTTTGATCGACACGGGAGCCAACGTGAGCGTGATGGCGGCTGATCTAGCCCGCTCATTCCTCGAGAGGAACGCTTTTCCTTGGAAAAGAGCTTCTCTCGGGTTGAAAACAGCTGACGGCACACAACATCAAGCCGTAGGCCGAGTATCAGCCGACATCACGTTCCGGGGGCTCACCAAGACGTTGACGCTGTGGATAATACCCACTCTCAGTCAGAATCTCTATCTGGGAGTGGACTTCGTCCGTCTTTTCGCCCTGGCCACAGACCTGTTTGCGCCACCACCACAGGTCGACACCACCAACAGCCTCGACGCACTCGACGATTGCGCCCACCCTCTCACACAGGAGCAGCATCGCAAACTTCGGTCTGCGATTGCTTGCTTTCCTTCGTTCGCTGTTGAGGGCTTGGGAAAGACTACGCTCATCCGTCATGACATCGACACTGGTGACCAGAAACCCATAAAACAGAGACATTTCTCTGTGTCACCAGCTGTCGAAAAGCTCCTATATCAGGAAATTGACCGGATGTTAGCGTTGGGCGTAATCGAAGAGTCGAAGAGTGCATGGTCTTCGCCGGTAACGTTGGTGGTAAAGCCCTCGAAGGTGCGCCTATGCCTGGATGCCCGGAAGGTCAACTCGGTCACAGTGAAGGATGCCTATCCTTTGCCGCTGATTGATGGAATTCTCAGCAGACTTCCTAAGGCAAATTTCATCTCCAGCCTTGACTTAAAGGATGCCTTTTGGCAAATCCCTCTTGAGGAAAAGTCAAAGGAGAAGACAGCCTTCACTGTGCCCGGTCGACCCCTTTACCATTTTGTCGTGATGCCGTTTGGGTTGTGTAATGCACCCCAAACGATGTCACGACTGATGGATATGGTTATTCCGCCCCAACTCAAGCACCAGGTATTCGTGTACCTCGACGACCTGTTGGTGATAACAGACGAGTTTGACGCGCACCTTCAGGTACTTCATCAGGTCGCCTTCCATTTGAGACAAGCTGGCCTCACCATCAATGTGGAAAAGAGTAAGTTCCTCTTGCGAGACGTCAAGTACCTTGGCCACATTGTTGGTGGGGGCACTATCCAGACCGATCCCGACAAGGTGAAATCTATCATGGATTTCCCACTTCCATCTACCACGAAGCAACTCCGAAGATTTCTAGGAATCTGCGGTTGGTATCGGCGCTTCGTCAGGGAATATGCGTCATTGTCAACGCCGCTGACAGACATGCTTTCTAAGCGGAGTCAGTTTGTGTGGACCGATGAGAGGCTAAATGCTTTCAAGCAATTGAAACACAGCCTTGCTTCAGCCCCAGTGCTGCACAGCCCAGATTTCAACAAGCCCTTCTCCATCCAATGTGACGCGAGTCAACATGGAGTCGGTGCCGTGCTGGTGCAGCGCACAGAAGACGGAGCTGAAGCCCCCATCGCCTATATGTCCCACAAACTGAATCCCGCTCAGCGAAACTACACCGTCACTGAGCAAGAATGTCTGGCAGCGGTGTTGGCAATCAAGAAGTTCCGTGCCTACGTGGAAGGTCACGAATTTGAAATCGTGACCGACCATGCTTCCCTAAAATGGCTAATGAACCAACCAGACCTCAATGGACGATTAGCCCGGTGGGCCTTGAAACTTCAAGGTTTCAACTTCAAGATTGTCCACCGAAAGGGAAGCCAAAACGTAGTGCCGGACTCCTTGTCGCGCATGTTCTCTGCCGAGGCGTTGATGCCGGCAGAAGGCGAGGAGACTCCAATGGAGCTAGACTTAGAGTCGCCCCACTTCAAAAGTGCCTCCTATACGGAGCTGGCGGCTAAAGTCCAGGCAGAACAAGACCAACTGCCGGACCTAAAAGTTGTAGACGGGTTCGTGTACAAGCGGACTGAGTATGCGACCGGAAACGGACTTCAAGACCAGTTGGCTTGGAAGTTGTGGGTGCCGTCAGAAATGACGGCAGAATTAGTGAAGGGAGCTCATGACCCACCCTTGAGTGCGCATGGTGGCGTGGCCAAAACCCTCGGCCGATTACGGCAATGGTTTTTCTGGCCACGAATGGCCGCTCAAGTGCGTGATTATGTGGGATCATGCCTTACATGCAAAACCACCAAAGCCCCTTCACACACCCTTCGTCCACCAATGACGCTGCAGTCCGTTCCCGAGCGCATATTCCAGCGCTTGTACATCGACATTATCGGCCCCTACCCTAGGTCCAAGTCTGGCAACATTGGAGCTCTCATCGTCCTCGACCATCTTTCGCGATTCCCCTTCGTTGAGCCGCTTCGGAAGTTCACTGCGAAAGCAGTCATTGACATCTTGAGGAAAAGGGTATTTCACCTTGTTGGAGTCCCGGAGAGTGTCATAACTGACAATGGTGTACAATTTCGTTCGTCTATCTTTCAGACCTTTCTACAGGAATTCGGTGTCGGACATACCTTCACCGCCGTGTATTCCCCTCAAGCCAATGCCTCGGAACGTCTCAACCGCTCCATACTAGCGGCCATCCGTTCGTACATTGATCCCGTTCAAAAGGAGTGGGACGGTAAACTCTCTGAAATAACCTGTGCGCTACGCTCCGCACCTCACGCGACGATAGGGACGTCGCCCTATCAGGCAGTTTTCGGGCAACCTATGGTCACCCATGGCCGCACTTACCAACTTTTGCGGCAACTCCATCTTCTGGATGACCCCGAGACCACTCTGCCACCTCCTGACCACCTGGCCCTTCTACGCCAAACCATCCGCGACCTCACCACCCAAGCCCAGTCTCGCAATGCCAAGGCCTATAACCTTCGTTCCAGGTTGGTTTCATACCAGCCTGGCGAAGTGGTCTACAGGCGCAACTTCCGGCAAAGTGACGCAGCCGCGCACTACAATGCAAAGCTGGACCGGAAGTTCTTACCTAGTAAGGTAATTAAAAAGATCGGCGGTGCTTATTACCAGCTGGCCGATCAAAATGGACGATCAGTGGGCGTCTTTCACGCGAAAGACATCACTAAGTGATATACCCACTAGTTCACCAGTTCACGATCTGTTTCCAAATTTTATTTGGAAGATCGTCCATTTGCGCCTATTTCAGGTGTCACTCCTGCTTCAATTGAAAAGTATCTAGAGATGTTCACCTCGTTCACCATTTCCTCTACCAAAGATACTTTCCTTATTAAGTCAGTATACGTTGTTCACGAAATTTCCTACAATTATAGTTACCCCTTTTTATTTGCTCACTAGTTCACGCAATAAATCTAAAAGATTGGATAGTAAAAGACTTGATCACCTGTTCACGTCATTGTCTTTCACACATTACATCCATCCTTCAGCTCTTTCCACGCACTTGCCCTTGTGGAAAGATCTGTGTTGTAGCATTTGCATATTTGAATTTTGTTTCTAAAATTCACGGCAAACGACTTTTGATACGCATTGTATCAAAAGTCCTCTACTTGCCCTCTTACGGCACCTTGTTTTCGACAAATCGAAACACAAGCGATGTCGCTTCGAAAAATTCATTTTTTTCAAAACTAATTTACCGTATCAACGGTAAATTGTTTATGGCAAATTGCGATGCTGCGGCTGGGCTGTGAGGATGCAGCGCTTGGCTATGGACAGTCAAGTTTGGGCCGGCGTGGCGGCGACAAGCGGCCGTTCCGATTGCTTTTGAGACGGTCGATCGACATATTTTTGAATCACTCAAGTTTAAGTGAGATAAGTGTTACGCATAAGGTGCCCGGGAACCGTAAATCAGTTTATGTGAGATTTGTTCAAATGGAATTCGTGAGAGAAAAAATTGAAGAAAAAGATTGTTTTCAAGTTCTGTGAGGTACAATCGCCACGGCCGCTGCTGGGGTGCTTTTTGTTTCATTCTATAAGAATATTTGCTCGGAAACGTGAATTTTTATTCGGGGCATATTGTGTATGTGACAGCCAGCCATTTGTTCCTTGAACATCGTATTTAGTTAGCAAGTGTTAACTGTTAACGAATCATTTGGCGTTGCTTGATTGTAGACGAAATAAAAATCAATATAGTGTAAAGCGGAATAAGCTGTTGTGATCATTGCTGGCACGGATTGGTACGATTGTCAGAAAGAAATTGGTGAAATTTTGGTGACCGACTAAACGCGGCATCTCTGCAAGTGACATTGGTCCAAGGACTGGTTTCATAAAAGAAAGTGTTTTATTCGTTGTTCGTCGATCTGGCGTTGTTTCGAGTACTATTCGAAAAGTGCTGAAAGTTGAATGTTACGAGGCAAGCAATTTATCAGTGGCTGTTGAGAGAATAGTGTCTGAGCACGAGTTTAGTGCTGCGGCAAAATCTATTGGTTTCTGACTCATAGTGTGCAAATCGCCTCGACGTTTCTTTGAAAGCGACTAATTGTACGCTACGAAGAGCCGACATACTGAGCGTCATCATACGTTCGCAGAATTTACCCTGGTCAGCAAATGCATGAGATATTCGACAGCTTTTCCATGGACTCTCTATTCCTGATGGAGGCGTGCAGATAGTGGAATGCGAGCCTTGGAATGCATAAAGAGAGCTCGGTCGACTGCGATCTGGTATGTACATAAATTTGCTAGGTATCTTTTTGTTCATTGCGAGCGTCTATTGCTGACGCGAAGCTGACACGCGTCCGACGACCTTGACGGGTGCGCTTCTGGTGGATATCGTAGCAGCAACATTGACGGGCGTGACATGACGTTCGTAGGTAGCGAAACTTGGAAACTAACGACAGTGCGACTACGCCGTGGCCCCTTTTGAACCGGCTGCACAGGAACCTGATGAAGAATGGTCGATTAGATGTCAGTAAGATCTATTTAAGTGTTTTGATCTGTGCAATTATGCACATTGATATTGATAATTTGTTTAAAAATTCGATAGAATTAATTCCAATTCAATTAAAACTAGAATGTTTTCTTACCATAGTTCATATGAATCGGATATATTTGACTCGGTATCACATTCAAGATTCAAACAAAAATTGAATTACAATGTAAATACTAAGTGACTTCAAGTCATTAATTTACGTTATTTTGCCCAAGATGAAATGAATGTCGTCGATTTGTTTCCTATTGTCAGCACTTGACTTTTAATTGTTATTTTTAGTTGCTGACAACTTCTGTTTTTTTGATTTTTTCTTAACTTTTCTTAAGTTAAGCTGTAAGCTAGCTGTTGCATAATATGTCTTACGAGTATACACTTAGTTGAAAGAAAACTGGTTGTAAAGAAGAAGAGCGTTAGTTTTGTTGTGAGTAGAAGAGCCTAAAGTTATCTGACGCATGTTTTAATGCGAACGGTCTAATACCTTCTATAAGCCACCTCATATCCGAGTTATATGAATTAGCATAATTTTCTTGGTGAAGACACTATTCCGAGTGTGCATAGCTTTAGATTCAATCATTTGAAACAGAAAACAAAAAGGTTAGGGCATATATATCTAGTGATATTATATTCGTAGTTTCATGTGAATGTAACTGAAATTTGGAGTGTAAACGTAACAATAGAAACGAAACTAATTACTGCTCTGGAACTCGCGTTTTTTTTTCAGCATATGTGCGCACATATCACGTGAGTTAAAAGCATTTTTCAGTATAACAGGCTTTATGATATACATATCTAGTTAAGTTGAAATTGAAGAGAAGGAAAGAAGGAAAAAAAAAAAAAAAACAAAAGAAAAAGGGATCGAAATCCGTCGCCCATTGCTGCATTTTTTTTCTGTTGAACAGTATTCACCTAAGCCAAAGTACTGTTATGATTAAAGTACGAGCAGAAAGTAGAAGGACAGGAGCGAAAAAAAAAAAAAATATTTTTTTGTTTTTTCTTCTTCTCATTTTTGTTGTAAACGGGAGCGAAATGAATGTATGAGTTATTAAACTTCGTAGACAGCACTCCTTTATTTGAAATTAAAAGAGTTATATTCACAGAACTTGCAAAAAAATAAAAAGAATGAAAGCACATGTTATTTGACTCACTATTGCATAGACTATAAGTAACCTAGAATGTGTAATTCTTTTCTTTATTGTGGAAAATCTATTGTTTGCTCACGTCCATAGAGTTTCCGCTCTCACGTTTTGTCAATAGTTTTCCGGTAACGATAGTTCTTATTCAGCATCATATTCCGGTTTGTTTTACTACCACCATAAGTAATAGTACAGATGAAAATAATAATGAATTGTTAAATTAAAACTCTCTGGCCTTCTTATTGGGCGGAAGCCCGAGAAGTTCTTTCTCCTTTTCAGGGTCCGCGTTTGGCCTGGCTGGCCTATAATGAAATAGTTTCTTCGTGAATTTGTTTTTCAGTACTTACAAGGGAGGGATACTGGCCCAACAGTTAGTTTCAGCATTTTTTGGTTTTTGATTAGATTTTTGAATTTTTGATATGGGGCCAGTATCAGAGGGTGGAGGACCCCAGACCATCGGGGTCAGGGCTCCACTAACATCGGGGGCCCGGGGCTGTCTGCCTCACCCGGGTTCCTAGTAAAGAGAGGTAGCACGTTTTCCTTTTTCCCTTTTGTAGAATTTTAATTTTCTGGCTCCGTGCGTTGTCACGAGCACTGGGTCTGCTTAGTCAGCCCATGTTGCAGAGCCTGGGTGGTTTCCTTTACGGAGCTATGCCCCCTTTTGGTCCCTGGGTATTTTACATACCAGTTTGCGGCTACGGAATTCATGACGGATGAATAATACGTAGCATCCCGTTTCTTGAGAGCAAACCATCCCCATTTTTTTATGAACCCACCCCAGCCGCAGCGAGCTAGCAAAGCGGCACCCCAGCATCCGTCGGGGTTGGTTAAAGGGTGCTCCGCTAATGCGGACGAGGGGCCTTCACGGCCATTTCTAGGGCACCCTGCTCTCGGGGCAATTCTTTTTTTTTGTTTTGCCTCTTGAATGGCATTAGCCATTCCACTTTTTGACCTTAGCACTCTTGGTTCTGGACTTCGGTCTGGTTCTAGGTTGTGCTAAGGCACATCCCACCATCAAATCGCTACACTTCTTATTGGGTGAAAACCCGAGAAGTTCTTTATCCTTTTCAGGGTCCGCGTAAGGCCTGGCTGGCCAATAATGTAGTGTTTTTGTGACTTTCAGCATTTCTTTTCTAAAAGGGAGGGATACTGGCCGAATAAGTAGTTTCCGGTTTTGTGTTAGATTTTTGAGATTGTTGATATTTCATGGCCAGTATCGGAGGGTGGAGGACCCCAGACCATCGGGGTCAGGGCTCCACTACCATCGGGGGCCCGGGGCTGTCTGCCTCACCCGGGTTCCTTGTAAAAGAGAGGTAGCCTTTTTCCTTTTCCCGTTTTTTAGATTTTCAATTTTATTGGCTCCGTGTTTTGTCACGAGCACTGGGTCTGCTTAGTCAGCCCATGTTGCAGAGCCTGGGTGGTTTCCTTTTCGGAACTATTGTATTAAATGCACAAAATTTCATGAAAATATTGGTTTCATGCGTGCTCAATTTGCATGGAAATACAAATTCGCCTAATCATCCCAGCGAATTTCCATGTAAATTGAGCATGCAATACGAATGTAAGCATTTCGGGGAAAAACCAGCGCTGCGAGTCGAGGAATTTCCCGAAACATCGACGGGCCTGAGAATGTTGCATTTAACATTCTCAGAACTCGCTCGTGAGCCTGGGAGTGTTGAATGTGACATTCTTGGAACTCGCTAATGAGCCTGGGATTGCTAATTCACACATGCGAGAGTGAATGTTGTGAATTGATTGAGGGGAGTCGCGTTTCAGAGCTCGGTGCGCATAGACGAGCGACTACGTGTACGATAGGTCGCGTTATTTCGGATCCTAGGAAGAAATTTTTGCCGTTTTTATTGCCTGTATTAAGAAAAAAAGATAAAATATCAAATGAAGAGAGAAGTAAATTTCCCGATTCGAATCAAGCTATCTGGTCGTTTCATCAAATTTGGGTGGGAATTCAATCCAGTGATTTAATCGAGAGTGAATTCGTTCGGCCCTCCGAAAAGCGCGTCAAATGCTGAATAATTGGGATTGATTACTGGGTTTTCATGCGAGTTTCCGCGATTGACGATCGCATATTGTTTACCGTGTCGAGTTTAATTATTGGATAGTTTTCGCACTTGTTTCCGGTGGAAAATTCGGTTCGATTGTCGACGATTATTTCTGGCCAGATGGAAATCGGTGCTAAATGTTCTTTTTTTTGATTTACTGCGGAAAAAGAATAGAAGAGAAGTGTTGTGTCAAAAAGGATTTGATCTTGCAGTGATGTGATCATACGTAATTCCATATCCATGGTTACCTACCTCAACCAACCATAAAACTTCGAAATAAGCTCCGAGACACTTTCCTCCAGGTGAAATTGTATTAGAATCGGAAGTGCGAGTGCTTTTTCTAGCAGCCCATTTATAAAATGCAAGCGAAACGCCATTTGAAGTTGTCGCTGCAGCGATTATTGAATAAGCGAAAAGTGCGTTTGAATTCTGCTTGAATTTTGTGAATAACTCGTGACCGTGTGTGCCCTTATAACGTGATATTGTGTTTTAATAAGTAGAAGGGAGGTGCACACCAAATTTTCCCGTAGAAAATCCAACATGCAAGGGTTTTATCATGCTATAATTAGCTTCGAAGGAAAACAAATCTGTCGGGAGGAACGTTTTTTTCGACGAGAGAGTGCAAGCCTGATGTGGAATCGGCGGTGTATTTGCTAGAATCGAAAGGGTTGGGACCGGAGGAGCCACGTATCTTTTGCGCCGTGGGTAAGTGCAGATTCATCGTTGATATTCGAGGCGAACGTCGTTATCAATACCAACTATACATGAACCGTGCAGGGCGTTCAGGTAAGCATTTTGTTGCTTCACAAAGTGTCTGAGTCGTGAATTGACTCTTCTCGGTCAAACAATCGCATCCGCGATGGATTACGATTACTTGTCTAACGAAAAGAAGGCGAACGTCATTATCAATTGAAAAGGGAACAAAACGAAAAAAAATGAATAATATCCCAATTTAGACTATCATTTAATACCACTGATGGAAAAACAACTTCACAAATTGTTTCAAATAACATTCCAAACATACACGGATATTCTCTAATTTTTCTCTAGTATACGAAAAATAAATATTTTGTTTTGAGACTGTTTTGTATACCATTGGATGCAATCTACATTTTGCTCAAACTGTATTCAGTAGTCTGTAATTGATTTACAATAGCTGCAGATACTTTATCCAAGTCATTGACTTTTGAACCGATATTTGTGAATCATGTGGTGAAATATTTCCGAAACGGTAATTAAGAAAAAGTTCGAATCGAAAAAAAGAAACAAAAAGGAAAATATTAGCTCGTACCGATGGATGGCTGTCAGAGTGATAAAAATTTATAAAAAAAAAATGTATTTGTAAAAGGCCTTAAATTTAAAGCATCAAAAGATGATTGATAACATATGTACAACTTGTTAATATATTTGGAAATTAACAAAAAAATCACTAAATCTTCACAAGTGAAGAAAACAGAAACCATATCATATTAAATTGTAACTCTTTTCGAGTCGAATGCTAATTTTACTTGCAGAATCGGTATTTCACAAAGATAATACTGTGATTTATATTAAAGAATAAGTTATAGTTTTTTTTAACTAATATTGTTGGAAAACTAATATTTTTGGAAAACTAATTAATAAGTAAACTTCAAAAGTCTCTTTTCAATAATAACTTTTATTTATATTGAAACAATTAAATAAAAAGAAAATGTTTGTGTAATTCATAACAACTTGTTTTTCCTTTCCGAAGATGGGGTGAGGATTTCTTTCTTTTTCTTTCTCTAACTCTTATTTCTTTCTTCATTTTTTTTTTCAGGGTGGTTGGTAGGGGCTATGGGCGGACCCGTCGGAAGTCTGACCTATATACAATGTTTTTGGTAGAGATTAGACTTCTGGCACCGCTATAAGGTAGCACAGGATTTTTTTTTCAGGTCGATGAATTTCGTCAGTCGTGCGCGAGTTGTTCAGTGTAAAGTGTAAAGTAGAGAATTTCGTGTTGGTATCCGCGTATACCTTATTTTTGGAGTGTTTTGTAATTTCGCGGTTTCTCGTTGTTTTGCGTGCGTATCTCTTTCGTCCCCGAATTCAGCCACCAATTCGCGATCCCTCGCGCGTACTTCGATTCGTCTTCGTGTCGAGTTGCTTCGTAGGAAGCATTGACTCAAATTGGTGGCCTTATTTTTTTTTGTTTTGTGCTGGTGATCTTTGGATCCCAGTCACAAACAAAAACATACCCGTGGTCAGGGTTAGCCTTCACGGCTCATAAAGTGGATCTTGAAGAAGATCACTTTCAATGTCGCGTTTGTTTCTTGTCAGGCACATGAATAAAAATGTGATGATGGTTAGGACGCATGACAGGAAAAGAACCCCCCCACATCTCCCGAATCGCTAGATGGCAACCAGCATGTGCCGCCGTCCTGTCATGTGAGAGTTGTAGCTACCCGGCGTAGCTCAGTCCTGCACGGACTAATGACTCGATATCCTTTGATGGTCATTGTAGACCTTCACTCCATTTTACTCAGGCACTTTGTGTCTGGGTAAACAATCCATTAACCATTTCATTACACTATGCCCCCTTTCGGTCCCTGGATATGTTTACATATCAGTTTGCGGCTACGAATTCATGACGGATGAATACTACGTAGCTTCCCGTTTCTTTGAGAGCAAACCATCCCCATTTTTCAAGAATCCACCCCAGCCGCAGCGAGCTAGCAAAGCGGCAAACCAGCATCCGTCGGGGTTGGTTAAAGGGTGCTCCGCTAATGCGGACGAGGGGCCTTCACGGCCATTTCTAGGGCACCCTGCTCTCGGGGCAATTCTTTTTTTTTTGTTTTGCCTCTTGAATGGCATTAGCCATTTCCACTTTTCCGACCTTAGCACTCTTGGTTCTGGACTTCGGTCTGGTTCTAAGTTGTGCTAAGGCCACTCCCATCTTCATAATCGCTACACACTGTTTTATCGGCACCGTAATAGTGGAGATTAAACAATAGATATTTGCCTTCAGAGCCAATTTAACAGTTACTTTCAGTGCTGGTTTTCATTGAACATAAATAAAGTTACAGGAAACCGAATAAAAAAAGTGATCGTGAAGTGTTGAGAATAGTGCGTTCCGAAGAGAATATCGCAGCCGCGGAAGCCAGTGTTGCTGATCTATCCATTTACTTTTGTGGAAAAATTTGCCGAAGGATCTTGGTCTAAAGCCCTACTATATCCAATTGGTGCAAGAATTAAAGCCGTATGACTATCGGATGCGTCGCACGTTCGGAGAATAGGCCGAAATTCAACTAGAAGCTGACCCTCTGTTACACGGGAAAATTTTCTTCAGCTTACTTTCTGGCTCGATCGCTACGCCAATAAGCAAAATTGCCGCATCTGGTGTGAGGAAATGCTCGTCAAGTCATGGACACGCCATTCCATACAAATTTTAAGCCTCTATCCAAACCTGACAAACTACAGAAATTTCTTCCTTCTCTACCTTCTCATTTGAAGTACTCAGTAATTATTGTAGACACGTAAACAACAATTTATCAAAGTTTCATTGCAATCGGATGAAGGGTATAGAAGGCTTGCCATATTTTTTATAAACATTATATTTTATTCAGTCAACGAGGCATACTTTGTCTCTTTGAGATGAGTTTGCAGTTTCCAATGTTAAAAAAAAAACCAATTTTATTCATTGCCTTTATTGACACAGCTGTCGAAGGTATTTTAATAAAAAAGCGATACACCTTTGGTCTATTAGAAGCATTGAAGATGTCTTTTACTTCATGTCTCAAGCTAGTTCAATTATTGGATTTTTTCTAATTTTCAGAGCACCAGTAAAATAGGTAGAACATGCATTCGATTCGAAAGCAGTTCCGAATTTTTTTCTTTTCAGAATCGAAGGTAGTTTTGAACATAAAAAAAGCTTCAAACCTGTAGTGCAGAATCAGCCTCCGCTACGAGCACCGCTGTAACTGCATCGTACCCTAGTTCTAACGACGCACGAGGCAAGTCCAGGGTGAAGTGGGCTACGCCATTGTGTGTGTGTGTATTGGAGAGGATCAACAAGTCCAGTCTTGTTCTAGCCACCGACGCGAGCGGAACGCCATTCAAGTGTAACGATAGTTGTCAAGTCGAAATAAATACTGTTAAACTAGAGTCGAACCTATTTTTATTCAATCGATCATAACTCAGGTGTGGGGTTTCGAGTCGAAGATGTCAACGAGGAAAGGAAATAAAAAGATCGTAGCAATCACCGCCAGCGATGAAGAATTGGAAGGAGCGGCGTTCATGATTGAAGTGCGCGATTGCGAAACGCTGCTTTCGGCGAAAGAGTGCTCGTCGCCATATTCTGATCTTGATGATCGGAAATGGCTCGAAGAGACTTCAGCGCAAGAATTGAAACAGCTGGAGGACGAGGGAACGGCTATGGAGCGCCGCGCACGCCTTCTAAAGTAGAGACATGAACTAGCGTTGCTGCAGAAGCAAATACTCGACATGGAGGAGGAAAATGCCGCTAGACGAAAAGCCAAGATGGCCACTGAAGAAATTTCAAATACTGACGCCGTAAGTAGAAATATAGTGTAGCATCCAGTAATTTTTATATTTTTCATTTAAAAATTACTGGTCACATATCTCCGACCCACACTGTATGGATCGGAGACGCTACATTATTTTGCAATTGAAAATACATTTCAATCGCACAAAAATAAAATCCCACAAGTCCCCCGGGTGACCTTATTGTTGTTTTCGCACAGCCAAGAGAAAATCCCGTTAGGAATTTCGTGGCTGTGCAAGTGGCTTGCGAGCTGGGACGCTCAAAATCTGGACAGTCTCGATCAGATCGTAGCCCTAAGAGGTTGGCGGACCGTGACGCGCGGATCGGCGCAAAGGATTCGTCCCGGTGGTGATGTGTTACACCTTGGTGCACGCAACAAAATTCGATCTTATCACTAATTATCAGCTTGTACCGGGAATTAATGGGGGGAGATGTTCGCGGTTCGTCGCGGTGAAGATGGTGTAGCTCGTCACCAGTAATAACGAGTAAACACAAAAGTGAAATTCCGTCGAGACGAAACCGCAGAAGAAAAATCGGTGTGAAAAGGTTTTCCCCTCGAAATTAAGTAGAGACTTGCCCATGGACGCTTATAGCAGTGTTTCGATAAAGATTTTGTGAATGAATCGAAAGATAAAAGTTTCGCGTGCTTATTCGCGGATGGAGTCGAAAGTGAGAAGGAAAAAAAACGATTTGTTGAAATTGCGGGTGCCGTGATATGACGTTGTCGGGGGAAAATCCTCGAACATCGGAGGCGAACGCGAGCGGTAAAATCGAATAGAAGGGAAAATAGAACATGGACATGTGGCTACGACTTGCCGTGGGTTTATTTTCGAGTTAAACGTGGCGGAAAGATTAATAATGAGGTGCTTATGTGCGCATCTAGTTTGCACGTGAAAATGGATGCGGGCGTAAGAGTGGAGTGTAATCAGTTTGTGCTACGTGTTAGCATACCGCAGAGTCGATACGTAGTTTTGACTAACTAGTGCTCAAAACCACTGTTCAAATGAACTTCAAATTTTTCGCGCGCATTCATTAATACCGCGCTCGAAACGACAACGGCGTGACCGGGAACCTAAATTAATATTTCAATTTTACATTTATAAATAACAGTTAGGTCATAAAATGTTTAGTATATAAGAAATCTATCGAAAATAAAATAACTAGTCTTGGTCTTGATCAGTGTTTGTTTTTATCAACCGACATTAAAGTGCATTTAGTAGTTGTTGGAGTGTTTGATATTAATAATAGTCCCAAGTAGAATCAGGTAATTAGACTCGGGTGCATCACTCGAAGTTTATTGTATGAAGGTAGTTTCGGGTGTACGACTCGAAGCGTAAATAGTCTGGCGAATCGCTAGCACTATTTGATTGACGGCAACATCATCTTTCGGGTGTAACATTCGAAGGAAGGTTAACGCTAAGACTCGGGTGCAACACTCGAAGTCGACAGTTAGGCGATCGTTGCGGGTGCACCACTCGGAACGAAGGAAGTGTGGTGAAGCATCATACTTCTCCGGCGGTCAATAAAGGCATTGGTCGCGGTATAAACATCTGGTGACCCCGACGTGATTTCGAATCAGATTTCACAGCACTATATTCGGCACCATGGAAGAATTAGTCTCCGCGCAAGCAGACGTGGGAGAGAAGTTGGAGCAAATCTTGACCAACTTCAAAAAAGATTCATCATCCAGGAAAACGGCTGAATATTACAGTAAAAGGCTGGAATCAGTCCAAAAATGCTGGGCAAGTTTTGAGCAAAATCACAAGGCAATTTTAGCATTTCAAGAAACAAACCCAGAGCACCCATACTTCTCCAGCCAGTACTGCGAGGAGATCGCAAATCTCTATAAGAAGTTATCAGAAACATTTCGTGAAGGGCAAGCAAAATCACAAGGGACAATGTCTAATGATATGACTACCAAGCTCCCTGCTATCGCATCCAGTAGTGATTTACAGCAACCATTGAAAACGAAAAGTGATCAGAACTACAATGCAAATGAAGAGTGCGATGAAGTGAGCGCAACGAAGCTAATACGTAAACAAAGGGCCCACATGAACATGCTAACTCACATGATTCAGAACATAGAATCAAGAATAGACGAAGTGCACTCAAAGGCGTGCTTCGAACTTAAAATCAGGCTGCTGCTACAATACTTGGACGAATTGCAGCAGAATGACCAATCCATATGGGAGTGCGTAAACCAAGAAGCCACAGATGGCTACACGCCAGAAATTTGTCGTGAACTGCACTTCTGGACACAAGATACGATTGTGTCTCTTCAGGAACGAGCATCAGATGAACCAGCTCAGAAAATAGATGTTAGTACTAACCAGAGCCAAGTAAGGCTATCAAAAATAACGCTGCCAGTCTTCAGTGGAGATTATTTAGAGTGGACACAGTTCCATGATTTATACACAGAGCTGGTTCACAACCAACGCACTAGCAACATTCAAAAAATGTTCTATTTGACTAGCAACCTCTGTGGAGAAGCCAAAGCTTTAGTCAACCACTTGCCTATCTCCAGTGAGAACTACGAAGGTGCTTGGACTATACTTAACAATCGACACAGCAATAAAAGGTTGCTTGTAACAGCATTGTTAAACAAACTATTTAACCAGAAGCGAATTCCAGATGAAGATGCGTCCGCCATTAAGAAGCTTCATGACATCACCAAAGAATGCCTTCTGGGGATCAATAACCTAGGAGTGTCAACTGAGTCATGGGATCCGATAATAGTATTTCTCTTGATCCAAAAACTTGACAGGACCACTCATGCGGCATTTGAGCAATCATTATGCTCTCCGCGGGAATTGGTCAGCACCAAACAAATATTAGACTTCCTTGAATTGCGTTTCCAGGCACTTGAGTCACTTGGAGAAAGAGCAATAAAGGCAATATCAGGAAAAACACATGCGGCTATAAGACAGCCTAAATCGTCGTCGTTTCTGGCCGCAACTGAAACCAAGTGTGTACTTTGTGAGCAAATCCACCCATTACACATGTGTGAAATGTTTTTGAGTGAAGGTCTACGCGAGAGAATCAATCTGCTTAAACAGCACCAATTGTGTTTCAATTGTATGCGGAAAGGTCATTCAAGTGCCAACTGTACATCACGTGGATGCCGAAAATGTTCAAAAAAACACAATACGTTGATTCATCTCGGCAATTCAATCTCAAGGAATGGTGAACTTACTCTATCCACCATAAAATGTAATGGCATACCAACTTCGAGTGCTAAAACAGTTTTAGCGACACAAATCGCTCCGAAAATGAAGGGAACCGTCTTACTTAGCACAGCTATCGTCAAGTTGATAAACCAAGACGGTTCTGTAATAGAGTGTCGAGCAGTGCTTGACTCGGGTTCGCAACTGAATTTTATGAGCGAGCGGTTAGCGAAAAAACTGAACTTACAGCAAACATTCGATCCGCTGAATATTCAAGGCGTGGGGTATGGTATGATTCGAGCGCAGCATAGAGTCAATGTGCTGCTTCATTCAAAGGCAACAGCATTCTCTACAACAGTCGAAGCATTCGTCCTACCTCAAATCGTCGGTCAGCAACCGGGACATTTCATAGATACTACGAAGTGGCCGATTCCCAATAACGTTAAATTAGCTGATCCTCAGTTTTTCGAGCCTAGGCACATAGATATGCTATTAGGAGCCGAGCACTATTTCGAACTGCTAGCAGTAGGTCAGATTCGTCTGGGGCCTGACCTACCAACCTTGCAAAACACCTTACTTGGATGGATTATTGCCGGGCGTATAGTTAATGAAGGAGGGCGCAATATAACATGCGGAATCGCCACCCCCGAAGACACTCAACTCAGCATACAAGTGGAACGTTTCTGGAGATTGGAAGAGCCAGAGAAGAATCCGAAAAGACTGTCTCCCGCTGAACAAAGGTGTGAAGAACACTTTCAACAAACGCTGAAAAGAAAAATTGCTGGACGATTCATCGTCAAACTTCCGTTTGCTGATAGCCCCAACCAACTAGGCGAGTCTAGAGATATCGCAGAGAGACGATTTCACTCCTTAGAACGGAGACTCACAAAAAACCCAGATGTGAAACATCAATACATTGAGTTTATGCGTGAATACATTACGTTGGGACACATGGAAGGGTGTGATTTGGAGAAAATCCAACACCCATATTATTTCCTTCCACATCATTGTGTTATGAAGCCTGAAAGCACATCCACGAAGTTACGGGTAGTTTTTGACGCATCGTCGAAAACATCCACTAACATCTCACTGAATGATGTTCTTCTCACTGGTCCTACCTTACAAGATGAACTCTTTTCGATTCTGCTTCGATTCCGACTTCCACGCTACGTCTTCACAGCTGACGTAGAAAAAATGTTCCGTCAAATATTGATTGATGACGAAGATAGGAAGTATCAGCTGGTTGTTTGGCGAGAGGACCCAACCAAACTGCTCAGATACTACAAACTGTGTACCGTTACGTACGGAACAACAACAGCACCATACTTAGCAACAAGGTGTCTGCAAGAACTAGCAACGCAACATGCCGCACAATATCCGTCAGCTGCTAGAGCTCTCACAGAAGATTTTTATGTTGATGATGTGATGACTGGAGCAAATACGGTAGCCAAGGCATTAATAATACAGACAGAGCTGAACAATGTACTTAAAGATGGAGGATTCAAACTACGCAAGTGGTGCTCAAACTGCCCTGAATTGCTCTCTCACATACCACCAGAAGACAGAGCAATTCAGCTTGATTTAGATGATCTTGACGATCATTCTGTGAAGGCGTTGGGGTTAACGTGGCTTCCGAAATCAGATGACTTCCAAATTAGGACTCATTGGGAACCTTCAAGTAAGGTAACCAAAAGAAAGGTGACATCTGACATCGCACATTTATTTGATCCTCTGGGCCTGCTGTGCCCAGTGGTTACAAGGGCTAAGATATTTCTGCAACAAATGTGGACTCTCAAGTTGGACTGGGATGCCGCGGTACCAATAGAGATGCATACAGCTTGGCTTCAATACCGTGATGACCTCAAAGTGCTCAACGATATCCGAATCCCCCGACACATATACTCGGGAGAGGTAGCTCAAACAAGTGAGCTCCAAGCATTTTCAGATGCTTCAGAAAAGGCATACGGCGCCGCGTTATACATACGTTCCAAAAAAGATGGAACCATTATTGTCAGGCTATTGTGCGCGAAGTCAAAGGTCGCACCAATAAAGACCATCACCTTGCCACGATTAGAGCTATGTGCAGCTAAGTTGTCTTCTCAGCTTGTGTTTCGGGTGAAACAAGATTTGAAATGGGATCAGCCATGTTACTTTTGGACAGACTCTGAAATAGTCTTAGCATGGATCAAGTCATCACCATCAAGATATCATACATTTGTAGCCAATCGCATTGCAGCCATTCAAGAAGTCACGTTACCTAGCCATTGGAGGTACGTCCCATCAAAACAAAATCCGGCTGATTTAACTTCGCGTGGAGTGTCAGCAAAGGTGTTGAAAGAATGCACTACGTGGTTCTATGGACCTATATTCCTTCATGCTCCAGAATCATCATGGAGTTTCAAACCCACAATCTCTGAGACGAACTTAGAAGTTAAACAAGCAAAAATAATTCTGGCAGCTACGCTTGAACCTTCGTACTTGACCAGTTCAATTAACCATCGCAACTCGTTCGGTTGTTTGCAACGAGTAATAGCCTACGTTTTAAGGTTTGTGCACAATTGTCGTCAGCAGAAGAAATTACATTCAGGACTTACGGTCAAAGAACTAGAAAACTCTCTAACAATCATTATTAAAGAAGCTCAAGAACAAGGATTCGGAGACGAACTAAAACAGCTTAAGCGCACGGGCAATGTCAGTGCTAATAGTAAACTCAACACCCTTGCTCCATTTCTCGACAGCAATGGGATTATAAGAGTAGGAGGGCGACTGGAACAAGCATCCATCTCATATGATGCTAAGCACCCCATGCTTTTACCCTATGCTCATGATGTCACCAGGCTGCTCATGGTTCACACTCACATCACTCACTGCCACGTTGGAGCTCAAAACTTACTCGCCCACATGCGACAGCGATTCTGGCCCATTAAGGGAAAGGATGCTGCACGGTTAGTAGTGAATCACTGTGTACGCTGTCACAAATCGAAGCCGAAATTATTGAACCAACTTATGGCACCATTGCCCTTAGAAAGAGTTCAACCGGCTAGACCATTTTTGAATGCTGGTGTGGACTTTTGCGGCCCATTCTGGATACACTACAAGATTAGAGGAAAGCGACCTCAAAAAGCTTACGTCGCAATATTTTGCTGTTTCTCAACAAAGGCCGTTCACATTGAAGTTATTAGTGATTTGACAACAGATGCCTTCATAGGCGCATTAAAGCGTTTTGTCAGCAGAAGAGGCAACTGTCGAACCTTACATTGTGACAACGCCACTAATTTTGTAGGTGCGAAAAACCAATTACATGAATTAAAGGACGCAATATACCATAGCAAAGCTGAAGAGAAGATATCTCGCATCTGCGCCAGTAAAAACATCGACTTCCGCTTTATTCCTCCCAGAGCTCCTCACTTTGGAGGGCTTTGGGAAGCAGCCTTAAAGTCAGCCAAATATCTGCTTCAAAGGAAGGTAGGACCTGCAGAGCTGACATACGAAGAGTTGAAAACGGTTATGACTGAGATTGAAGCCATTTTGAATTCGAAGCCATTAGCTCCACTGTCATCCGATCCCAATGATCTATCCGCCCTGACACCAGGTCACTTCCTCATTGGAGAGCTATTAACAAGTAAAACTGATCCGACTACGACTTCACAGAAAGGAGGTTTGCTGCAAAGATGGAAACTTGTCAAAAACCTGAAAATCGAGTTTTGGAACCGATGGACGAAGGAATACTTAAGCGAGCTCCAACATCGGTACAAGTGGAAGCAAGAACATGTCAGCATTAAACCAGAAACAATGGTCATAGTAAAGGAAGACAACGTGCCTGTACTAAAATGGCCCTTAGGAAGAGTTGTCAAAACCATCGAAGGAAAAGACGGCCTCGTCCGTGTGGCAGACGTCCGAACAGTTTCAGGAGTGTTCAGAAGACCAATTCATAATCTGACTCCACTTCCAATCGCGAATCAGAATGAAGACTCTCCCACTACCAACGCTTCACCCATTGGAGACTCGGCAGAAGCACGAGAATCCAGTCGCCGAGTAAGGTCAGCAGAAGACAATGAGTGACCATTGGAGTCCGCAAAACGACACCGCGCTGCTTCACACATTTGAAGGCTTACAACCAGTAAATAAAATACACCACCTCACTATCATCCGCAGCTTGCTACATCAAAACGACTCGTCGTTACAGCAGCTAAGGTTATCTTTTTAAAATTTTCGTTTCAACACCAATTTAGCACCTTAGTTGAACGTCGTTCAAGGCGGGGAGGATGTTCAAATGAACTTCAAATTTTTCGCGCGCATTCATTAATACCGCGCTCGAAACGACAACGGCGTGACCGGGAACCTAAATTAATATTTCAATTTTTCATTTATAAATAACAGTTAGGTCATAAAATGTTTAGTATATAAGAAATCTTGTAACATGCAGAAATTTCTTCCCGAAATCTCTGCACGGCTAATTTCATCGCGCACTGTCGTGCCCTTGAAATTAGCCAGAATTATTCTCATTCGGACTAGCGGTATCTTGTTTTTCAATTTGAAAAACAAGACACTGCAAGTCCGATTTGTCATTGGCGGGCATGAGGCGTTACGAATGCAAGAACCGGTAACGGTATTTTGTTTTCGTGTCGCAGATCAAGCCAGCATGCGGGACAGTCGGATTTATTTCGTGGCCGAGGCCAGACAGGCTGATTGAAGGCGTCGCGACGGGAGTCATTTTTGGTTCGCTGTGGCGAGGAGATTTTGGTTTTTTCTTGTTGGAAAATTCGAATAGGAGATAATCTGTACATTAAAATTCGAATAGGATACAATCTGCAAATTCTCCTAAATCTCGTCTAGAGTTGGTCGCGATGAAATGCTGTTGGATTGACGCGGTTACGTTTGAGGCGCATGCGAGCGTGATTTTTTTCCAAATGTAAATGTTTCTCTTTGTCTGAAAGTGCAGTGAATTGCAGTACTTGCCAGCAACCAATTGCGGTAACCTCAAATAGGATGTAGCATCCAGTAATTTTTGCACGAAATTACTGGACACGAAATTTCGTCGCACACTGTATGTGCTCGAAATGGCTACATATTTTCTTTTCAAATTGAACCTATTTCAATTTGAGTCAATAATAAGTCCCGTACGTCCCCGGCGACCTTATTATTGAATTCGAGTAGCAACAAGTTCTAACGGGATCTTGTTTTGCGACTCGAACGTGCATTTTGCGAGCTGGAGCTGATAAGCTCGGGAGTAGGGACACGATGAAAGTACTGATATTAGTACGGTATCGATACTTTCGTTTGATACCAAGTAAAATTTTACTTGAATCGAAAATGTTCGATATTTTACTCATATCAATACTTTGATGGTAGTATCGTATCGACATGTGACTGAACAATTTTTATATGGAAATCGACCTATCTTTCTAAACTGAGCTACGAATTATGTCTTCGTACAGTAGCTATTTGAAACTCAAGTGATAAAAAACAATAAATTGTTGCAAGAAATTTGAAAAAGTTTTAATACAGATTTATTCATTAAACATTTTTATTTAATTTAGAAACAAAAACAGATCCATTTCAGTTATTCATTACAAAGTTATTAACTAAAAATAAAGCAAAGTCGACAATTTGCCTGCAATAAAGTCTTCGTACACTTACGAATTAGTTTATGAAAATCTTAAAAACTATAGATACTTTTTTTTGGTATTATTTAGTTGGGTAGCCTTTATTTTTAATCACGGTTTTAAAGCAGAGTGGCATCAATTCTACAAGTATTTTTGCATAGCTTGGCTCTATTTTCACCCATTTTCGCTAAAGAGCCTATTTCAACTTAGATTTTGAGCTAATAGGATGAGTCCTGATCCTTTTTTCTAGCATGTTCCGCATGTGCTCAATGGGATTGAGGTCAGGACTTTGCGGCAATGTTTTAAGCAAATGTAGAATTTTGTATGCCAAAAACATCCTTTTAAAGTGTGGCAATAGCCAGGGATATTAGACATCGTGGCGTACGAAATTCTACTTTTGCTTAAAACACCGCCACAAAGGCCTGACCTCAATCCCGTTGAGCACATGCGGAACATGCTAGAAAAAAAGATCAGGACAAAATAAATAGAGCCAAGCTATGCAAAAATACTTGCAGAATTGATGCCACACTGTCTTAAAACCGTGATTAAAAATAAAGGCTACCCAATTATATAATACAAAAAAAAAGTTCTATAGTTTTTAAGATTTTCATAAACTGTTTCGTAAGTGTACGAAGACTTTATTGCAGGCAAATTGTCGACTTTGCTTTATTTTTAGTTAATAACTTTGTAATGAATAACTGAAATGGATCTGTTTTTGTTATTGGTTCACTGTAATTAGTATCAACTTTCATATCCTAATGTCCTCTCAATGGACGAATAACAATGATATTAAATTAGTTATATATGTATGTGTAAAAAGACACATTTTTGACTTGAGAGTGCAACAATCCTCGTGAACAATATCTGGTCTTCTGTACGCATCCTCATTATATCACTGTTTTTTATCATCACTTATCTCCTCTTCAAAATTAACTTTTATCTAGTTTAATTTAGTTTAATAAATTTATTATTTTAATGTTTCTAATCCGACTCAAGGAATGTTGTTTGCTTTCTCCCGTCTTGAGCGAGCAAACAAAACGAAATCTGATAGAGTAGTTGCGATTAGCTCCACACCTCGGCTGAGTTGCGCTTTTGAGCCTCCATTTTCTTGATAAACCGTTGTGCTTCGGCCTCTGACTTATTTCCTTTGCTGGATGCAGACTTTGAGCAGAATAATTCTTACATCGATTGCCATATTTTTGGCGTCGCTGTGAGAACGGGATTAATGAGTAATGGAAAGGGATAATCAAGTGAAGCAAACGTACCCGCCCATGTGTTCTCACCAATAAATAACCTTCCGAATTGGATCTGAATGTGTGACGTAAATTTTGTGTGCTTGATCCCGAGAACAAAGTCGCGGAACGGCACCAGACCAGTTCCCGGCCCTATCATTATAATTGAAATCTCTGGCTTCGTTGGAAGTATAAACTGACTGACTATAGTAAGTATCATTTGATATTTACTCATATCAGTACTGTCGCAATGAGTACGGGACTTATATCAATACTTGGTTCTGATACTACTTTAAAGTAAAAGTATCGATACTTTCTTTCGATATCGTGTCCCTACTCGGGAGTCGATGAAAAATCTTGGTGAAGGCCAGACGGCGTGGCGAGGAGGTCGTTTGGTTTGCCTTGTTGGCGCGTGGTTTGTGATTGAATCGAGTCTAGCATCTATTTCACGTGTGTAGATATTTAGATATGTGTCGCGAGGGTTTACCGTCAACAATACTATTCACTGGTGAGCGAAATAGAATCGTCAGAAAACCCCTCGAATAAATTCTGATTCATCTAAACGAGTGTTTGATTCTCGCGATTTGTGCCATTGCATTGTTCAGCCCAATATCCAATCGAATCCATTTAGTTCCACAAACAACAAAGTGAAAGTTTTAATTTCGGTGAATCAACTCGCTACGGTCAAGCAATTTTTACCCGTCGTAAAACAAAGAAAAAAACCTCCGCAATATCCGGACGGGGATTGCATGCTGGAATCGTTGTTGTGCGGTGAGTTTTGGGAACGTGGCCGAGGCGAGTACCGGAATCATTTACGGTGAAGTGGTTACAAGATGTTCGCTGATAGCAATGAGGGAAGTTGAAATGCTTTCGGTGAATTCGGAAATGAAAAGCTGGAAATCGATGAAGTTCTGAGTGCTATTGGGACAGGAGGGACAGAAATGAAGATTTAATGCGAATTGGTGCGAATAGTGCGTCGAATTTGGGAGACAGGAGTACCATGGCAAATGGGTGTGAAGTAAAAGTGTTCGGTGCACGATTTGTGAAGTGCAACTTAATTCGGGAAGCTAAGCTACGTAGTGGTATCCAGTGGGTAGTGCGTTCGATGCCAGGTTGTATCTAAATAGCATAGATCGGAACGTAAGTCACTCGTCGCCAAGGTACATGCATTTTTCTGATTAACTATACCGTACGCATTTTATACACGCTGGAACATATATACCTACATAACTGTATTCTTATAATAGAAGAGATGAGTCGATATTTCCAATCGAATAGCTTACATGTGACATTTGATTTGATGAACTTGTCATCACCGAGTGTAATTAGCATGGTATAATTATATATTTTTTCGGGACTAATATCTAGTATAATCTGGTGGTACATATAGTACATAAGGACAATTGGAATTTGATTGATTCGCGGGTGTGCTGAATAATGAATAACATTCTTTGAGAGTCTTGAGTTGACTTCGTGAGACGTAAACATATATTGTGTGGGAAAATGAAGAGACATTGCCTTCCCGTAATCTTCATCAATACCGCGAATTATTCGGTGGGAAGAATTTGCGCAACTAGGATTATTACAATTAGGCTTCTATAAAGCTGGTCGTGACGACCTTTTTAATAGGAAAGTTTATGACAGTGAATCGAAGCCATAGGAAAAATAACAGTCGGCAAACTGCGATCAAAGAACTTCGTCAGTTTATAAACGAAAGCAAGAGTCCGTTAAATTGAGGGAAACAAATTTGGAATTCTAGTTTTACAATTGAATTTTTCCGGTCGGAATTTCTTGATGCACAGTAGAATATGTAAAGAGATAAATATTATGAACTACATAAACTGGAACAATAAGAAATGAAATATTATGTATATTTAAGCTAAACAAACAAACAACTATGGCGAGCATACAAAACAAGACGCCCAAACGTAGCATAACGTAACGTGCTAGGAAAAATAATGATCGTTTTAATGAATATATATAGTTTTAAATCGAGGCAGGGCATTTACTCTAGTTTAAACTATAATATGAAATGAAATCGTTACTATGAAAAACATTTATTGGAAATCCATGGAATTCACAATGTGTTCTTTTTTTCGTTTAAGAATGAATACACTAGATTCGTGCATAAAACGTTTTGACAAAATTCTATAAATATAAACACCTTTGAAATATTTAGTTGGAAATGAACGAAGAATTTGATTTCATAATTCTTGTATGCGACTATTAGGTTATTGGAATTAAATCCTTATTGAGATGTTACGTGAAGAATATTGAAGTATTTTTCTTTTATTAAGGCCGCCTTTAAGTAATACATGTAAATGTAAATGTAAATGTGGTTAGAATGTTACAATCGTAATTGAACGGCAGTCATAAATGAATAATAAAAAAATGCCTTTGTATTGAATTTAAAACCCTTGGCCTTCTTATTGGGCGAAAGCCCGAGAAGTTCTTTCTCCTTTTCAGGGTCCGCGTTTGGCCTGGCTGGCCTATAATGAAATAGTTTTTCGTGAATTTCTTCGGTATTTTTCAGCATTTTATTTTAAAGGGAGGGATACTGGCCCAAACATAATTAGTTTCAGCATTGTTTGGTAGATTTTTGAATTTTTGATATGGGGCCAGTATCAGAGGGTGGAGGACCCCAGACCATCGGGGTCAGGGCTCCACTAACATCGGGGGCCCGGGGCTGTCTGCCTCACCCGGGTTCCTTGTAAAAGAGAGGTAGCGCGTTTCCCGTTTTTCCCGTTTTAAATTTTCAATTTTTGGCTCCGTGCGTTGTCACGAGCACTGGGTCTGCTTAGTCAGCCCATGTTGCAGAGCCTGGGTGGTTTCCTTTACGGAGCTATGCCCCCTTTTGGTCCCTGGGTATTTTACATACCAGTTTGCGGCTACGAAATTCATGACGGATGAATACTACGTAGCATCCCGTTTCTTGAGAGCAAACCATCCCCATTTGTCAAGAACCCACCCCAGCCGCAGCGAGCTAGCAAAGCGGCACCCCAGCATCCGTCGGGGTTGGTTAAAGGGTGCTCCGCTAATGCGGACGAGGGGCCTTCACGGCCATTTCTAGGGCACCCTGCTCTTGGGGCAATTCTTTTTTTTTGTTTTGCCTCTTGAATGGCTGTAGCCATTCCACTCTGGACCTTAGCACTCTTGGTTCTGGACTTCGGTCTGGTTCTAAGTTGTGCTAAGGCCATCCCCATCTTAACATTCGCTACAAGGATTAACCATGATGTACGCGATAGCGTGGTGATAACATAGTGCAACAGTTTGTGGCCTGAATATATTCTGATAGTGGAAGGCAAGACACACGAAGGATTAATTGAAGTTACTGAATATCCCATATCTGCAGCATGATTGAATTGCACGGCTAACATCTTAACGGGAATTAATCAGTGCTTTTTAATCGGGTTTTCGATTTTTTTCTCGATTACCATAATATATAAATAATAATTGGTATGCCTAGTGTTCGGATAGTGAGGGTTTCCGCAAATATTTTAACTCGATTTTATCGATAAACGGGAGAAGAAGAAAGGAAAAAGAAAAACACGTAATAAGTGATAAAGTGATATCCAGCCCATATGTATTCAACAGAATCTATATGAAAGTTCGATTGTGTCTCGCATTATTGTGTTCAATCAATGTAAAATGTATTGCAATCGTTGGTCGAGTTCATTAGGATGATGATAATGAGTGATGTGGAACTAGGTGTCTGCACGTGGCAACGCGATGTGAAGTTTCTGTCCTCGCGCAAGTGCTAGAAAATGTCGGGAACACAGATCCGAGCGGAAAATCGGCTTATCTTTTGTCTAGCTCAAATACATTGACTGTGATTTCTGTGTAATTTACACAGCATGGCAATTTGCTTGAGGATTATCCCTGGCGACGGCTGAATCATTGTGCATGTGTTTGGTTCTTTGCATGTGCAAACCGTGACAATTAAGGGAAGTTTCATCCGCTAACAGTGTGGTTAGTGAAAGGTCCAGACTTGTTCAGCGAATGCAGAAATGACTGCTATTTAAGGTAATAGAAATAAGTAATTCCAGTCAAAGAATCCACATCTGGTCTACACCTGGAAACCGTCAACACATGCAATACTGCTGTCGATCCATATTTCTTCTTTTCACCGACATAGCCAAACAGAGCTCTTTTACATGCTGTTATTGGAATGCAGCAAGCACCACATACCGGGTTCGGAATAGCAACTGGCGGTTCTTTCGTTTTTGGAGATAGCTGAATCTCTGTGAAAAGTTTGCTACATTCCGGAAGTCTCAACCGATGATTAATGTATCTAATCCAAAAAGAATTGGCTCAACGACTCCGCGAACGTTAACCGTTGGCAGATCAAAGTTTTCTACTTATGTTAATTTTGGCGAACCATTAAACGGAGCAGGACAACGCGTGCAGGAACAATATATTTGACTGATCTGACTCCGCTGACTCTTCAGATAATACATTTTCCATTGCCACTCATCAATTCCATTTGTATACACCCGACTTTCATTAGTATCAGTGGTCTAACACAAATCACATTCATGCTTGCACTATTTTTCGATTTCGATTTGAAAATCTATGTGAAAAAGAATATCAAATAATTATTTGCAGCATTCATTTTGTAGAAATCCTATCAACCCTAAAACTTTAAGCAGTGCTGTAAGATAAAAGAAATTGATACGCCGTCGAATATGTAAAGATATTAAATTAGTATTTGAAAGCTCTATGAGAATTAGTAATTGAGTAGTTGAATAGTTGATTAATACAAAAGCAATGCGCCATAGTACTATTAAATGTTAAAAACTTTGTCCATAAATGAATCACCACATTCCCTAAAGGGATGCCTGAATCTATGAAGAACCGTTGATTATTTCTTAAGTAGTGAAATATATGTTGGAGTCATTGTTGAAGTTTGTGGTTTACGGAAAAGCTTAAGTATACTGCAGGGATGACGTCATCACCTACGTTCCACGTTCTAGTATAAGAGAAAGATATTAATGAAGGAAAAACAAAAGAAGAAATAATATAATTAATTCGAGAAACATATATTTTAGATTACTTTAGAAATGCTGATTACTTTATTTACTGGAATCATTAACGTAACGACTCTAGATTTGCTGAGTTTAAAAAGAGAACGAAAAGGAAAATATATAGAAGAGAAGACAATATGTGTATTTGCACTTCGTTTATCGGTCATCAAGACGGAAGATTTCGTTTTTGTTGTAAATTTCTATCCACTGTACGGTAGGATTCATTTCTGAGCTGGAAGAATAAAACGAAGTAGTATAATGTTTAGTTAAATTTAATACTTCGGTTCTTTTACATTGATATGTATATGTTTTTTTTTCAAAACGAAAAATTAATGAATGACTTCCTTTATTTTTGAGTAAAATAAATCAAAAATGTTTTGTTAACTTTAAACTGTGGCCTTCTTATTGGGCGAAAGCCCTAGAAGTTCTTCTTCTTTTTCAGGGTCCGCGCCTGGCCTGGCTGGCCTACTAATGATTAAGTAGATTTCGTGATTTTTCGGGATTTTTTTTTCAGCTTTTCACTTCAAAGGGAGGGATGCTGGCCATATATGTAGAGTAATTTCGTTGGTTCTTTTGATAAAATTTTTGAGGTTTTTGAATTTGTAATTTTGGATTGAAATGGCCAGCATCAGAGGGTGGAGGACCCCAGACCATCGGGGTCAGGGCTCCACTACCATCGGGGGCCCGGGGCTGTCTGCCTCACCCGGGTTCCTTGTAAAGAGAGGTAGTACATTATCCTGTTTTTCCCGTTTTAGATTTTCAATTTTCTGGCTCCGTGCGTTGTCACGAGCACTGGGTCTGCTTAGTCAGCCCATGTTGCAGAGCCTGGGTGGTTTCCTTTACGGAACTATGCCCCCTTTTGGTCCCTGGGTATTTTATATACCAGTTTGCGGCTACAATTCATGACGGATGAATATACGTAGCATCCCGTTTCTTTGAGAGCAAACCAACTCCATTTTCAAGAACCCACCCCAGCCGCAGCGAGCTAGCAAAGCGGCAAACCAGCATCCGTCGGGGTTGGTTAAAGGGTGCTCCGCCAATGCGGACGAGGGGCCTTCACGGCCATTTCTAGGGCACCCTGCTCTCGGGGCAATTCTTTTTTTTTTGTTTTGCCTCTTGAATGGCATTAGCCATTCCACTGTTTGACCTTAGCACTCTTGGTTCTGGACTTCGGTCTGGTTCTAAGTTGTGCTAAGGCCATCTCCATCTTTATTATTCGCTACAATCTATCGAAAATAAAATAACTAGTCTTGGTCTTGATCAGTGTTTGTTTTTATCAACCGACATTAAAGTGCATTTAGTAGTTGTTGGAGTGTTTGATATTAATAATAGTCCCAAGTAGAATCAGGTAATTAGACTCGGGTGCATCACTCGAAGTTTATTGTATGAAGGTAGTTTCGGGTGTACGACTCGAAGCGTAAATAGTCTGGCGAATCGCTAGCACTATTTGATTGACGGCAACATCATCTTTCGGGTGTAACATTCGAAGGAAGGTTAACGCTAAGACTCGGGTGCAACACTCGAAGTCGACAGTTAGGCGATCGTTGCGGGTGCACCACTCGGAACGAAGGAAGTGTGGTGAAGCATCATACTTCTCCGGCGGTCAATAAAGGCATTGGTCGCGGTATAAACAACCACAGTGGCAAATCCCAAAAGCAAATCATTTTTAATTAAAATAAATAGTGCCTAAATAGAATTGGATTTAAATTGATCTCATTTACAATCAAATGTCACTTTTCGTGGTTATGTCAGTTTGTGTGCATGACCTCCACAATGGTGCGATATTGGTGAAGCTATCAAAGCATACCAGTGCGCGAGTGCATCGTCATATCGGAGTATAATTCTGGCGGGTGAGTCCTTTCGTCATATCGAATGCGGTGCTGGCCCACGATCAACATACGGTAATGACAGCTCATCTCAATCCCGTATTCTACTTCACAGGCAGCCTGAGAAGGTTGGATTAATCCACTTTTAAATCGATTGAATATTCACAAATAATCTAAAACCCTATGACTAACCGCTATAAGAAAACACAATGAGATTAGAACGTTTGCAAAGATTTAACTTACTTACAGTTCAGGTCTATTATTACCGTATCTTATTAACGAAAGGAAACAAAAGCAGTACCGGCCAACCAAACGCGCGTAAACCGTTCGCTGGAAACAGATGAACTAAACTCACATACAACACAAAACCACATACATGCATGACCAGGACATAATCGAGGTACGGAAAATCGGGCGCAGGAGTAATTGTTCTGGATGCAAACGAACGACGATCCGATACCATTTAACTCGTATCCCATCCGAAGACGACCGCGAGTTTTCAACATGGAATTGCAACCAAACAACCACGACAGTATCTAATTTCTTCTGCGTTATTCTTAATTTAATTTACTTATATATAAGATATATACATATATATATAACATTAACTTTAGCTATCAGCTTTTAATCTTTACTCAAATTATTAAGGCGGGAATCCAGATCATCCTGAGCGAAGAGATTATTAGAAAAGAGGGCATTTCTTTGATAAGATTCATGCATGTTCCTATTATTTTGGGAAGTTTGATAGGTTACGACGTTAATACCTCGTATTCAAAATTCACTTTACAAAGTAACGTTGCGCATCGGCCGCGTTTTGTTTGACTAGTTCACGTATGCGAATCATTAGATCCATTACCATGTTAATTGATTAGTGTAAGTCACGTACGTTGCTATATTTATAACACGTTCTTGAAACGCCATATCATTTTGCTTATGGCTTACCCGATGTACATCTACGCTGCAGCCTAGATAATACAACCGCCTCTATTAGCACGAGAGGTGTTTTTCTTTCTTTGTATTTTTATGAATTGGGGAATTGATAAAACTATATGTAATCATTTAATTCTGATATACATTCGATTTTTAAATTTTGATACACAAATGGAGAAAGGCATATAACCTTGTAAGAGTGAATTTTTTGGGAGAATGAAAAGAGAAATGAGAAGAATTAAACTTAAAAGAAAGAAACAATCCTATTTTTAGTACAAATACTCTTTGTAGTTGACTCAAAACTTGGTCATGATTTACAAGTCCCAGAAATAAGAACGATGCTGTATTTGAAAGCACGTTATTTGAAACAATGTTTGGTTAAGTTAATGACAATAATGAATAAAGTCATAATGTTTTGTTAAATTTAACTGTTGGCCTTCTTATTGGGCGGAAGCCCGAGAAGTTCTCTTCTTTTTCAGGGTCCGCGTCTGGCCTGGCTGGCCAATGACTAAATAGTTTTGTGATTTTCCGGTATTTTCAGCTTTTCTTTCAAGGGAGGGATAATGGCCACCCATAATGTTCGTTTCTGTTTGTTGATTAGTCTTTGATAGATTTTTTTTGAATTTTTGATATTATATGGCCAGTATCAGAGGGTAGAGGACCCCATACCATCGGGGTCAGGGCCACACTAACATCGGGGGCCCGGGGCTGTCTGCCTCACCCGGGTTCCTTGTAAAAGAGAGGTAGCACATTATCCTGTTTTTCCCTTTTTAGAATTTTCAATTTTCTGGCTCCGTGCGTTGTCACGAGCACTGGGTCTGCTTAGTCAGCCCATGTTGCAGAGCCTGGGTGGTTTCCTTTACGGAACTATGCCCCCTTTTTGGTCCCTGGGTATTTTACATACCAGTTTGCGGCTACGAAATTCATGACGGATGAATACTACGTAGCATCCCGTTTTCTTGAGAGCCAACCATCCCCATTTGTTTAAAGAACCCACCCCAGCCGCAGCGAGCTAGCAAAGCGGCACCCCAGCATCCGTCGGGGTTGGTTAAAGGGTGCTCCGCTAATGCGGACGAGGGGCCTTCACGGCCATTTCTAGGGCACCCTGCTCTCGGGGCAATTCTTTTTTTTGTTTTGCCTCTTGAATGGCATTAGCCATTCCACTTTTTGGACCTTAGCACTCTTGGTTCTGGACTTCGGTCTGGTTCTAAGTTGTGCTAAGGCCATCCCATCTTTCTTAATCGCTACAATAGTTAATAAAAGTGAGCTAAGTGAAAGTGTTACTGCTGCTTTGGAAATCCCGTGTAGCATTAGTGCTGTGAATGCCACTACTATAACCGCCGCGATCGAAGCTGCTATTAGCGCCGTCATAGCCGCTAACGCCACTGCCGCCATTACTGCCGCCACCGTTGATGCTGCTGCCGCCGATATTGCTTCCGATGTTGCTACCAAAGCTGCCGCCACCAAAAATGCTGCTGAAATCGTTAACCCTGCTGTCCCCGCCGCTGCTGATGCTGTCGTCGATACTGATTCTGCTGCCATCCCTGCCGTAAATGATCCTGTCAAAACTGGCTTTGCCGTCAAGTCCGATGATGATGAAACTGCGGTCCCCAATGCTGCCGCCGAAGTTAAGGAGAAGAAAACCGGGACAATTCCGAAGACTAAGAAAGAAGATCGGCCAAATGTTACATATTCAACGGAAGAAAATAGAAGAACAGCCGTTGCGCCAAGAATCGAATGTATGGATGTTGCCGGTTTTCTCTGGCGAAAGTATCCAGCAGCCGGTTCGCTTCTTTTTTGCCGATTTTGAAGAAACACTGGAAGTGATCGAGATCGATGACTATAAGAAACTTATATATTTGAAAAAATCATTGACCGGGTCAGCAAAGGAATACTCGCGATTGTCTCACGCTAAAACTTATGGAGAATTGAAGAGCGAGCTCATCCGTGAATTTGAAATGGCTACGTCGATCGAGGAAATTTTCAAACAATTGAGGAATATGAGATGGAACCATGCTGATGAGCCATTGCATCGTTTCATTCTGAGGATGCAGAACGCGGCCAAAACGGGAAACGTCAGTGAGGAAGAGATAATAGATATTATCACTGAAATCTTGAGAAAAAGTGGTTTTAATTCTATGCCCTTGCTGGAAAGTAGCTCTTTGGAAGAACTAAAGAGGAGAGCTCATCGTTATGGAAGCCTGATTGAGCAACAAATTCGGAACACCCGCATCATTCCAAATACTGCTCGACCGCAATGGAATATCTCACGGCCATCAAGTTTTATGAACATTCGTCAGCAAAGTAGTAGCCATCCAATTATGCCCGCTGCCCGTACGAGGTCTTCCGCTCTGCAGTCCGCCCCTACGCCAACTTCAAGAACACCAGCGAATGACGAGGCCGAAGTTAGGTGTTTTAATTGCTCAATTATGGGGCATTATCAGTCGAGATGCCCGTATGACAAACGCCCCATAGGAAGCTGTTTTAAGTGTTGGGAAGTAGGACACGATCGACATAACTGCCCGAACCCGAAGAAAAAACTTTCACCAAATCCAGCGGCCGTGAAGCCCCGCCAGTCAAATGCATCGACGCCAAATGAGTCCTTCTGTGTGATGCCCAATGAGGATTTCGGTGACTACAGCAGTCGATTGGATGTCTCAAACTTGGCAAGTGTCTTATTTAATAATACGTCTGAGCACGGGGAAACCCATCAACTGATCACCTGTCTTTCCCTATTTGACACCGGCAGCCCTATTAGCTTTGTTAAACGAAACATTCTGCAGAAAGATATACTACTTAAGGAAGAAAAACCGTTGTACCGAGGACTGGGAGGAAGCCGAATCGAGATCTGCGGGACCATCGAGGCAACAATTGTTGCGACCGACTAAACTCTGTCGAGCAGTCGTCAGTGCAGCATATATTTCTTGAGAAATCTTCTTTCTATTGCCCGGCGTGCCTTTTTCCCAGCCGACTAGCTCAGCATGGCGTGGGATTGCGGGCGGAAGATTTCTCCGTGCTATGGCACGCAGACTGTACAGCACGGTACACACATTCCTATAACCGACACAAACGTGAAAGGAAGGGAAACGAAGAAGTTCCGTAAGAATCAATATTTATTCAATTATTCAGAATTCATGTTGGATGTCTTAACTTATAAAACGAAGAAAAAAAAAATACAAAACAAAATAAGATCCAAGAAATGAAACGTTACTTATAACAAAAGAATATAATAAAAATTATAATATATAAAATTCAAAATATGAGATAACTAGAATATTTCATAACAAAAAAATTAATCACTAAAGCAGATAAATTCGTGAAACAATAGCAAAATAAACAAAAATAATCATAAAGAAATGGGTAATTATTTGGGTGGAGAAGTTATACACGACCCCGGCCGGAGTGGAGTTTACATCAATCATACAGTTTACTAGTATTATTATTATGATTATAGCAATATCCAAGCACCAAAAATGAGAGCCTACCACTTATATCACCGAATTTCACACCCAAATGTACAAGTTGAGAGAGAAGAATAAAAAAAAAACCAAAAAAAAAAACATAAATTCCAAAATTTAACAATTGAATTGATAGAATTACAGCAACAAGAAAAGTAATCCAACATTAACTAAGTATACTGTTACTGCCGTTATTTTGTGTATAGCACTGAGATGTCTATATGCTTACATAAAACCAAAAGTTGCTGTACTTATCTGGTATAGTCCATAGTTGAAATTGCGCACCGTCCAAATAGTTTCACCAGTCAACTGCCTGATTCCAAGTTTTCACCCGATCAATCCAAGTTAGTCCCAGCAGTGCTTCATCTTCCACGAACCCATATGTAGAGATAAAATTTCGCCCATTCAATCCTTTTTTTGTCTTCCCAAAGAAATAATTTACTTCCCAAAAACAACACTCTTGTTCTTTCCAATTCACAGCTGGATCTCCTTTCCCCTTTCCTCCTTTTTTTTTCCCTTAATATTTGAAATTCCTGCTTCCCCCAAGTTTATACATTCTTTTTAATTTGTTCCTTCATAAAAAGTTTTACTTTCACTGAGTATAAGATACATTGACTCAACTTTCACTTTTGATTGTCAATGAATTCACAACTGATATTATGTTCTTAACGAAAATTCAACTCGACTAAATTGTAAATTTAATTTTTAATTTGTTTCTTCATAAAAAGTTTTACTTTCACTGAGTATAAGATACATTGACTCAACTTTCACTTTTGATTTTCAATGAATTCACAACTGATATTATGTTCTTAACGAAAATTCAATATTTAAATTCACTCTTAATAAAAACTCAACGGTTTTATTCTAAATTTTTAATTGTTCAAATTCTCCAACTTTCTACTTTCACTTTCTATCACCCAATGCCTTTCTTCTCCCAAAAAAGAACCGAAATTTTAAAAGTACCGGAGTTTTCCGGTATTTTTCCTGAACATCTTTTATCATAGCTGTAGGGCATTACTCATTCCAGTTGTACAGTCCCGGATCGCAACTCTTAGCCGATAGAGTACTCGATCAGACAGATTGTGGAACATGCGATAATGGAACGTTTCGTCTGTCCGTTGTTGACAGCCTGCAACTGTCACCTGCGGAGACTACCAGACGTGCTGAGTGATGGTTTATTTATATTTGCATTTTGTTTTTATTTTTCTATAATTTTACATATTTCCAGCATCGCAACAGTCGTGGGGACGACCCAGACCCTGAGAAGAGTCCTCAAATGCCGGGCAATTTTCAATAGTTCCTCACTGTCTAATGTCCTTGGCATGATAGACACCCAGTATTTTCCCATTTCCATCAGCGAGCTCATAAGATACTTCGCCTAACTTCCTTCGCACTACAGCTCGTAGGAACTTAGGGGCCAGTTTAGCTGCGAATCGATCCACAGCGCTACTAAGTGCAAAGTTCCGTACGAATACTACCTGACCAGGGATAAAAGTTTTTGTGCGACTCCGGAGATCGTACACCCGGACTCCTCTAGCATGAGCTTCAGCCAATTTATCCTTCACTCTATCCTGCATCCACCGCATCCTATCTGTGTGGGGACAGAGCTCTATCTCTCCATCATCTAATGCTTGCATTTGCCTGAGTAATTTATATTCGTCGCCATGCTGGATACGGTGAAAACCGAACAACAGGAAATGAGGTGAACAACCAGTCGCCTCATGAACAACATTTCGAAATGCTGCACATGATTCGACCAGCAGCCCATCCCAATTCCTGTGATCATCACCGACGTAAGCGCGAATGGCACTAAGTATGGAGCGGTTGACACGCTCTGATGCATTAGCCTGCGGTGAATACAAGGGGGTGGTGATGTGCTGGACTCCGTACTCAATAAGAAAAGTTTTGAAACATTTAGAGGTAAATTGTACACCATTGTCCGAGTGCAAGAACTCCGGTACCCCATACGTCAAAAAGATATCGTTCTTTAGGAACTTCACGACTGCTTCCGATGTGGCTTTGGGTATGGCCTTGAGCCATACAAACTTGCTGAAATGATCCAGCACCACGAGCAACTGAGTATTTCCTGCCTTCGAACGAGGGTATGGGCCCATGAATTCAACGAACAGTCTTTGCAATGGCCTACCTGTTTCCCGCTGATTCCCCATTGGCGGCCTCATGGCACGACTCGAAGGCTTGACCTGCTTGCAAACGGTGCAGGAGGAAATGTAATCTTTAACCTGTTTCCTCAACTGCGGCCAGTAATAATATCTTTGCAGCAGCTCCAAAGTCTTTCGAATCCCACAATGAGACCCCCTAGGATCATCATGTGCCCGCATGATCAACCGTTCTCGTTCACTCTCAGGGACCCATAATTTTGTTCGAGGTATATCGGTGCACAAGTCATGGTGTGTTCCGGTCGTAATGAACACACGTCCCTCCCTAATGTGCACATTTTTAAAATCGTCAGGACTCTTTTCTATTTGGGCGATGAGGTCCAAATACTCAGGAGCTCGGAATGCTGTATCAGCGATTACCTCAGCAAGCCTGTAGTGCTCAGGCAAAATACCTCTGATAAATTGGCTTGTTTCGATCGACCCGCAAACTCTCGATAATGCGTCTGGAACGACGTTGTGAGTTCCCTTACGATGCTCGATGTTAAAATCAAAAGACTGCAGTCTCAGGCTCCAGCGAGCCAATCTACCAGTGAGGTCCTGCTGTCCCATGAGCCATTTAAGGCTAGCATGGTCAGTGATAATGGTGAAAGCAACCCTTCGATATATGCTCTGAATCTCTTAACGCTTTGCACCGCAGCCAAGCATTCCAATTCAGTAACACTATAGTTGCGCTGCGCAGCGTTAAGCTTTACAGACATAAAAGCGATTGGGTGCTCTCCACCATCATCATCTTTTTGGAACAGGACACTCCCGATTCCGGTGGCACTAGCATCACACTGGATGAAAAATCTACGGGAGAAATCGGGATTAGCTAACACTGGTGCCGAAATCAACAGTCTTTTAATCTCTAAGAAGGCATTATTAGCGGCATCTGTCCACTGAAACGAGCGCTTACCCTTCAGCAAATCCGTCAGGGCTGATGATACTGCCGCAAAATTAGGGATAAACCGCCGATACCATCCCGCCATTCCCATGAATCGCCGGACCTCCTTTGCAGACTTAGGTGTAGGGTAGCCTACAATTCCGGAGATTTTCTCTGGATCTGCCTTGAGGATTCCATCACTAACCACATATCCAAGGTATTTGATCTCTCGCTGTACGAACTTGCTCTTCTCGACGTTAATGGTCAATTTAGCTGCGTGAAGCAGCTGCGCCACCTTGGAAAGTAGATCCAAATGTTCGTCAAAGGAAGAGCTAGTAACGAGCAGATCGTCGAGATATACAAACACCTTGTCATGCAGCTCGTGAGGAATCACTTTGTGCATTAGTCGGCACATGGTCTGAGGAGCGTTACATAGACCAAACGGCATCACTGTGAAATGGTATAATGGGCGGCCAGGAACGGTAAACGCGGTCTTCTCCCTAGATTCTGCATCTAACGGTATTTGCCAAAAGGCATCTTTAAGGTCCAAACTCGTAATAAATTTAGTGGACTGTAAACGTGCCAATAAGCCTTCAATGAGAGGTAATGGATATGCGTCTTTCAGGGTTACCTCATTTAGTCGTCTGGCATCCAAACATAGCCGTACTTTGCCAGGCTTCCGTACAAGCGTGACTGGTGAACTCCAAGCGCTTCTACTTTCCTCGATGACTCCTAAGGACAGCATGCGATCCAGCTCATCATACATCAATTTTTGAATGACTGGGGACACCGAATAATGCCGTTGTTTAATGGGTTTGGCGGACCCGGTGTCAATATGATGAGAGACTAAAGTAGTCTTACCCAAGCCATTGATGTTATACGAGGGAAACTGATGTATGATGCGCTGTAATCGGGACTGCTCCTCAGAAGACAGAGTGTGAAACGCCGGGGCCGGGACTTCAGAAAGGGATGCAACCATCGCCTGTTGAGTCGGTGCAATTTTAAACGTGTCCCAGAAGTCCATTCCGAGGTATACTGGATTGGTCAACGATGGAACGACCAAGAACTTAATCAGACGTGACTTCGAATTAAATTTCACCAGAGTCTCAACATATCCCAGAACAGAAGCTCTATGACCTGACGCTGTCTGAACATCTGATGCCATGGTATGCATGTATAGATTCAGTTCCGCTATCAAGTCCAAGGCTCCTGCTCCAAGTATACTGATGCTTGCACCACTGTCCAGCAACCCTTGAAGTTCCCGTCCCTTTATGGATATTATGGCGAAAGGTCGGTTCTCTCCTTGTGGTGTCAGAATGGTGTCGACACACGCTTTACGTAGCCATCGTCTATTGGCAAAATACTTCCATGCTCTATGAAAGCGCGATACCGAGCGCCTGCGGGCCGATAGAGTACCATCACATTCGGAATGGAAGGTAGGGGGTTTGCTTGCAGGAAAAATTAAAGGATTTATCGAGTTCGACGAAATTCCGGGTCGATATTGGTTGCCGCGTCTGTCATCTCGGGTCGGGAGGAACGAGTGCCTGGAGGAATACGCAACCTCCCCGCGGGAAGCGCATTCCTGCCCGAGTTTCCCGACTGACAATTTGGGCATTTGGGCTTCAGAGTCCCTTCTCGACCACACCCAAAACAGAAGATCCGCTGGATAGGTTTCGAGCAATCCATGAAACCATGCCCTAAGTCGAGGCAATTCCAACATACTCTATAATTCCTACTACCTTCTGCGATGCGATCCCTATTATTCAAGTCATTAGAGACTGCTTTGACGGCGTGTAATTCTTGTCTGGAAGTGGATGTTGTGCTATACTCTACAGGATGTCGAAATACTGGAGTCCTTAGATCGGAAGACATATCATCTTCGTACGGCTGATATGATCGTCTCTCATAAACACTACGTGACTGACTGCTGAAAGGAAGCCCACGGGAATTTTCCAATGAAACAGTGTACGGTCTTGCTTTCATCGCCTGACTTTCCTCTTGATAAGAAACATCTGCGGATGATGGTCCAAAATCACGTTCCGAATGTCGAACAGGGGAAAGAAATACGTCTGATTGACCATTATGACCCTGCACTCTCCCAAACTCGAGTTCATGCACCTGACGCGCTCGACGATTCGGATCTCGATCCCCATTCACTCCCAACAATTTCCACTCTGATTCTATGAGACAGCAGCGTCTAACTAATTCTCGGGTTGTTTGGAATTCTACACCAGCCAAGTGAATTCTAAGTGCAGGGGACATATTCCTAAAAACTACACACTGAAAATCAAGATCCATTAAGGGGGTATTTAACTGTAGGGAAATACTCTCAAGGGCATCAAAGAAGTCCTGGAATCGTTCTCCTGATTTTTGCAATCTACCGTCTAACATTCTCCGCACGTCCACATCGGATCTAAAAGCGCTGAACCGTTCCAAAAATTCTATCCGTAACCTACTCCATAAAAGCGGATAATTTAATTCCCGGAAACGCCAGTACCAATCTGCGGCCTGACCTCTCAGAAGCAGGTGAAAGTCTATAGCAAGGGTGGCGAGAGGAACATGATAATCTTCCGCCAAAGACAAAACACGAAACATAAACTGTCTCGCGGTCAAACCTGAAGTCGATCCATCGAAAATCAGATTCCATTTAGTTATAGGGACTTTTATTGATGACCGCTCATTCATCTCTGCTTGTGCCTGAAAAGTGACTCTCGGTGGGTCATTACTGAGCGAAGTATTCGGACGAGACACTTGCTCCTGGGGCATGAAAGAACTCTCTTCGTGAGGAATTCGTCTTCTTGATGACTCAGTGGATGAACTGTGTGCTACCGTCTGACCAGTAGGAGACGAATTCGTTCTCATTGCCTCTGTGATTCTCGTGCCTTGAGCAGCCGAAGGGGATAGGCTCAAGCGTTCCAATTGGTGCTGGAAAGGCGTGTAGCTAGGGTCCCAACTATTTGTTCTGCGACGCATGTTCAAATTAAGTATATAGTTTCTTATCCAAACCAAATCAATCCAAAATTAAGTATATTTTTTCCAGATAAGTATGAGCAGCAACCGAAAGATTTCACAATCAAAAGAGAAACCTTCAAATTCTTTTCAATATCGCTCAATAATCACGCAATTATGTGCAGCCAAAATAATAACATACACTAGTGATGTATCAAAAAAACCAAATTTCTTCGAATTTGTTGTGTATACTTTCCAATTCATAAAAAAAATAATGATTCTTACGGATCCTCTTCGTGACAGGAATTAAAGACAGGAAGGGAAAAGGTATAAAATTTGACACTAAATGATGAAATGGGAATGGGGAAATAAGGAAGATACAGCTCTCTTATGGTTGCTTTGAAATGACTCAATGATCATCTGTCCTGGGTCCTGCTCAAAATAATTCAATCGACTGAATAACATCCTACAGATGGACAAGGATCAAGAACAGCTCATGGGTCACTTCAGTGGATACTTTTCCCCAGATGCGACAAACTCAAACCAATCTAATTACAAGATTAATTCTGTTAACCAGAAGATCTTGCGCATCTTATCTTATTTAACTGGAGGTAATCCCACAACCACAAGAGACTGGTCAGCAATTAAAGAGACAAGCTCTGTTCGACACATAAAACGAAGACAATAGCACGAGATGGGCGCCAATGCTGCATTGACGACCGCTCGACAAGATGATGATAGAAAATTGAAAATTGATTGAAAATTGAAAATGTCAGGTATATAACTGCAACCATAGCCAAAGAAAACAAAAAAAAAAATGGCTGAGGCAACAAGATGCTCCTATTAAACATTTGCCACCCCAGCCGAAAGCACATCTGCCAAAAGAAAAGTATATAAAAAGAAAGCCAAAACCAATTGGGCGCCATTTGTTGCGACCGACTAAACTCTGTCGAGCAGTCGTCAGTGCAGCATATATTTCTTGAGAAATCTTCTTTCTATTGCCCGGCGTGCCTTTTTCCCAGCCGACTAGCTCAGCATGGCGTGGGATTGCGGGCGGAAGATTTCTCCGTGCTATGGCACGCAGACTGTACAGCACGGTACACACATTCCTATAACCGACACAAACGTGAAAGGAAGGGAAACGAAGAAGTTCCGTAAGAATCAATATTTATTCAATTATTCAGAATTCATGTTGGATGTCTTAACTTATAAAACGAAGAAAAAAAAAATACAAAACAAAATAAGATCCAAGAAATGAAACGTTACTTATAACAAAAGAATATAATAAAAATTATAATATATAAAATTCAAAATATGAGATAACTAGAATATTTCATAACAAAAAAATTAATCACTAAAGCAGATAAATTCGTGAAACAATAGCAAAATAAACAAAAATAATCATAAAGAAATGGGTAATTATTTGGGTGGAGAAGTTATACACGACCCCGGCCGGAGTGGAGTTTACATCAATCATACAGTTTACTAGTATTATTATTATGATTATAGCAATATCCAAGCACCAAAAATGAGAGCCTACCACTTATATCACCGAATTTCACACCCAAATGTACAAGTTGAGAGAGAAGAATAAAAAAAAAACCAAAAAAAAAAACATAAATTCCAAAATTTAACAATTGAATTGATAGAATTACAGCAACAAGAAAAGTAATCCAACATTAACTAAGTATACTGTTACTGCCGTTATTTTGTGTATAGCACTGAGATGTCTATATGCTAACATAAAACCAAAAGTTGCTGTACTTATCTGGTATAGTCCATAGTTGAAATTGCGCACCGTCCAAATAGTTTCACCAGTCAACTGCCTGATTCCAAGTTTTCACCCGATCAATCCAAGTTAGTCCCAGCAGTGCTTCATCTTCCACGAACCCATATGTAGAGATAAAATTTCGCCCATTCAATCCTTTTTTTGTCTTCCCAAAGAAATAATTTACTTCCCAAAAACAACACTCTTGTTCTTTCCAATTCACAGCTGGATCTCCTTTCCCCTTTCCTCCTTTTTTTTTCCCTTAATATTTGAAATTCCTGCTTCCCCCAAGTTTATACATTCTTTTTAATTTGTTCCTTCATAAAAAGTTTTACTTTCACTGAGTATAAGATACATTGACTCAACTTTCACTTTTGATTGTCAATGAATTCACAACTGATATTATGTTCTTAACGAAAATTCAACTCGACTAAATTGTAAATTTAATTTTTAATTTGTTTCTTCATAAAAAGTTTTACTTTCACTGAGTATAAGATACATTGACTCAACTTTCACTTTTGATTTTCAATGAATTCACAACTGATATTATGTTCTTAACGAAAATTCAATATTTAAATTCACTCTTAATAAAAACTCAACGGTTTTATTCTAAATTTTTAATTGTTCAAATTCTCCAACTTTCTACTTTCACTTTCTATCACCCAATGCCTTTCTTCTCCCAAAAAAGAACCGAAATTTTAAAAGTACCGGAGTTTTCCGGTATTTTTCCTGAACATCTTTTATCATAGCTGTAGGGCATTACTCATTCCAGTTGTACAGTCCCGGATCGCAACTCTTAGCCGATAGAGTACTCGATCAGACAGATTGTGGAACATGCGATAATGGAACGTTTCGTCTGTCCGTTGTTGACAGCCTGCAACTGTCACCTGCGGAGACTACCAGACGTGCTGAGTGATGGTTTATTTATATTTGCATTTTGTTTTTATTTTTCTATAATTTTACATATTTCCAGCATCGCAACACAATCACATATCGTAAAAAAGAAACAATTGTTAAACTTCATGTCATAGATAACTGTAGTATGTTACACACATTAGTATTAGGCCGAGATTTCCTTATGCAAAATAAAATCCATCTTAGGTCCAAAAAAATCACATATGACAAAACTCGTTTAGAAGAAATAAAAACGCATGTTGAATTAAAGTATGGTGTTTCTCTTTGTGCTCAGACGGGTGCTTTTAATACATTGAAAAAATTTGACTTATTACGTAAGGGATTAGATGAAAAATCGTTGCCACCTCAGCCTGCCTCGGCTGTCTCAGATATAAACCTGCCGGATATTTTTAATATTGAGATAGATGAGTTTAGAAATCTACCTGAAATTAATACAGAGCTTGCCCGTGACCAAATTGACCAACTGTTATCTATTGTTGAACAAAAATACGCCTGCTGTGAAGGAGTTAATGTCGAACCTTTAGATTACGAGATGCATATTCACTTAAATTCAGATGTTCCCTTCCACTGTCCACCAAGAAGGTTATCAGTGAGAGAAAAGGATGAAGTTAAGAGAATTACTGACGAACTGTTACAGGATGGCATTATTCGGCCAAGTAACTCCCCTTACGCCTCTACTGTCGTCTTAGTACGTAAAAAGAATGGACAGACGCGTATGTGTATAGACTATCGAGGTCTGAATAAGCTTACAAAACGGGATAACTATCCACTGCCATTGATCGAAGACTGTCTAGAGTATCTAGAGGGAAAAAACTTCTTCTCGGTCTTAGACTTGAAAAGTGGATTCCATCAGGTGCACGTTGCTGAGACTTCCAGAAAATATACTTCGTTCGTGACTCCCATAGGCCAATATGAGTATGTCAGGATGCTGTAGCGATTAATGAGATGGGATTGGCCTTAGCACAGCCTAGAACCAGACCGAAGTCCAGAACCAAGAGTGCTAAGGTCGGAAAGTGGAATGGCTAATGCCATTCAAGAGGCAAAACAAAAAAAAAGAATTGCCCCGAGAGCAGGGTGCCCTAGAAATGGCCGTGAAGGCCCCTCGTCCGCATTGGCGGAGCACTCTTTAACCAACCCCGACGGATGCTGGGGTGCCGCTTTGCTAGCTCGCTGCGGCTGGGGTGGGTTCTTTAAACAAATGGGGATGGTTGGCTCTCAAGAAAACGGGATGCTACGTATATTCATCCGTCATGAATTGTAGCCGCAAACTGGTATTTAAATACCCACCCGAAATTCCTCGAAAAGAGAGGAGCAAGGGACCAAAAACAACTATGTTGCTGCTTGACTCAACTTCAGCAAATGGTTCAAGCTTGGCCAAGCTGCAGGGACGTGTAGGCGGCGCCACGCCAACCCCACGTAATCCACTACAGCTTGAACCAAACTCAAGCCAAAAACCGAAGCTGGATCAAGACAGCAAGGATATTAAAATTTGGGACAGCTTCCCAACATAAAGTGGGGCAGGGGCCCTTCGGTTGACCGGGACAGGAGCGGCGGTAAACCACCACAACCTGTTATCCGCGGCCAACCTCCAGGTTGCACCCAGAGTCAAAAAACTCAAAAAAAACAACACAACAGGAAGCTGCCCAAAAGGTAAGCTAACTAGGAATTGAATTTAACCGGATAGGACTGGGAAGGATGTTTGCGGCTAGTAGGGAAGAGCGAGCAATGCAGGTCTTAATAAAAGGGTTTTGTTCTCTCGAACGAAATGAATTGAATCGCAAAGGAGGCGATTCTAAGACCTGCTAGTGAGAATGGAAATTTTAAGGATTGAAGACGTAAAGTCTTAAGGGGAGTATGAGACGAAGCTCATAATCTGTTTCTCACTTTGGTGTGGGTTGCCCAAAAACAAGTTTCGGGCCCCACGTTGGGCGCCATTTGTAGCGATAATATTTGATGGGGTTGGCCTTAGCACAGCCTAGAACCAGACCGAAGTCCAGAACCAAGAGTGCTAAGGTCGGAAAGTGGAATGGCTAATGCCATTCAAGAGGCAAAACAAAAAAAAAGAATTGCCCTGAGAGCAGGGTGCCCTGGAAATGGCCGTGAAGGCCCCTCGTCCGCATTGGCGGAGCACCCTTTAACCAACCCCGACGGATGCTGGGGTGCCGCTTTGCTAGCTCGCTGCGGCTGGGGTGGGTTCTTTAAACAAATGGGGATGGTTGGCTCTCAAGAAAACGGGATGCTACGTATATTCATCCGTCATGAATTGTAGCCGCAAACTGGTATTTAAATACCCACCCGAAATTCCTCGAAAAGAGAGGAGCAAGGGACCAAAAACAACTATGTTGCTGCTTGACTCAACTTCAGCAAATGGTTCAAGCTTGGCCAAGCTGCAGGGACGTGTAGGCGGCGCCACGCCAACCCCACGTAATCCACTACAGCTTGAACCAAACTCAAGCCAAAAACCGAAGCTGGATCAAGACAGCAAGGATATTAAAATTTGGGACAGCTTCCCAACATAAAGTGGGGCAGGGGCCCTTCGGTTGACCGGGACAGGAGCGGCGGTAAACCACCACAACCTGTTATCCGCGGCCAACCTCCAGGTTGCACCCAGAGTCAAAAAACTCAAAAAAAACAACACAACAGGAAGCTGCCCAAAAGGTAAGCTAACTAGGAATTGAATTTAACCGGATAGGACTGGGAAGGATGTTTGCGGCTAGTAGGGAAGAGCGAGCAATGCAGGTCTTAATAAAAGGGTTTTGTTCTCTCGAACGAAATGAATTGAATCGCAAAGGAGTCGATTCAAAGTGGTGGTCGGAGACAGTAGCCGAGTTGACGGCACATCGCTGTATACAAGCATTCATGCATTAACATAACGTGCATCAACATGAGTGCTATTTCATTCGTGGTCAGTGATATATAGTCGGGATGTTCTGGTCACCAGGACTTGTTGGTCGATGTAGCACTGTAAACACATACCTGCACCTTCGATAAATGGTCTTTTCATCTACGTTCGGCGCTGTAACAAGAACGATTGCTTGGGATAATCTGCCTGTCATAGAAAAAGTTTGGTGTAAGTCATCCGTCTCATTTGGAATTTGGTCAAACACAGGAGCACAGGATTTTCTTTGTAATCATATGGAAATTTACATTTCGGTTTGGTCATCATCGAGAGCGTCGGCGGCGAATCGGACTGGTGATTGTGCTTGCATCTGGTGACCCGATTCGGAGTGGACGCGTCCCACTTCAACCACACGTTAAACGGCAATTGGTGCGTATTGGATGGTCGAACTTCTAATTAGTAGATAACATGGACAACAGCACGCAGTAAGTAAATGGTACTCTTCCAAAGTTTCCAGTGTGCATACATTGCCTTAGAAATTTTCGAGCGCTGCGTGATTTCCGTGTATCTAGCTCGGGAAACGCTTTAGGATTCGCGAATGCATTGGTTTCAGTTCGATCTAGATTGGAATTGAGGAAACTGAGGAGCGAGCAAATTTTTCGTTGACCACTTGTCGTGCATATTGTAGTGATGTGTTTAATTACATCGTGCCAACTGAAATATTTTTAAATAATAATGAGACTGCTATATGAGTGGAAGTAAACGCCTGCCCGCACGTCAGCAAACAGTGATCGCGTTCGTATGACGTCTAGTGAACGACTATAGTAACATTTTCTGTGCAACATTCATCGAGCTACATGCCATCTAGCTTTCCTAACTCTTTCTAACTGAACGCGAAAATGGCTCAAGAGGGAAATAATGATTCTAGGTGATCATAAGAGATGATTGGTGTGGAAAAAAAAAAAAATGTTCTCTTGAAATATCATCTACAACTTCAACCACACGAAAGAATATAGCTATATTACCATCAAATCCGACTTTACCGATGGTTTGAGCTTTCTAGCATTCTCAAGCCACACTGGAATTACTCATACTAATGTGTCGTAGTAAAGCAGGACTATCAATACCGAAGCCAATCTTTGTCCGGAACGGTGTTTTAAATCTGATGGTGAATGATTTTGCGAAGATGGGAGAATCCAAAACGTACAAGTCGGAGTCGGTTCACTAATATTGCTTGCTGCTGATGAGGTCCGTGGTCAACTGTAATTGCGAAATAATTTTTACGTGGTCAACTGTAATTGCGAAACCTCTTTGATATGCCAAACCCATGCCATGTTTTTGATTGGGGGTACTAAAACGTGTTACGAAACCGTTGTGATCAAGCTATAATTGCATAATCATAGCGAAAAGTATCATACGTCGGCGGGGACGAGAGTTTAAGAAGCAGATTTTCTTATATACAATTGTAATGTCTTTGCCAGGTTCATTTTATTAAATACTACAAATGCACATAAACAAAAGAGTGATTTGCAAGCAAATTAAAATCCAAAATAAATCAAACTCTAGATACTAGTTGATTAAATTTTGAACTAAATTTTCATGGTCGTCTCGCAGACATAATTTTGGATATGTCTAGTTTAAACGAAATATTGGTTGTATTCAAGTTAGTAAAGAGCGAACCAAACTGTGAAAAGTACTTACCGTAATATGCATCAATTATGCGTGACAACTCTTCTTATAAGAAATTAAGTCCATTCATTTTGTTTGCAACTTTTCCTAACAGTTAGATGACATAGTTGTGTAAGAGTAAAGAAACTCACTTAATAGAATGATGAGCTCAAAGTTAAATTTATGTTTCAGAATTTAGCATGGGACTGTCGAGAATATTAACAGTCAAGGTAACTAGTACGTTTATTGAAAAGAAACAAGAAAAATTGGGAACTTTACTCATCGATGAAGTGTCGGAATGTTCGTCGTAGTCTTTCTCTCTCCATTCCTTTTCCGATTAGGTGATAATTTCCTGATTTGACGTTAGCCGGCACCTATTCCATTAGATACATTGCATATATATTCCATTGGATTTATACAATACCTTTGACGGTTACAGCGGTGCAATTCAGACTATGACTTTGTCCACGTTGCTAGTTTCGTTTGATTTGAGAATAGGGCGTTGGCTAGATTGAAAAGGTTAGTTGCGGTGCCAAGAGTTGCGTTGACTTGCCTAGTGCCTTGTACACATTGTTGTTAGTAGTGTCGTAGTCGGTTGATTGACATGACGAAGCCTAGTTGAGTGGTTCTTAAAGCAGGCCTCTCGGTATTCTGGAATTTTTTTTGTCAAGAGATTTTTGGAGGGCACTTGATGTTTGATAGATTTCGTTTGTGCCGATGAAATAGACTTATGAGGTACAAAATATTGTGTTCAAGCTTGGGGAAGACTTTAAACTGACTTGCCTATTCTTGAATATGGAGCGGTTGTTGTGAGATGTTCACGTTGCGTATGATAGGGCGAATTTTGTGAGAAATTCCAAGTTCTAGGCTCGTAAATAAATCGGGATATGCTATGAGCAAGCTTGGGGACCGTGTTGGTATATTCTAACCGCTTCGAACCTTTCCCAGTTTTTCCTAATACAGCTAGTATTGCGGGTTGTTCATCTGAGCTCATCTTTGCGTTAAGTCTATCGTAAAAATAGTAATAAAACATAGTTGTAATACTTATAAGTCAATTTAGGTATGACAGTCGTATCGGAATTGCGATAATTTGTACTCTTCTTGGGAAACTCTTACGGAAAGATTTGATTTACTCTTGGAATGTAAAATTCAATTAGTGATAGTTGATAATGCGATAACAAATTATATATTCAATTAAAATTTTAGTCTAAGGATAAAGTTATGATTTTTCTTTACAACTTCTGATAATTTGTAAGGTGTTACTAATTTAAGTTGTTTTGTAGTATGTACTGGGTACCAGCTATCTCGCAACCAAATTGGCTTTACATGTCGAGTACGTTAGATTTGCGTTGATTTTTCGCAATATTAATAGTATTATTGAATATTAAAGAAACATTTGACTTTTGTTTTTGGTCTGTTGAAAACTTTGAAAATAATGAATTGTTAAACTATAACCCTGGCCTTCTTATTGGGCGGAAGCCCGAGAAGTTCTCTTCTTTTTCAGGGTCCGCGCATGGCCTGGCTGGCCAGTGATTAAAAATGAATAGTTTTTCGTGATTTCTTTCGGCTTTTTCAGTATCTTACATTTGAGGGATACTGGCCCAACATTTAGTTTCAGTATTTTTGGTAGATTTTTGAATTTTTGAATATTGAGGGCCAGTATCAGAGGGTGGAGGACCCCAGACCATCGGGGTCAGGGCTCCACTACCATCGGGGGCCCGGGGCTGTCTGCCTCACCCGGGTTCCTTGTAAAGAGAGGTAGCCTTTTTTCCTATTTTCCCGTTTTAGATTTTCAATGTTCTGGCTCCGTGCGTTGTCACGAGCACTGGGTCTGCTTAGTCAGCCCATGTTGCAGAGCCATGGGTGGTTTCCTGTACGGAACGATGCCCCCTTTTTGGTCCCTGGGTATTTTACATACCAGTTTGCGGCTACAATTCATGACGGATGAATATACGTAGCATCCCGTTTCTTGAGAGCCAACCATCCCCATTTGTTTAAAGAACCCACCCCAGCCGCAGCGAGCTAGCAAAGCGGCACCCCAGCATCCGTCGGGGTTGGTTAAAGGGTGCTCCGCTAATGCGGACGAGGGGCCTTCACGGCCCTTTCTAGGGCACCCTGCTCTCGGGGCAATTCTTTTTTTCTTGTCTTGCCTCTTGAATGGCATTAGCCATTCCACTTTTTGACCTTAGCACTCTTGGTTCTGGACTTCGGTCTGGTTCTAAGTTGTGCTAAGGCCACTCTCATTTTAATTATCGCTACAATGCCTTTTGGACTGAAGAATGCCCCCGCTGTCTTTCAACGATTTATTAATGAGGTATTTATGGACTTAGTGGGGAACAGGGAAATCGTTGTCTATATGGACGATATAATGCTGGCCACTAAGACTTTAGAAGAACACATACAATTGCTGACTAAAGTTCTAGAGAGAATTAGGTATCGAGGCCTGGAATTAAACTTGGCAAAATGTCAAGTAGGTCATACGAAAGTTGATTTCTTAGGATCCGAAGTAACTACTAGAGGAATCGCGCTTAGTAACGCTCACATAAATGCTATAAGAAAGTTACGTATACCAACCAATGTGCGAGAGGTCCAGTCTGCCTTGGGATTGTTCTCTTATTTCCGACGTTTTGTGCCGAACTTTTCACGAATAGCAAAGCCTCTTCAGAATCTGCTAAGAAAAGACACTCGATTTGAGTTTTCTGAAGCCTGCTGCTCCGCCTTTCAGATGTTGAAGGAACTTTTGATTAAATCACCAATATTAGCCATCTAAAACCCGCTGTACGACACTGAACTACACACTGATGCCAGTTCCATCGGTTTCGGTGCCATATTGATGCAAAGACAAGCAGACAAAGATTCCATCCGGTAGCCTATTACTCGAGAACGGCCACGGGACCGGAATCTCGTTATCACAGTTTTGAACTTGAGACCCTTGCTATCATATATGCTTTGCGTCGGTTTAGAGTATACCTGGAAGGGATCCGATCCCAAATAATCACTGACTGCAACTCTCTAACGCAGACGTTGATGAGGAAACAAATAAATCCGAGGATCGCACGTTGGGCATTAGAATTGGAGAATTATGATTATTCAATCCAACACCGTAAGGGAACCAGTATGCCGCATGTAGATGCCCTCAGTAGGTCCCCGATTATTGCTGCCGTTGAAGACGAGAGTATAGACTTTCGATTACAGTTAGCCCAGGCCCAAGATACTGCTGTTAAAACGCTCAAAGAAAGGCTTCAGACCACTTCCGTGGCAAACTATGAATTGATAGACAGACTAGTCTTCCGAAAAAGAACAAATGAAGATCCTTTGTTGTATGTACCATCTGCTATGGAAACCAATATTATTAGACAGTCACATGAGTTGGTCGGTCATCAAGGCCTTGAGAAAACTTGGCAACGGATTAAGCACAAATATTGGTTACCTGGAGGTCGACAGAAGACAGAGGAATTCATTCGCAATTGCATTCCTTGCATCATGTATGCTCCACCTGCTAGCACTTCCGAACGGAATTTGCACAATATTCCGAAAAAAACACTTCCGTTTGATACCGTACACATTGATCACTTCGGCTCACTACCGTCACTGCAGTCTAAAAGGAAACATATACTGGTAGTTGTGGATGCTTTTACTAAGTACGTTAAGTTATACCCTACTAATAGTACTAGTTCTAGAGAAGTCACTGCCGCCCTAGAAAAGTACTTTGTATATTACAGCAGGCCCAGACGAATCATTTCAGATCGTGGTACCTGCTTCACTTCCATGGAGTTTGCTGCCTTTATGCAACGTCATAATGTAGAACATATCAAAGTTGCTACTGCTTCACCACAAGCTAATGGACAGGTCGAAAGGGTAAATAGAACTCTTAAGAGCATGTAAGGAAAATTGACAGAAGAAGTCAACCATGCAGATTGGTTTTTTCGTCTTGTTGAAGTTGAGTTTGCCATAAACAACTCTATAAGTTCCGCTACTGGATTTACCCCTAGTCAACTACTATTTGGGGTATCCCAAAGAGGTAGTATATTAAGTGAACTGGATGAGTACCTGGAAGAAAAAGTAGGCACCGAAGATAGACCATTGCAGCAAATAAGAAGCATAGCCGCAGAAAAACAAGCTAAGTCTCAGCAATATAATTTGGAATACTTCCTGAAACACAGCAGGCCCGCTAAAGTGTACAATACTGGTGATTTCGTTGTACTACGAAATGTGGATACAACTGTAGGCACAAACAAAAAGCTAATCCCGAAGTTCCGTGGTCCGTTCGTTGTACATAAGGTCCTTGAAAATGATAGGTACGTGATAAGAGATGTTGAAGATTGTCAACAGTCTAAATTGCCGTATGATGGCATAGTTGAGGCAGGTAGGCTGAGGAGATGGCAAGTAAATTCCCCAGTAGGTCAAAATATTTCAATAGCACCAGACACTGACGAATACCTGGACGAAGAATGGCTTGATGAAGAAGCATGGGACCCCGAATATATCGAATTAGAGGACGAAGATGAGAAGTCTCCGTTGAATGTTTTTGCTGCGCCTTTCATCCCCAATACTTCCCCGATCGAGGACGATCAGTTGTCAAGTTGGACGAGTTGTAGTGCAGAATCAGCCTCCGCTACGAGCACCGCTGTAACTGCATCGTACCCTATTCTAACGACGCACGAGGCAAGTCCAGGGTGAAGTGGGCTACGCCATTGTGTGTGTATTGGAGAGGATCAACAAGTCCAGTCTTGTTCTAGACACCGACGCGAGCGGAACGCCATTCAAGTGTAACGATAGTTGTCAAGTCGAAATAAATACTGTTAAACTAGAGTCGAACCTATTTTTATTATATATATTATAAACCCAAGTTTTCTGAAGCAGTCTTTTCTACTTTTCATAGTCATCAGTTTCCTGGACTTAAGTTTATTTCACTTAAGTACTCACATGTAGCATCTAAAACTATATATATATGTATATATATATATATATATATATATATATATATATATATATATATATATATATATATATATATATATATATATATATATATATATATATATATATATATATATATATATATATATATATATATATATTGTAAGATACAACCAGAACGGTCAGAGGAAATAGCCACTGAGGAAATAGCCACTGAGGATCGGTCATCAAAGGAAAATACATTAAACGCACTCACCCGCAGAGGGAAAAAGGTGGAATGGGCAATTCCACTAGTGACTTACTTCGGAGGATGAGTCATGTGGGAACAAGAAGAAGAGTGACGCGCTTTGTTGGATTGTATTGTATTACGCATTGTAATCGAGAGTGGTTGTTGAGTAGCGTCGAAAATAAAAATTAATAGTGTGTATCTAGTACATTTGAAGTCTTTTGATATTTTAACTTCAGGTGTGGGGTTGTAACCCGAATACTTTGAATCGAAGCATAAAATCATGCAACAACGCTCCAATCCGAAAAAAGGGGCCATCCCGAAGGTACGGAACCCTAGCCGGATGTATGAAGCAGAAGCTGCTACCGAAATGGCTCGAAGCCGCCGTCGAGACGCCGCCGTCACCGAAGGGGCGCCAGCCCAGTTAGCCGAAGTTGTAGATAACGCGGATATAAGTGAAGATGTTGCTGTCACCGAGGAAGTGCTATCACAAATTGATGAAGCCGCAGCCATTCGTGAGCATAGGAATGAAGATGCCGCCGTCGCCGCCATATGTGAATTAGCAAAGTATGAAGATGGAGCCGCTGCCGAGAAAATTTTGCTAGATGAGTGTGAGGAAGCTTCTGTTATAGGAACAGACAACCGATGCGAAGCTGCCGTTGCCGCTACCGAGGGAGTATTCGATCACCGAGTGAAAGCCGCAGTTATTGAAGTAATTCCGGATTGCCGCGGAGATAAGTTAATGGTAGATGATTTATGGAACATCCGAAGGAAATTCGCTGTTGAGAAAGAAGACATAGGCAAAATAGAAGTTGATGATCGGAAAACGGTTTTTGAGGTACTGAAGGCGTCTGGTAAACAGAACGAGAATAGACGAAACGAAGTGCTAGTTCTGGAAGAGATTAAGAAGAAGTTGAAGTTGCAATTGGAGATACTTGAGTTGGAAGCCGCGGTGAAGAAAGCTGTCCAAGAGACTAAAGCTGACGGGAATATCCTGCGACAAAGGGAAAATGCAGAAGCAAGAGAACCGCTGAGAGTAGATCAGTTGCCGATGCCAGCCGACGTAGTAGCCGCATTGATCCAAGATGCTGAGTCTGAGCAGCCGGAGATTGAATTTCATGCCGCACGACCGAGGGAAGGAAGACAGATGACCTTCTTGGAATTGCAGGCGGCCCTTCCAGAGTATACTGGCGATAACGCATACCAGCACATTAATAGATTCTTTGAAGAGTTGGAGGAGATACTCAGTCTGGCTGGAATTCAGGGTGAAGAGAGGTTAATTTACTTAAGAAGATCTCTCACTGGCACAGCTCGGGCATTCTTACGAACAGTGCGAGCCCGAACATTTGAAGAATTAATAGAAATGCTTATTCGGGAATTTGCCGCAGCTACTAGTTTGGAGGAGGTCTACACAAGGCTGCGCCGAGCTAGATGGGACCCCGAATCAGAGTCGCTGCACAGATTTATCCTGAATCTTCATGGGATAGCACAGTTAGGTAATATCACTGAAAATGATTTGGTGGATATCACCATTGACTTAGTAAGAAATAGCGGACATGACCCGGCGGTGCTAATTGGTTCGGCGACATTAGAAGAACTAAAATACCGAGCCATTCGTTACCACCGGCAGGTTAGTCATGTGCCTGCAGCGGATCGATATCGAGTGCCAGTACCAAGGAATTCCAGAGTTGATGCAGTACGAAATCGAAGCCCAAGAAGAAGCCGACTTAACTTAAACACGTCCCGAAGTTCGCAGTCCAATATGCCGATGGCGGAAACTAGATGCTACAATTGTTGCCAAATGGGGCACTTCCAAGATCGATGCCCTCACCCAAGAAGACCTCCGGGAAGTTGCTTTAATTGCTGGGGTTTGGATCATGATCATTATAGGTGCCCCAACCCCAGAAGAATTCCGCCAGTTGCTCCGAATCCCACCCGAGGTAGGACATCCACACCTAACTTGTCCATGGCCGCCGCAGTAATAGATGAAACAGAAGAACGCATGAGTCGACTCAACATAATGAATATGGTAAGTGTCCTGTTTAATAATTCCGAGCACGGAAACCCAATAACTATCAAATGTCTCTCTCTTCTTGACACGGGCAGTCCAATCAGCTTGATTAATTCGATTAATGTGCCAGCCGAAATAGTTATTCGCCCGCAGTTCCCGAGGTATCGAGGTTTAAGCGGTAATCTGATTGATCTATGTGGGAGTATCGATGCGAGAATTGAAAACGTACCAGTTAAATTATATGTCATGAAAGATCGAACACCGCTGTTCCCGTTAATTTTAGGACGTGACTATTTGCAAAGTAGTAATATACAATTAATCAAGATAAGATCTTATCATTACGATAAAATTAACCTATTAAGAATAAAAGAGACTGTTGAAACTAAGAGATGTCAGTGTTTCCGTGCTCAGGATAGTGTTTTGAAGATATTAGAAAAACTTGATTTAATAAAAAGGGGACAAGATGAACTAACGCTGCCACCTCAGTCTGCTAATCCGAAGCTTACGTTAATGAATGAAATTTTTAGTATAGATGTGGACAGATATGAGGAAACTCCAGATATAGATTTTAAATTACCGCCTGATTGCTATAAGAGAATTTCAATGATAATGAGTTGTCAGAAAAAGAGCATAAGACCTGAACCTCTTGATTTTGAAATGAATATCCATTTGACGTCCGATGTTCCTTTTCATTGTTCACCCAGACGATTGTCAGTTGTTGAAAAACAGAAAGTTAAAGAAATTACAGACGAATTACTAGAAGAGGGGATTATAAGACCGAGTAATTCTCCATACGCGTCTGCTGTTGTTCTTGTAAAGAAGAAAAATGGAATGATGAGGATGTGTGTTGATTATCGTGGTTTGAATAAGTTGACCATACGAGATAATTATCCGCTGCCCTTAATAGAGGATTGTTTGGAATATTTAGAAGGGAAACGAATCTTTTCAGTACTGGATCTAAAGAGTGGGTTCCATCAGGTAGGAGTAGCCGAGGCATCTGTTAAGTACACTGCTTTTGTAACTCCAGGTGGACAGTATGAGTATGTGCGAATGCCATTTGGGCTTAAGAATGCGCCAGCTGTATTCCAGCGATTTATAAACACTATTTTCCGGGATATGATTGAGAAAAGACAAATTGTAGTATACATGGACGATATTATGCTGGCGTCGGCCAATTTCGAAGAGCATTGTGATCTCCTCTCTGATATATTGAGACGAATAAACCTCCGCGGTCTAAAACTGAATGTGACCAAGTGTAAGATAGGATTTTCCGAGGTGGACTTTTTGGGTTACCGAGTTACTAAAGATGGCATTGCTCCTAGCCAATCACATTTGGTGGCAATACGGAACTTGCAAGTACCCAGAAGTGCTAAAGAAGTTCAATCAGCACTGGGTCTGTTTTCGTACTTCCGAAGATTTGTCCCGAATTTCTCCAGAATAGCCAAACCGCTGCAAGAATTAATACGAAAGGACGTTCGCTATGAGTTTACGGAAGCGTGTAAAGGTGCTTTTAAACAACTTCAGAAACTGTTAACTGAGGCTCCAGTGTTGGCAATATATAATCCTAGTAATGAAACCGAACTTCATACTGACGCCAGCTCCTTAGGGTTTGGGGCTGTTTTATTACAACGGCAACAGGATAAACGATTCCACCCAATAGCTTATTATTCAAAGACCGCTTCCGCTGCCGAATCGCGGTATCATAGTTTTGAACTTGAAACGTTGGCTATTGTGTATGCATTGAAAAGATTCCGAGTTTATTTGGAGGGGATACGATTCACTATAATAACAGACTGTAATTCATTAACTCTGACATTGAATCGTAAGCAGGTGAATCCTAGAATAGCCAGATGGGCATTAGAGCTCGAAAACTTTAACTATGCTATCCAACACAGAAAAGGCACAGGAATGCCTCATGTAGATGCGATAAGTAGAAATCCTGTAATAGCCTCTGTTTCGGAAGAAGACGTTGATTATAGATTACAGATCGCCCAGTCGCAAGATGAAATTATTCAACCGCTGAAAGATAAACTTCAATTAGACCGAATGGACAAATATGAATTGATAAATGGTGTGGTATTTCGAAAGAAAAATAATGGAAGTCGATTACTATATGTACCCGCTGCAATGGAGGAGAATATCATCAGAATGACTCATGAACGTATTGGACACCTGGGAGCGGAAAAAACTCACTCAAAACTTTGTGCCAGGTACTGGTTTCCTAACAGTAAACCGAAAACGAAAGGTTTATCAAGAATTGTATACCCTGTATAATGTATTCACCACCGGCCAGTTCCATGGAGAGGAATTTATATAATATACCTAAGAAGTCGTTACCATTTGATACACTTCATATTGACCATTTTGGGCCGTTACCTTCGTTGAAATCGAAGAGGAAGCATATTTTGGTTATAATAGATGCCTTTACCAAGTATGTAAAGTTATATCCGACAAATAGTACAAGCACTAAGGAAGTTACCGCTGCTCTCAGTAAATATTTTAATTATTACAGTAGGCCTAATCGGATAATTTCAGACCGAGGCACCTGCTTCACCTCCTTGGACTTTGCTGAATTTATAAGCAAAAATAATATAAAACATGTTCAGGTAGCTACCGCATCCCCACAAGCTAACGGGCAAGTAGAGAGAGTTAACCGAACTCTTAAGAATATGTTGGGAAAGCTAACCGAGGAAATAAACCATTCTGATTGGTTATCAAAATTGGCTATTGTCGAGTATTCGCTTAATAATACCGTCCATTCAACTACTAGATATTCCCCCAGTAAACTATTGTTTGGTGTTGAGCAGTGAGGTTGTGAAGTGGATGAATTAGGTGAATATCTTGGGGAAAAATTTGATACTGAACAAATTGAATTGAACCAAATTAGAGAATCCGCAGCCAAGAATATTCAGAGGTCTCAGGCATACAATAAGGAATATTTCGATCAGCGTCATAGGCCGGCTAAACAATTTGAATTGGGAGAATATGTTGTCCTGCGGAATGTTGATACTACCCCAGGACATAACAAAAAGTTTATTCCTAAATTCCGCGGACCATTCGTTATCCATAAAATTGTTGGTCATGATAGATATGTAATTAGGGATGTACCCGACTGTCCACAATCCCAACTTCCATATGATGGCATAGTCGAGGCAGGTAGACTGAGGAGATGGCAAGCTAACCCCGTAACAAGTCAAGAGTCTTCACAGGTTTCACAGGACACTTTAAATTCAGAAAATATTAATGATGATTTACCGACCAATTCAGACAATTTAGGTACTGCCGAAGTAGAGTATACAAACGAGGAATGGCTGGATGATGAAGAATGGGATGCGGAATTCCTCGATGATGAAGATGACGATGCGGGCACCATTTGTATTACACCTGAATCCATTGGTTCTTCGATCGAGGTCGATCGATCGTCAGGTTGGCCGAGTTGTAAGATACAACCAGAACGGTCAGAGGAAATAGCCACTGAGGATCGGTCATCAAAGGAAAATACATTAAACGCACTCACCCGCAGAGGGAAAAAGGTGGAATGGGCAATTCCACTAGTGACTTACTTCGGAGGATGAGTCATGTGGGAACAAGAAGAAGAGTGACGCGCTTTGTTGGATTGTATTGTATTACGCATTGTAATCGAGAGTGGTTGTTGAGTAGCGTCGAAAATAAAAATTAATAGTGTGTATCTAGTACATTTGAAGTCTTTTGATATTTTAATATATATATATATATATATATATATATATATATATATATATATATATATATATATATATATATATATATATATATATATATATATATATATATATATATATATATATATATATATATATATATATATATATATATATATATATATATATATATATATATATACAGTGAAACCTCCGTTTGCGGACACCTCTAATAAGCGGACACCTCCCATATCCGGACAAATTTTCTTTACACACGCTTGTGGATTCGTTTTGGGAACAAATTGACCTCCAACAAGCGGACCCTCCAATGAACGGACGCGGACACCATATTTTCGTACATTCGATACAAAAAACCTCTCACAAGCGGACACAAAACATGTTTTGCCAAATATTAATACGAAAATTGAAATCTAATCGGGGATCTCCCTTATAAGATTGTTGTTGTTGAATGTTTGTGGAAGTCGTTGTCTGGAATGTAAAGGGGGACTCCCCATTTTAGAAAATAAATTGCTTTTGTGTGTGACAGTTATTCGATATTCTGGTTTGATTCTATGTATATGCTTCAGCATAGTTCGCGTGTGTTATACGGTGATTTTTATGTGCAAATATCAGTATGGCTACACGAAACGTTATTTCTTTAAATGAAAAAAATGAAATAATTAACGTATTTGAAAAAGAAAAGCTGTCAGCTCGAGAATTAGCAAAGAGGTGATTTTTGGTTATTAAGGAAGTGAAAAGACTATATTTTTCTTCATTGAAAGGTTTGGTATTGGGAAAACTCAAGCAGCAAATATTGTGAAAAATCGAGATACCATTCGATCCAAATGGAATTCTGGTATTAACATCCAACAAAAGAAAAGCTTTCTCAAGACGGGAGGTTCACAAATAGATCAGATGTGCTTTGATTGGTTTGCCAAGGCTAGAAGCCAGCATATTCCAATTTCAGGGCCAATTATTAAAGCAAAAGCAAAATAAATAGCCAAACAATCGGGATATTGGGAATTTTTGGCGTCGAATGGATGGCTAGAAAAATGAGTGAAAAGGCACAATATAACATTCAAGTGCATAACTGGTGAAACTTCAGATGTTGATCAATTAGACGTTGACCAGTTTAGGGCGAAATTGCCCACTATATTGTCTGGATATAAACCCGAAGGTATTTATAATGCTGATGAGAGTGGGCTGTTTTTTCGTGCTTTACCCGATAAAACTTTCGCATTGAAATCCGAAAAATGTACTGGTGGCAAACTGTCGAAAGAAAGGCTGACAGTTTTATTTTGTGTGAATATGGCACGGGAGAAGGAGATGCTATTAGTCATAGGTAAAGCAGCCCGTCCTCGTGCATTCAAAAATCTTCGCTTGCAAGATTTACCTGCCAATTGGAAGTCGAACCAAAAAGCGTGGATGACGCGGGATATTATGTCCGAAGGGCTGCAGCAATTGGACAGGAAAATGAAAATTCAAAATAGAAAAGTTCTTTTGTTTTTGGATAATGCGGCATCTCATCCTAGAGATTTGAAATTAACACATGTTACCATAATTTTCTTACCGGCTAACACTACGTTAGTCTGCCAACCCTTGGATCAAGGGATTATACAAAATTTCAAGGTTAATTATAGAGGATTGATTCTCGAACACATTCTTTCGAAAATTGATAGAACCAAGTCAGCATCAGAGCTCGCAAAAACAATAGATGTTCTTGACGCATTATACTTCATCAAATCTTCCTGGGATAAAGTTGATGAAGTGACTATCAAAAATTGTTTTAGAAAAGCAGCATTCGAACAAACAACTCAAAATATTTTAGAATTTGATGCCGAAGATGAATTGCCCTTATCTACGTTAATAAATTTACAAAAAGTGTTCGTCGATTTCGAGAACCAAAATTTGGAAGAATTTTTAAACATTGATAAGACAGTACACACTGAAAATGACGATATTGAGATTCGACTTGAAAGTCAAATTGACACTGTGGACGAAAACGATTCCGATGACGAGGAAACCATTCAAGATATTGATCCAATAAAGTCATATAACGAGGCCCTGAAGCAAATTATTCGTTTGAAGCAATTTGCAAAAGATGACTATGTAGCATTTCAATACTTGAAAAGAGCAGAGAATCAATTCGAGAAACAACAGCTCAAATGGAAACAAACTAAGCTACAGCAATCGAAAATTGATCAGTTTTTTCATTAGATTATTTCTCTACATACGTTGTAATACATATATAACCTAGTTATTACTATAAAAACAAGAAAAATGTATGCATAAATATAAATTCCTTTATCTGTATCTACATATAAACATTAAAAAGCACGTAGTAATTATAATTGAAATATGTACTTTTTTACATTAATACATATATGTACACATATGTATGTATTTAATAAGCATAGAAAATTCTAAATTTTGTTCGATACCTCCGACAAGCGGACACCTCCCATAGCCGGACAAAAAGACTGGCACCATGAGTGTCCGCCTATGAGAGGTTTCACTGTATATATATATATATATATATATATATATATATATATATATATATATATATATATATATATATATTATAAGATAGATCATACAACCACTGCGGATACAGACACCACCGATCAGCTGTTTCGTGCCGAAACCGCTGTAAACTTACATCGGAAGAAGAAGAAGTCTGGCAACCGGGTAAAGTGGAAGACGTCTTTGTGTGAGTTCGAAGAACGAAGTATCAGAGAAGACGCCATTGCAATCGCGAGTGACATATCATTAGATTGTATCGTTGTGTAATTAATAAACCATTTATCCTTGTATTTGGTGTTGTGATTGCTTGAAGCTTCGTGTGAAGGACTCTTAAAGCTCAGGTGTGGGGTTATTACCCAAAAAAGTAATTGGAAAATGTCTACACGGAAAAAGAGCAGTGCGCCCATAACCCCGAGAAAGCACGAGGAGGCCGCATCAGTTGTGGGAAGTCGCGGAAACGCGACAACGCCGGGGAAAAGTACGGGCGCGATTAAGAAAAACAGTACGACACAAAAAATAAAAATTGCTAAAGTTCATGAACTAGAAAAACAGTTAGAAGAAAAAGTGCCGCCGGTCTCAGTGCCGAAACAGGGTAAAAATGCCGAAAATTTTTTCGAGAAAAAAAGTGCCGATTCCGATTCAGTAAAATTAATAAAAACTTCAGCAATAACGGAAGATATAGAAAATATTACTCCCTCACTACGGTCAAAATCGCCAGATGAAGCAATTCAGTCATTATCAGTTGTAGCCAAACAACTACGAGAAGAAGAAGACATACTTATTCAGCAATTAAGAATAGCAGCACGGAAAAAAGAACTGTTGGAAATACAACAAGATATCCAAAATCTTGAAATAAATTTGGAAAAAAACAAAACGAAGATACAAATTGCTGCAGAAGACACTGAAGAAAAAGAAGAAACTGAAGAAAATGAAGAAACTGAAGAAAATGAAGAAATTGAAGATGATATTCTGCCGCCTACAATCGCTGCCGCTCTAACACCCACATATGAACTGAATAAATACTTCAGTCAGATGGAACATCCTGTCAACTTTGCCGATCTCCAAACAGCATTGCCTGAATATTCTGGAGATAATAGCCAAAGTGTTCGAAAATTTATAAGAAACCTTGAAGAAATATTAAACCTTGCGGGAGTTCAACAGGACAAAAAGTTAATATACTTAAAAAGATCACTAAAAGGCACGGCTAAAGCATTTTTAGAGGTATCAAACTTCAAACTATGAAGACCTTAAATTTGAACTCTAAGAAGAATTTGATGATATGCCGCAAACAGAAGAAAACTTAAGAAATCTTAGAGCTAAAAGGTGGAAACCTGAAAATGAACCACTGCACCGATTCATTCTTAATATCCAGGCAAATGCAAAGCAAGCTGGACTAGAGGAATTAGAAGCCATCGACATCGCAGTAAGCAATGTAAAAAAAGTGGCTATGATACAGCCACATTAGTAGCCTGCAGCACAATGGGTGAACTAAAAAAAAGAGCGCGCCGATTTGCATATGAAGTTGAAACCAGCAGAATAGATGAACATCAAAAGCCACAATTTACTACGGCACCTACAACCAGTTATGACCTTCATACAAATCGCCCATTATATTTAAATGAAAAATATAAAAGAAATATGTCCCCACCACCAAACCGGCCGATGCCACGTACGTCATTCCGCCTGCCGCCACCTCCGTCAAACCGTATGCCGCTACAGCCATCTAACCGCCTACTTTCAACACAAGAAGCAACTGAAGAAATAAGATGTTTCAATTGTTCAAGGACCGGGCATTACAGCAGCCAATGCCCTTATGAAAAACGACTACAAGGAAGTTGTTTCAAATGCTGGAAACCTGGACACATCCATAGCGAATGCGTTTTCCCGAGGAAACAACTACTGCCCATAGCTGGAAGTATTAGCTGCACAAGGCCCTCATCACCAACAACATGAATGGCAAGAACGTCGGATGAAGAACAGGAAAATTGCCATAACCGAGTGGCAATATCAAATTGGGTAAGTGTCATATTTTCAACAAGTCTTGAGCACGGACGAACAGAGGAATTAACAAATATTTTTTCTCTATTTGACACTGGCAGCCCAATCAGCTTAATAAGTTTTACTAAAATACTTAAGCCAAATTCTCATACACTGCTGCCAAAATCTAAATTACATAAATTAGATTCAATTTCATTAGAACCAAAAACGGCACAATTAGATTCGGAATCAGTATTACCAGACATATTTAACATCGAAATAGAAAAGGAAGCTATATTACCGCAAATAAACCAACATCTATCAACCCTTAAACAAAAGGACTTGATGAATATTGTCAATACAACGTATATCCAAACATTTGACTCACTAATAGAACCGTTAAAATATGAGATGAATATTCATCTAACAACAGATGTCCCATTCCATTGTGCACCGAGAAGACTATCCGTTTTTGAAAAACAAGAAGTCAAAAACATTACGGACTCCTTAATAAAAGATGGCATTATTAGACCTAGTAACTCTCCGTACGCTTCAGCCATTGTATTAGTCCGCAAAAAGAATAAGAAAACCCGATTATGTATAGATTACAGAGGATTAAATAAACTCACGGTCAGGGACAACTACCCATTACCACTAATAGAAGACTGCCTTGAGTACCTGGAAGGAAAAAATTATTTTTCAGTTTTGGATCTTAAAAGCGGATTCCATCAAGTCCAAATGGCGAAATGTTCAATTAAATATACTGCCTTCGTAACACCCAATGGACAATACGAATATTTAAAAATGCCTTTTGGCTTAAAAAATGCTCCTGCAGTATTTCAGAGGTTTATAAATGCAATCTTTCAGGATCTGATTGAGAGTAACAATATCGTAATTTATATGGATGATATCGTGCTAGCAACAAAAACTTACGAAGAACACTGCAGCCTATTATCCGAAGTCCTGAAGAGAATCAAACACCGCGGTCTTGAGCTAAACCTAGAAAAATGTAAAATAGGATACGCTGAAATAGATTTCCTAGGCTACCAAGTAACACCAAAAGGAATAGCTCCAAGTAAATCTCATTTGGAAGCAATTAATAAACTCCGTATGCCTTCAAATACCAAAGAATTGCAATCTACATTAGGACTATTTTCATATTTCCGAAAATTTGTACCAAACTTTTCAAGAATCGCTAAACCTCTACAAAACTTATTAAGAAAAGACGCTAAGTTCAATTTCACTGAAATCTGCCGCAATGCATTTAGGACACTAAAAACACTACTGATGCAATCACCAGTTTTAGCCATCTATAATCCGTCAGCCGAAACAGAAATACACACAGACGCTAGTGCGATCGGTTTTGGTGCAGTACTCCTACAGAAACAAAATGACAAAAAATTGCATCCGATTGCTTACTATTCAAGAACTGCTTCTGAAGCTGAATCAAGATATCACAGTTTTGAATTAGAAACTTTAGCCATCATTTACGCCCTACGCCGATTTAAACCATACCTCGAAGGTATACCTTTCCGAATAATCACAGATTGCAATTCCCTTATGCAAACCCTAAGCCGAAAACAAATAAACCCCCGAATAGCCAGATGGGCATTAAAGTTAGAAAACTTTAATTACATAATCCACCATAGAAAAGGTACAAGCATGCCTCATGCTGACGCTTTAAGTAGAGCACCAATAATTGCAGCCACAACAGAAGAAGATGCTGATCATCGCTTACAAATAGCCCAATCACAAGATACTACCATAAAACTTTTAAAAAGAAAACTTCAAAACGAAAATATGGATCATTATGAATTAATTAATGGATTAGTCTTCAGAAAAGAAAATTCAAACCTCTTACTATACATACCTGCAGATATGGAAAATAATATAATTAGAAATGCTCATGAACTCGTTGGCCACCAAAGTATTGAAAAGACAATTCAAAAAATTAAAACAAGGTATTGGTTCCCAGAAAGACGATCTAAAATTGAAAAATTCATCCGAAATTGCATTCCTTGCATTATGTATGCTCAGCCAGCTAGTACAACTGAACGAAACCTTTACAATATTCCAAAAAAACCTATACCATTTGATACAATACATATTGACCATTTCGGACCATTACCTTCACTGCAATCAAAACGAAAACACATACTTGTTATAGTAGACTCATTTACAAAATATGTAAAACTATATCCGACCAACAGCACAAGCACAAAAGAAGTAATTGCAGCCCTTAAGAAATATTTCGAATACTACAGCCGTCCTCGACGAATTATCTCAGACAGAGGCACTTGTTTTACTTCACTTGAATTTGCCAACTTTTTAGAAAACAATAATGTCAAACATATTCAAGTAGCTACTGCATCACCTCAGGCAAATGGTCAAGTAGAACGAATTAACCGTGTTTTAAAAAACATGTTAGGAAAGTTAACGGACGAAATAGACAATGCAGATTGGGTATCAAAATTAACTGACGTTGAATATGCAATTAATAATTCTGTCAGTAAATCAACAAGTCAAACTCCAAGTAAATTATTATTTGGCATCACTCAAAGAGGTAAAATTGTAAACGAACTAGATGAATACCTGGACGATAACTATATAAATGAAGAAAGAAGTTTACCACTCATCCGTAAAACTGCAACTGAAACAACTCTTAAATCACAGGCCTATAACGAGGAATATTACAACAGACACAGTAAACCAGCGAAAGAATATCGCGAAGGCGACTATGTTGTATAGCGAAATGTAGACACCACAGCAGGCATAAACAAAAAACTAATTCCTGAATTCCGAGTCCCTTATGTAATATATAAGAAATTAGACCATGACAGATATGTAATAAGAGATATCGAAGACTGCCAAAATTCACAACTACCTTATGATGGTATAGTGGAAGCTGGCAGGCTGAGGAGATGGCAATTAAAACCTAAACTAAGTCAAAAACCTATAATTACAGAACTTGTTGAAAATTCAGACACAATTTTAATACCACATAGAAATTTAGACACTGCTGAAACCTTAAATAGAGAATCTACTAACAACTTAAGAAACATTCCGAACTTAAGAAATATTCCAACTTCCGCCAAACACACAAATCCAAACCAAGAACCCAATTACGACAAAGATTACTTAACCCAAGCCAACCAAAAAGAAGAATATTTAAATGAAGATATATGGAACACAGAATATCTAGACGAAGACAACTGGAATGCAGAATACTTAAATGATGACGATTGGGACGCAGAATACTTAGCCGAAGACAACTGGGATACAGAATGCCTGGATGAAGACAACTGGGATGCAGAATACCTGACTGAAGATGATGAAAACATACGAAACTCTTATACCGCTGATGACACCAATGACAACCAAAATCCTGTTTCCACAACCCCTTCGATCGAGGTCGATCGACAGTCAGGTTGGCCGAGTTATAAGATAGATCATACAACCACTGCGGATACAGACACCACCGATCAGCTGTTTCGTGCCGACTTACATCGGAAGAAGAAGAAGTCTGGCAACCGGGTAAAGTGGAAGACGCCTTTGTGTGAATTCGAAGAACGAAGTATCAGAGAAGACGCCATTGCAATCGCGAGTGACATATCATTAGATTGTATCGTTGTGTAATTAATAAACCATTTATCCTTGTGTTTGGTGTTGTGATTGCTTGAAGCTTCGTGTGAAGGACTCTTAAAATATATATATATATATATATATATATATATATATATATATATATTTATATATATATATATATATATATATATATATATATATATATATTTATATATATATATATATATATATATATATATATATATATATATATATATATATATATATATATTATAAGGCAGAATCCGTCTCCAACCTGAACGCCGCTGCAAAAACATTCTACCCGAGTAGAAGGACCACACGAGTCAAACGCTGCGTGAAGTGGGCTACTCCGCTGTGTGTGTATGGGTAGAGATCAGTCTTTGTTTAGACATCAAGCCGTCAGCTCGCGTCTTGATAATAACGCAATAAAACAAGTAGTAAATTAAAGCCAATAGTGTCTTTCATTTGCATTTAATATTGAATAATACCGCTCCTTACAACTCAGGTGTGGGGTAAAAGACACGCGAAATGTCGAAGAAATCTAGTAAAAAGATCGTGACGGCGTCAGCGGCTGACGAACATTACGAAGAAGCGGGCGCAAGTGCCGAGAATCACGAGTGCGAAATGCCGGTGTTGATAAAAGAATGTGAGTCGCCACATTCTGATAAGACGGACATTAAGTGGAATGAAGAAGATGCGGCACGAGAAAGAAAGACGAATGGAGATTGAAAGTGAAGTGATCGAAAGACAGATAGCTCTCACGAACAAGAAGCATGAACTCATGTTGCTACAAGAAAGAACGATGAAGATGGAAAGTGCATATATTGCATGGCAGAAAGCCAAGATGGCTGCCAGTGATATTATGCCAACAGATTCAGATACACCAACAGACGCCGCCGCCGCTTCACCAACAGACGCCGCCACCATTCCGCTAACAGATGCTACTACGGCAACAGACGCCACCGCTGCTATACCAACGTATTCCGCTCCCATTACGCCCACAGATGCTGTTCGGGCATTTCTAGCCGAACTTATATTTGTTACTCTATGAGGGGCACTTACTGTCCAGAGTGTACCTTCACGAAGCTCATCAGCTGATAACATCAGACATCTGGCAATTTATCGCATCGGACAACAGAAATCAGCGGACTCTTCATCTCGGTTCTGAGTCGTCATGGCGGTCATCATCATGTGTGTATTATTTGTGACATGTACATTTTTGTTTGTTGTTAAATAAAATATTAATTCATTGGAAAATAAACACGGAATTTAAAGGTTAAATTTGACACGGTCTTTTGCGGCTACATAAAATGGTCCGTCGAGCCGGATACTAGCGGATGCGGTCAGATTACAATCGGTATAGTGCGGATCTTCTGCATGTGCGGAACAATCACGGTATATGAAATTCAGTAGAAGAACATTAAAAACTAGTGCGGAAGTAGACCTTTTTGCGGAATAAGAAGAAATTCAGTTCGGTTAAATTGACAATTTGGAGCATAGTGATAGTGAGTGAGATAATGTCGGACATCACTAAGCTAAAGCGGGCACGCACGGCAATCAAGCGTAGCATCATGCGGCAGATTGGTGCATCATTAGAAGACGTAAATGTAGCAGAAGTGCGGAGTAGAATCGATCTTTTGGAAAAAACCTTCCTCAAATTTGAGGAAACCCAAGCCAGTGTCGAAGCGGCCATTCCTGATGATAGCGGAGAGGAAGAAGCCATTGCGGAAGAAGATAACGTTCGTGAAGCCATCGAAGAGGCTTATATTCGGGCCAAGGCGGCATTGCTAAATAAGCAAATGACGTTCGGTACGGCAACAACAAAAGCGGAAGGTGAGAACACAGCGGTAGCGGACCTTATAAACACGGTGACATGCGGACAGGAAAGAATCGGTGCCATGATTGAAAAATTATCATTGGCTGACACCAGAAATAATGCGGGCACGGCAGTGGAATTGCCCACGATAAACATACCTAAGTTTAGCGGACGATATGAGGAGTGGATCTCTTTCCACGACCTCTTTCAGAACCTTGTAGACGGCAGTCCAAACTTATCGCCGGTACAGAAGATGCACTATTTAAAAGATGCACTTGTCGGAGAAGCGGCTTCGACCATAAAACATATGGCGATCTCGGATTCGAATTACAAAGCGGCATGGAACCAACTAAAGGCCCGTTATCATAAAACAAAATATATAACGGACGCCCATTTGAAGCGGATGATCGAATACCCAGCCATTGTGAGAGCAACGGCACATGACATTCGACAGTTGGTGAATACGTTTGAGGAAGCTACCAGAGCACTAGAAGCGCTCAATTATAATACTGAAAATTGGGATTGCTGGCTGGTGTACATAGCAGTATCAAAGCTAGACAACATGTCGCGACAACTATGGGCTAGACAGTCGGCATCGGATGAGAAGCTACGGTTCAAGGATCTGATAATGTGCCTTGAAGAGCGGCAGCACGAGCTCCAATCTTACGCGCAGGTATCAGGACGGCAATCACCACATCAAGTACGAGCTCCCCCAACTCGGCGGGATGTAATCACAGCGGCTAACACGAGCGACAGCATTAAGTGTCCACATTGCGGCGAAGCACATGCGCTATATTGGTGCAAGGACTTTCTAAAACTTAATGCAGAGCAGCGGAAAAAAGCGGTGTTGCAAGCTAATGTTTGCTACAACTGCCTCATGCCTGGCCATCTAGCATCAAAATGCCGAAGCATAAGGTGTAGAACGTGTAAAGGCTCACACCATACCTTACTGCACTATTCTCGGGGTTCTATCGCAAGAGATAGTAAACCAGTTCACGCGAAACCCACAGAAGGGGCCTACGGCGGGCGGCAACAATCCACGGAATGACGAAGCTCAGGACTCACTCAAACATATGTTCTAACAACATCGGTCGCGGAACATAAATTACAAAACGGAATCAAACTACCATGTCGGCTACTTCTCGATTCGGCTTCAGAAGTCTCATTGATAACGCGGAGCACAATCAACTTCCTTCAACTAAACTGGACACCACTTGCGGTTTCTATAAACGGAGTAAGCAACCAGCGGAATACTATAACAAGCGGCTCGACGAGCTTAAGGTTGCAATCAAGATGCGGAACAAAATCAATCGACATAACGGCGCTCATCGTCAACAAAATCATTGGTCAAGTACCACTAAAGCGGTTAAACTTCGGAGAACAAGTCAACACATTTAACCATCTTCGGTTAGCGGGTCCACATTTTTACAAGCCGGCATCAATTGATATTTTAATCGGAGCTGATCCTACACTAAGAATATTTACTGGCGGAGCTATTAAACTCGATCAACAGTTTATAGCGCGGAACACCATCTTCGGTTGGGTAATCACGGGTACGACAGATCCCAAATCAGCGGCGAATAAACCAGCGGTAACATCGGTACAAATCAACGACATCGACAACGGTAGTATAGACTTCATTTTAAAAAGATTCTGGGAACTGGAAGCGGTTGCGGAAATACATTCACTCACACAAGACGAAACAACATGCGAAATACACTACTCGGCTAATACAAAACGCGTACACGAAGCATACTTGGTGCGGTTGCCTTTTAAGGAAGAAAGGCAAATACTCGGCGAGTCAAGAACTCAAGCGGTACGAAGACTTCATCATTTGGAAACACGGTTTGTCAACGACGTCAACCTGTGGCGGGATTATAATAAGTTTATGGCGGAATATATTGCCTTGGGACACATGACCCAACTCACGGAACGAGAGCAGTTACGGGAAGCAAATCATCGTTTCTACATACCTCACCATGTGGTTATCAAACCATCAAGCACGAAGACGAAGCTACGAGTCGTTTTCGATGCTTCGGCCAAATCATCAACCGGAACTTCACTCAATGATAATCTATTGGTCGGACCTACTATACAAGCGGATATCATAACAATACTCGGTAGATTTCGTACATTTCGAATTGCGATGACAGCGGACATAGAGAAAATGTACCGACAAGTCTTAATAAGCGGTGAAGACGCCAACTACCAGAGAATAGTCTGGAGATTCTCTACTGAAGAAGCGGAAACTGACTATAAGTTAAACACTGTCACATATGGCACGGCGTCCGCGGCATATCAGGCAATTCGTACTTTACACCAAATAGCGGATGATGAAAGTCACATCTCACAGCGGGCAGCGGATTCTATCAAAGAAAACTTTTACGTTGATGATTACCTTGGCGGAGCTGAAAGCGTAGAGGCGGCTATGAAATTGAAACATAACATTTGCAAAATGCTGCAAAACGGCGGTATGATACTTCGCGGATGGAGGTCGAATGAACCACAGTTGTATGAAGCGGAAGAACAAATTTTATTACTCGACAGTGAGAATACTTCGGTACTCGGCTTGCAATGGAATTCGCGCACGGACACTTTCGGATTCAAAATTCAATCAACAATTCCAGCTCGGCTAACAAAGCGGACATTTCTTTCGACTTCGGCTAAAGTTTTCGATCCGTTGGGATTCTTGTCACCAGTCACAGTGGTAGCCAAAATATATTTCCAACGAACGTGGAGCTTAGGCCTTGGCTGGGACGATCCAATACCGGGGGAAATAGCGAGACGATGGAAAGTACACGTCGGTCAATACAGCCAATTGTCAGCGGTTAAAATAAAACGGCTCTTAATTGAGAATCTGAGCAACGTAGATCTCATCGGTTTTGCGGATGCGTCAGAAAAGGCATACGCAGCGGTCGTATACGCTAAAAATCGACATCCGGTTGACAATACATTAAATATGACTTTGGCAGCGGCTCGAACTAAGGTAGCACCTATCAGGCCGGTCACATTGCCTAGACTCGAGCTTTGCGCAGCGGAGTTGCTCACCAAGCTCATAAAGAAAATTGCGGCGGCATTGTCAATTGATCTTAAAAATTGCTACGCGTATTCGGATTCACAGGTAGTGCTTGCTTGGCTATCTCATAATCCACGGAAATGGAAGACATTTGTAGCCAATAGGACTGCCAACATCATCGAGACAATCCCTCCTGAGCGGTGGAATTATATTAGCTCCAAAGACAATCCAGCGGACTGTGCATCCCGAGGCTTGGAACCACAGCAGCTAATAAACCATAAACTTTGGTGGCACGGACCAGAATATCTCGGCTTATACACTACTAATTTCAAGTCCACCACACAATCGGCATGCATATCATTAGAAGAGCGGAAAGTTAACGTCATCACAGCGGCAACGGAATATATTAGCATCGAGAAATATTCTGATCTCAGAAGGTTTTTGCGGATAACAGCGTTATGTCTTCGGTTTATCAACAATGCAAGAAGCACCAAACAACATCGAATAAGCGGTCATTTACAAGCGGAAGAATTAAGATCGGCATTAAACACTTGGTTACGAAGAGCACAAACAGACTCGTTCGGAACGGAATGCGATAGGCTAGAAGCCAATCGGCCTTTGCCTCACAATAGTCAACTTCAGACGCTAGCTCCATTCAAGGACTCGGATGGAATTCTACGAGTCGGCGGAAGAATCGAAAGGTCCAACCTTCCTTATGATGAAGCACATCCGGTACTACTTCATCGGCGGCATCCACTGACTAGACTCATAGTCAGCTATACACATTTGGATAATTTGCATGCCAGTCACCGGTTGCTACTCAGCATACTATTTCGAAAATACTGGATAATCGGCGCCCGACTAATTGCTAAACAGATCATTCGGGAATGCGTAACATGCACAAAACATCGCGGCACAGCAATGCAACAGAAGATGGCTTCATTGCCAGCGGTAAGGGTCACTCCTACACGCCCTTTTCTTAACAGTGGTGTGGACTACGCGGGACCAATCATGGTAAAATCATGGCGCGGACGTACGGGCAAGGTGTACAAGGCTTATATAGCGCTTTTCATCTGCCTTTCTACCAAGGCGATTCACATCGAAGCGGTTACGGAATTAACTACGGAATGCTTCCTAGCAGCGTTGCGGCGTTTTGTCTCTCGGCGCGGATGTCCACACAACATATATAGCGACAACGGCACAAACTTTGTGGGAGCCAACCGCGAGCTGAACAAACTTTACGATTTCATCAAAGCGGACACTACTCAACATGCCATATCTCAATTCTCAACAATGAAGCGGTTGAATTGTCATTTCATTCCACCAGCGGCGCCTCACTTCGGCGGAATATGGGAAGCTGGAGTAAAAGCGGTTAAATTTCACATCAACCGAGTATTAGGACAGACTTCGGTAACCTTCGAGGAGCTCTATACCTTGCTCTGTCAAGTAGAGTACTGCCTCAATTCACGGCCTTTATGCTCGACATCAAATCCTGCGGATGATGACGTACTTACGCCAAATCACTTTTTAATCGATTCACCAGGCGGCTTGCTACCTTCCCTGAATTCAGCGGGTACCAAAACTAATTTCATTCGGCGCTGGAAGTACATCCAAACGATACATCACGATTTATGGAAGCGGTGGCGGGATGAGTACCTTCGGCAGTTACAGCAGAGAACCAAGTGGATTACAGCGGTGAACAATCTGGAAGTTGGCCAGGTTGTACTCATTCGCAACGAAAACACACCACCTGCGGTTTGGCCTTTGGCGAAAGTTACAAAATTGCATCCAGGAAGCGACGGCGGTGTCAGAGTTGTGACGCTGAAGACAAAGGGCGGCATACTCAAGCGGCCAATATGTAAAGTTGTTCGATTACCGATTGAAGCAGAAAAGTGAATACTACCATACAACCATTTGAAAGATAGTCTTTCAAGGCGGGCGGCATGTTCGGGCATTTCTAGCCGAACTTATATTTGTTACTCTATGAGGGGCACTTACTGTCCAGAGTGTACCTTCACGAAGCTCATCAGCTGATAACATCAGACATCTGGCAATTTATCGCATCAGACAACAGAAATCAGCGGACTCTTCATCTCGGTTCTGAGTCGTCATGGCGGTCATCATCATGTGTGTATTATTTGTGACATGTACATTTTTGTTTGTTGTTAAATAAAATATTAATTCATTGGAAAATAAACACGGAATTTAAAGGTTAAATTTGACACGGTCTTTTGCGGCTACAGATGCCACTGCTATTGTTAAGACAACAGATGCCATAGCAACAGATGCCATAGCAACAGATGCCCCCGTCAGTATTGTCAAAAAAAAAGTAGTCACCGCTGCCACTGATGCTGTTACTGTTACCGCTGCTATTAAGGCAGCCATTAAAGAAGTATTAGCTGATCAAATCAAAATAGAAGATGACAACATTAATGTCATGGAACCCAATGAGATCAAGGCCACTGCTACTCAAACTGTGAGTAAAATGATCAGTGATAATAATAAAAAGACTGTAGCTGTTAGAAAAGGAAATTCTAATGTTCACCTAGTAGCCACAGCGGGCATGAAAGCAAAAGAGGAATCCGTAGCCGGCACTAAAGTTGATTACAGAGATGTTCAGTCAGTGTTACCAGAGTTTTCTGGCGAGAACGTACAGCAGCCAGTCAACAAATTTTTTAAAGATTTTGAAGACATTCTGAAGCTATTGAATATAGAGGAAAACAAGAAGTTTCTATACCTCCGACGAGCTCTTATCGGGTCTGCGAAGGAATATCTATCGTTGTCACGAGCCGACACCTACGACAAGCTCAAAGAAGAACTAATTCATGAGTTTCAGACAGTAACAACGCTAGAGGAAATTTATAGACACCTAAGAAGTATGCAGTGGAATCATTTAGAAGAGCCGTTACATCGCTTTATATTACGAGCTCAAAACGCTGCTAAAGTCGGAAACATTTGCGACAGAGAAATCGTGGACATTATCACAGAAATATTAAGGACCAGCGGATTTGATGCCACGCCGCTCTTGGGTAGCAGTTCAATCGACGATCTTAAACAAAGAGTGCATCGGTATGCTACGCTAATAACTCAGAAAGTTACAACAGCCCGTTCGACACTGAGTACAGCATATTCCGTGGGAAGCAATCGTCAATCAGCAAGAACTAGCATGATCACATGGAATACGACCAGGTCCGCTATGCCTGTTGCCAGGTCTATGTCTACTAACAGAAGACCAGTTACCATGCCGCCGTCAAATACTCAGCCCGCCCAAGAAAATAGCGAAATCCGATGCTTTAACTGTCTGAAGATGGGACATTACCAATCCCGGTGTCCATATGAGAAGCGACCAGCCGGAAGCTGTTTCAGATGTTGGGAAACAGGTCACGACCGACATCAATGCCGAAATCCCAAGAAGAGGCCACAATTAGATCCTGCTGCTGCCACGAGGAATAGTGTTTGGAATAGGTCCACCCCAAACGAGTCGATGCACTTGATGAGCGAGGAAGAACAGGAAAATTGAAATAGCCGACTCGATGTTTCTAACCTGGTAAGTCTTGTTTTTAATTCTACGTCTGAGCACGAAGAAACCCACAAATTCACCACTTGTCTTTCCTTGTTTGATACCGGCAGCCCGATCAGCCTTGCTAGTCGAGCCGTAGTACCGACGTCTGTGCAATTAGATCCAGAGCAATCAGCGTATCGAGGGTTAGGAGGAGATCGAATCGAAATACAGGGAACCACATTAGCCACCGTTGTTTATCGGCGAAGGAGAACCACGTTAAAACTATATGTCATGAATAGCTGCAGTTCTGTATATACTATGATCTTAGGCCGAGATTTTCTGAACCAAAATAAAATCTATCTTAAATCCATGGAAAAGATTACTTACACAAAAACAGATTTATTACAAACAAAAACAGAGGTCAAGTCAAGAATTGGTGTTTCTTTTTGTGCTCAGACGGGTGTTTTGAATACTCTGACGAAATTTGATTTAATACGTAAGGGAAAAATTGATGAAACGCTGCCAACTCAGCCTGCCTTAATCACCCCAAATATAGATTTGCCTGACATTTATAAAATAGAAATTGATGAACCCGTAGGTCTTCCTGAAATTAACACAGAACTTTCCTGTGATGAAGTGCACAAATTATTATTGATCATTAAACAAAAATATATTCTTGTTAAGGGATTAAAAGAGGAACCGTTGGATTATGAGATGCACATCCATTTGAACTCAGATGTTCCTTTCCATTGCCCCCCAAGAAGGTTATCAGTACGAGAAAAATTGGAGGTCAAGAGAATCACTGATGAACTGTTGTGCCAAGGTGTTATTAGGCCAAGTATTTCACCTTATGCTTCTGCTGTCGTTTTGGTGCAAAAGAAAAATGGACAAACACGTATGTGTATTGATTATCGAGGTTTAAACAAGTTGACCAAGAGAGATAATTATCCTCTGCCTCTGATAGAAGATGGTTTGGAATACCTAGAGGAAAAAAATTCTTTTCGGTACTAGATTTGAAGAGTGGTTTCCACCAGGTGCGTGTTGCCGAAACCTCTAGAAAATATACTTCTTTGGTAACGCCAATAGGTCAGTATGAATATACACGGATGCCCTTTGGGTTGAAAAACGCTCCTGCTGTCTTTCAGCGGTTCATAAATGAGGTGTTCCTAGACCTAATAGGAAATGGAGAAATTGTTATATATATGGACGATATAATGTTGGCCACTGAAACCATAGAAGAACATTATCAATTACTGAGTAAAGTCCTCGAAAGAATCCAAAATAGAGGTTTAGAGTTGAATATAGCTAAGTGTCAAGTAGGCCATACGAAAAAAGATTTCTTAGGGTACCAGGTAACAGAAAAGGGTATCGCACCTAGCAGAATTAATAAATTAAATATGCCAGCAAATGCTCGTGAAGTCAAATCTGCTTTAGGCCTCTTCTCATATTTCCGACGTTTCGTACCAAACTTCTCGCGTATAGCGAAACCTCTACAAAATTTACTACGCAAGGATGCTCAATTTAAGTTTTCTGAAGAATGCTGCTCTGCCTTCTTGAAGTTAAAAGAGTTATTAGTTGAATCACCTATATTGGCTATTTATAATCCGCAACATGAAACAGAACTACATACAGACGCAAGCTCCATTGGCTTCGGAGCTATGCTATTACAGAAGCAGTCAGATAAAAGATTTCACCCTGTGGCCTATTACTCCAAAACGGCAACTGAAGCTGAATCACGATATCATAGTTTCGAACTTGAGACTCTTGCTATTATATATGCATTACGTCGCTTCCGTGTTTATTTAGAGGGAATACGGTTTCAAATAGTTACAGATTGTAGTTCCTTGACTAGGACATTGATGAGAAAACAAGTAAATCCCAGGATTGCACGATGGGCATTAGAATTGGAAAATTATGATTAATCCATTCAACACCGAAAGGGAACTAGTATGCCTCATGTAGATGCTCTAAGTCGAGCCCCAGTTGTTGCTGTTGTCACTGATGAAACTATAGATTATCGTTTACAATTGGCTCAGGCTCAGGATGCTGCTGTCAAATTGCTCAAAGACAAACTCCAGATTACTTCAGTAGACAAGTACGAATTGATTGATGGACTTGTGTTTCGGAAAAAAGATGGTGAATATTCTTTGTTATATTACCAAAGGCTATGGAAGCTAATGTCATTAGGCAAGCTCATGAACTAGTTGGTCATCAGAGTGTGGAGAAAACGTGGCACAGAATCAAACTCAGATATTGGTTCCCAGGAGGTCGAAAAAAAACAGAGGAATTTATTAGAAACTGCATCCCTTGCATCATGTATGCTCCTCCCGCAAGTACTTCTGAACGGAATCTACACAACATTCCTAAGAAACCGCTGCCTTTTGATACGGTACATATCGATCATTTTGGTCCTCTACCATCATTACAGTCCAAAAGAAAACACATATTAGTAATAGTGGATGCATTCACCAAATATGTTAAATTGTATCTTACAAACAGTACTAGTTCTAAGGAAGTTACTGCAGCTTTGGAAAAATATTTTACTTATTACAGTCGACCCAGACGTATTATTTCTGATCGAGGTACTTGTTTTACATCGTCAGAGTTCGCTGCATTTATGCAAAAGAATAACGTGGAACACCTCAAAGTTGCCACTGCAGCCCCTCAAGCAAACGGTCAAGTAGAACGTGTTAATCGAACTCTGAAGAATATGTTAGGAAAACTGACCGAGGAAATCAATCACTCAAATTGGGTTGCTCGCTTAACAGAGGTCGAGTTCGCTATGAATAATTCTGTTAGTGCTACCACTGGATTTGCTCCGAGTCAATTGCTGTTTGGCATAATCCAGAAAGGTAATATTGTTAGTAAACTAGAGGAATACTTAGAGGACAAAGTCGGGTCGGAGGAAAGAACCCTACAGCAAATTAGAAATATCGCAGATGAAAATCAATCCAAATCTCAGCAATACAATTTAGAATATTTCCTGAAGCATAGTAGGCCTGCAAAAACTTATGATGTCGGAGATTTTGCCGTACTTAGAAATGTTGATATTACACCGGGAACCAATAAGAAGCTAATCCCAAAATTCCGTGGTCCCTTTATGATATACAAAGTATTAGATAATGATAGATATGTGTTACGGGATATTGAAAACTGTCAGCAATCGCAATTACCCTATGATGGAATAGTTGAGGCGGGTAGTGTAGCATTTGCCAATTGGAATTATTCTTTAATTCCCGGCAAATGACTTTTGATACGCAATGTATCAAAAGTCCTCTACTTGCCCTCTTACGGCACCTTGTTTTCGAGAAATCGAAACACAAGCGATGTCGCTTCGAAAATCTCATTCCTCAAAACTAATTTACCGTATCAACGGTAAATTGTTTATGCCAAATTGCGATGCTGCAGCTGGGCTGTGAGCATGCAGCGCTTGGCTCGAGACAGTCGTGGGATTGTCGCGGTGGCGACGTGTCGGTTGGCGTGGCGGGAGGATAAGCTTGACCAGCTAAAGTAAAACTTATTAAGAATTTCATAGTGACTTATTCGCAAACCGGAGTTCTCCTGTCGCTCGTCTTATTGACATACATACCTAGGAGTGCCTTTCGGGTACGGTATCTTCGGATAATTGACTTAAAAAAATTACATGTCAAGTGGTGATAAGCTCGCGAATTCCTTTAATTAGCATTCCATCGAATGGTGACCGGTGTCGTGTGCATAATAAGCTCGAGCTGCCTAACGACATTTACTGTTAAAAGAAAGTGCAAGGGAGTCGGATAGAAAACGTGTAGCGTGGCGGTCGTGGCGGCGAGCTCTCACGCATCTGTCGTGTAGGAAAATGAGTTGTTTGGAACCATTTCTGCATTTTGAAAAGAAGTGTTTAATACTCTGACGTAAATGAGTGTTCAACTAATTAGAGAGTGCGGAACTAGTGCAGAGTAGTTAAATGCAAACGGTTTTGAAAAATGAATAGGATTCTGAAAAATACAAATGGCTGTTCTACTGATGTGCGATTTTGATATTAGTGGCTATGGCATGCAAAGCAACGGGAAAGATGATAAGTGTCACGGCATCGCAGTGTGAATTAGATTTAGAAGTGTATCAAAAAGGAATGTTGACAGGAGTAACAGCTGTGGCCTTCCGGTACCGTCGAATTTTCTGGGGCTTCCAGTCCGATCGTTTTTGACGAACAATTTCTGGATATTTTAACCACACGTTGTTTCGTTGGCATAAGTAAATCTGGTCCATCATCAACAAGGTATGTGTACTTAAGTGAATTTAACACGCGTCGCGTTTCGTCCGAGGGAGCTAACACGGATGATCTATTCACCTCCTGGCGTAATTGGAGCAATTTCAATGATCTGGATGCCAGAGACGCGATTTATTTATCTCAGAACAGGGAACGTGAGGTCTTCGATATTGTGAAATGGAGGTACACACACAAACAAAAGAAAAAATACCGGATATTAAGTGCAGACAGGGAAGTGTCAGTCGACAGGATGATTGAGTGTCGTTTACCAACCCGAATATTTGATTCAATGCACATGTTTTTCCACGCGTTTCTGAACTTTTACGTACATATTTAGTTTGAATTGCGTCCAAATTAGTACGGAAATTTGACACTTAAGCTATTGTTGGCGAATCCCGACGGGGAAGTAGTTGAAATATGAGTGTAAATTATATTCCTAAGGGATTGCAATTAGGCAAAGGCGCTGTGAAGGGCTGCGCAGTACTATGTTTGTAGCAACGAAAAATCTAACACCCGAGAAAAGAAAACTTCTTATCGAGCTGCGAAAACGAAAACAAGACTTACTAATTGAGATCCACTAAATTAACGACAGACATTGTGAAGAAAATTAATATCCGGGTTGCGGCACCACCAGTGACACATGGCATCAATTCGACCCGCTACGAGAAACTTGAGATATTCTGCGTGGACGGCACGGCGAAATCAAATCTTATGACGAACGAATAGACAGCCAGCAAATCAAATATACTTAATCACTTAGAGCCTAAATAAGAGAAACATAAAAGAAAACTAACTTAAATGTGGAAGACCAATCACGCTAGTTGTAACTTTATCACTACATTCACACCTTTTCTTTTGAATCTGAACCCAATGGAGGTTTGTTTGTGTTTCGAAACCGAAACTAGCCTAAATTAAGAATAGATATTTGTCAGTTGGATTGTTAAGGACTTCTATTTTGGAATTTTTTTTCAGTGTGGTTTTTGTTTAAAAATATGGTTCGATGGTGATAACATTCAACACTGCACCGTCTTACGGACACTCAGTCGTCTTCTTTTGTTTTCTTTTTATAACTGTACTGCGTTTGGAACGTAATTGCGTTTATAATTATCATTATAGTAATCATTATAATAAATCTGAGACGAAGACGTTTATCAAGCCTATGAAACGAAAACCATACATTCGAACTGCTAATAAATCTGATTTGTTGATTCTTATATTAGTTATAGTCACACATTTACACTAGGTTTAAGCTCATTCATGGAACTAAAGTCACCCACCGAAGGGCTAATTAAATTACTGATAATACCATTTCCAACGTACAGTTTATTCAGTAATTTACTTCGAATAGTCGTGCATATACTCGCGACTTATATAATTGTATTTATTATCATGACACCCAATAATAGTTCGTAAATGCCACGGTGTTATCTCTAATAACCTATTCCAATGCAGGAATTTATATTGAAGATATGTTACTCCAAGTATGTATTGAGCTTACTGAATTAAAAGTGAGAGTATCGATCTTCGTTTTCAAATTGGAAGTAGGGATAGAAACATGGCCATGTTTATAGAAATTCATCCCCTATTCGCATCATCAATAAAATAAATCACAGATAAGCAAGAGATCGGAAATTATTTCGAATTTCTCAATTTTAAGTTTCAATATTACTTGGATCGACCTTATTCCGTGTAACTATATATAAAAAAAAAAAAAGAAAAAAAAAACAACAACCCTTGAAATTTAGTAGGTTTACCTTAAGACTATAAGTCCACATCAAATTTATGTATTTGAACTAGCGAGGAAATAATCATGAATTGTTAATACTAAACAGTTGGCCTTCTTATTGGGCGAAAGCCCGGGAAGTTCATTCTTCTTTTCAGGGTCCGCGCATGGCCTGGCTGGCCTATGATTAATTAGCGATATAGTTTTGTGAATTTTTCAGCTTTTCTCTTACAAGGGAGGGATGCTGGCCATACATATAGAGTAGTTTCAGTGTTTTTATTAGCTTTTTTTTGAATTTTTGGAACTTTTATGGCCAGTATCAGAGGGTGGAGGACCCCAGACCATCGGGGTCAGGGCTCCACTACCATCAGGGGCCCGGGGCTGTCTGCCTCACCCGGGTTCCTAAGAAAAGAGAGGTAGCGCGTTTTCCCTTTCCGTTTTTAGATTTTTCAATTTTATCGGCTCCGTGTTTTGTCACGAGCACTGGGTCTGCTTAGTCAGCCCATTTTGCAGAGCCTGGGTGGTTTCCTTTACGGAACTATGCCCCCTTTTGGTCCCTGGATATGTTTACATATCAGTTTGCGGCTACGAATTCATGACGGATGAATACTACGTAGCATCCCGTTTCCTGGAGAGCCAACCAACTCCATTTTCAAGAACCCACCCCAGCCGCAGCGAGCTAGCAAAGCGGCAAACCAGCATCCGTCGGGGTTGGTTAAAGGGTGCTCCGCTAAGGCGGACAAGGGGCCTTTACGGCCATTTCTAGGGCACCCTGCTCTCAGGGCAATTCTTTTTTTTTGTTTTGTCTCTTGAATGGCATCAGCCGTTCCACTTTCTGACCTTAGCACTCTTGGTTCTGGACTTCGGTCTGGTTCTAAGTTGTGCTAAGGCCACACTCCATCTTCATAATCGCTACAGTAGGTTGAGGAGATGGCAAGCAAATTCCCCAGTAGATCAAAATTTTCAGAAAGAGTCAGACACCGAAGAATACCAGGATGAGGAGTGGCTGGATGAAGACGCATGGGATCCCGAATACTTGGATGCTGAAGTCACGAACAACGTAGCTAACATCGCTGAAGCAGCCGTCAAGCCGAATAGCTTCTTGGATGCTGAAGCCACGGACAACGTAGCTAACATCGCTGAAACAGTCGTCGAGCCGAATAGTCTCTCGATCGAGGACGATCTCCAGTCAGGTTGGCCGAGCTATAAGGCCGAATCCGTCTCCAGCCTGAACGCCGTTGCAAAGATATTCTACCCGAGTGGAAGGACTACACGAGTCAAGCGCCGCGTGAAGTGGGCTACGCCTCTGTGTGTGTGGGTTTGATCAGTCTTTGTTTAGACACCAAGCCATCAGCTCGTTTTTGATAACCACGTTATAAACGAACAGTAAATCAAAGCCAAACTTGTGTCTTTTACTTTGGAAGTAATATTCGTTAATATCGGCCCCTTACAATATATATATATATATATATATATATATATATATATATATATATATATATATATATATATATATATATATATATATATATATATATATATATATATATATATATTTATACATATTATATATATATATATATATATATATATATATATATATATATATATATATATATATATATATAATATATAAAACGATGGGCGAAATACGAATCTTCTTCATCCGAGTCGGATGAATCTCAGGACGGCCGAGTTGTGGAGACGAAGAGAGAGCTGCGACCGAGAGCGTGGCGAAAAGACGCAAACGACATAGCTTGAGTCATCACGGTGCCGGACCGGCAAATAGAGCGCATTGACTGCACAGCCCTCGCGAAGGAAAGACGCGTTATATACTACTCTACATCTGTGAATATATAATATATCCATAAAATACTTTTGAATAAACAGTTTTGAGTTCTAAACGTATATGTGTTAATCATTTGTCCCACATTTTGGGAGCTCAACCGGGATAGTTTTTCGTATAAGACGGGATAAATGCGACGGTCCAATTTGTGAAAGAAAACTATTCCTAGATAGACGAAAGACGGGGACAAATCGCTACGTGCTGTGCAGTGTAATCATAAGTAGGAAGGTGAAAGAAATTACGACGAAAACGACGAATGGTAAAATTTCCATAGTTTGTGAGTGTGTTTTACGACGATCAACACGCCACATCACGACGGATAGAAACAAGCGTGGAAAAACGTGGCTTGTAAACGACGATAGATTTGATTTTTCTCGAAAAACGACGACGACGAGAGGTGAAATCTGTTGTACGTGCGTGTGTGTTTGTTTGGTAAAAGCCAACACTTTTACGTGCGACGTGCTGCTGCGCCGGGTGTACAAACGAAAGAAGACGTGAAAAGACTTGTCTAGCAAACGACGATCTGTGTGCCTTTTAGACAAAAATATAAACAGTGAACATTTAAAATGTCGTGCCTTCGACAAATTCCTAGTGTTAGTGCTAATATTACATCAGCTCCACTGAAAGCAATAAAACTTTTCCACAAAGTGGTATATGGAGAAGAAGGCGATCGTTTGAATAGAAAACGACTTCGGGCATTTACGGGATTCGAATTTGTGTCGGGATCATCGGAATACCGAGAAAAGATCGATTTCCTGAAGGAAAATTTTAGTGAGAGAGACCTAGCCGCAGTTTGTAATTTACTATGCGTTTGATTTCACGGGTAGTGTGAGTGAAATGTCAGAGCGGATTTGTGATGTGCTTTCAGATTTCTCAAAGTTGAGAAGTTATGACGAAAATGACGACGAGAAAGAAGAAGGTGATGAAAAAGAAAGCATTCAAAACGAACAGTGTCGCGATGAAGACAATGTAAGTGTTTTAAGTGATTCAATGTCGGGTTGAGTTGTAGTAGTAGAGCGATCGGGCAAAAATTTGCGTTGAGTTTCCGTGACATAGACATTCGTCCGTTTAACGGAAAAGACAATTATCCGGTGAAATGTTGGGCCGACGAAATTGAAGAAACGGCAACGTTATTTGGATGGTCAGAAACGGAGAAACTAGTGTGGCAAAAAGATCGTTAGAAGGTATCGCGAAGATATATGTACAAGGCGAGAGAACATTACGAACATGGCAAATGCTAAAAAGAGCACTATGTGAGGAATTCGGAGAGAAAATTAATTCAGCCGATCTACACCAACTTTTAACAAAGCGCAAAAGGAAGAGTAATGAATCATGCTTGGAGTACTTTCTAATTATGAAGGAAATACCCAGTAGAGGAGAAGTTGAAGAAGCAGCAATCATACAATATGTAATTGATGGAATCAACGATCAACCACGAAATAAGATGTTGTTATATGGCGCTATCGGCTTGAAAGATTTTAAAGCGAAGTTGTTGAACTATGAAAAATGTCAACAGAAGCAGTCATATGAAGAATCAAAACGATTACCGAAAACCTCAGTAGCAACAGCAGTGACAAATTTCAAAAAATCACGATGCTTTAATTGCGGAGCCACTGGGCACAAATCAGTCGACTGTGCTCATAAATCCAAGGGCATGAAATGTTTCGGTTGCGGAAAGTATGGTCATCGCGCTTCTGAGTGCAAAAATAAAAACCCTGACAGCAAGGACATAAGCCATTTAGATGGTAATGTCAAAAGCACAATGACTAAAGACATTATATTCGAAGGAGTAGCTATGAACGCTCTGGTCGACACGGGAAGCCAAATTAACATAGTTTCCGAAGAAAAGTTAAAGTCAATTCATGTTCCGGTCATACAGCGCACTGATCTAGTTTTAACGGGTTTCGGACGAAATTACGTGTCACCAAAAGGTACATTCGAGGCGAACATCAAATTAGACGAAGACGAGTACACTACGCGCTTTTATGTAGTATCAGACGATATTCTCTCATTTGACGTTATACTTGGCAGCGAGTTTTAAAGCAAGCGACACTTATTCTGAACAATACCGGAATGCATATTAAAAAATTAGTTTACGAAACATTTTTGATGAACATCAATGTTCACAACGACGAGCTAAATATTGGTGAAACAGTAGCAAGCCATGAAAAGAATGTGACGGAGGAAATTGTCGCCAACTATGTTCCTAATCAGACCAAAGAAACTAACGTGAAAATGACAATAGTCGTGAAGGATTCTAGTCCGATATTTTGCACTCCAAGACGACTTCCAGCGAAAGAACGAGAAATAGTGGATAATCAGGTTGCGGAATGGGTACAGAAAGGAATTGCTAAACGCTTAGCGACTTGCTTCGAAATGGCGCGAAATTCGAGTTTGGTGAACTGCAACAACAAGCGTTCAACAAACTGAAGTGGATATTGTCGGAACAACCCGTATTGCGAATTTACGACCCCAGCCTTGAGACGGAGCTTCATACAGATGCCAGCCAACATGGATATGGAGCAGTATTGCTGCAGAAGTCATCAAAAGGACAATCGATTCCACCCGACGTATTACACGAGCAAGAAGACTACACCACAAGAAGAAAAACTGTCGTCGTACGAATTAGAGGTTTTAGCCGTTGTAATGCACTCCGCAAATTCAGAGTGTATTTGTTGAGTATACCGTTCAAAATTATAACTGATTGCTTAGCGTTTGAACAGACCATGAAAAAGAAGGACATCATACCAAAAATAGCACGATGGGCTATGTTCCTTGAAGAATTTCAATATACTCTTGAGCACCGACCTGGATCAAGACTTCCACATGTTGACGCGCTTAGTCGACATCCGGTTATGACGATTGAAGCAGGAATTGAGACCCAGTTGAAGAAAGCACAAGACGAAGATGCAGGCATAAGGGCGATCAAGGAAATGTTAAGGAATGGAGTATTTGAAGACTTTGTTTTACGTGGTGAAATACTATTAAAATTTGTAGATGGACAAGAAGTTTTTGTCGTACCGAAAGCCATGCAGAAGGATATTATTCGACGAATTCACGAGAAAGGTCACTATTCACTCGCCAGAACCGAACGAGATGTTAAACAACATTACTACATTCCGAAGTTGGCAGAACGAGTAAAGCGAGTTGTAGAAAATTGCGTTCCTTGCATACTTGTAAATCGTAAAGCGGGTAAGTCCGAAGGATTTTTGCACCCGTTGAATAAAGGGAATATACCGCTGTACACCTATCATGTCGATCATATGGGTCCACTGGAATCGACACATAAAAATTACAAACATATCTTGGTGATAATAGATAGTTTCACTAAGTACACTTGGCTCTATCCGACGAAGTCCACTACGTCAGCTGAAGTAATAGCCAGGCTCGATCTACAGAAAAGCGTATTTGGGAATCCATTACAAATAATCACAGACCGCGGATCAGCCTTTACGTCCATTGAATTTGAAAAATATTGCGAA